>JANCRA010000066.1:0-482500 GCA_024362935.1 Setophaga petechia | reverse complement strand
CCATCCCCAAAGGCTGGGGGCACTGGTGTTGTGCATCTTCTCATGAGAAAAAGAACATCATCAAAACAAGCCTGGATGTGGCACTGGGTGCCAGGACTGAGTTGAGGTGTTGGGGCTGGGTCAGACTCGATGAGCTTGAAGGTCTCTTCAAACCCAGTGATTCTGGGAATTCTGTGATTCATCAGGGTGTGAGCAGAGCTGGCAGTGCCACTGCTGTGGTGCTGTTTGGCCCCTCTCAGCTGGAAATGAGAGTCAGACATCACTCTCTGCAGCTCCTGAAAGGTGCCTGTGTTCAGCTGGGGCTGGGCTCTGTCTGCAGGCACTGACACAACCAGAGCACACAGCCTCGAGCTGCCCCAAGGGAAATACAGGGTGGATATCGGGGAAAGGATTTTCACAGAAATGGTGATGAAGTTCTGGAATGTTCTGCCCGGGGAGGTGGTGCAGTCCCCATCCCTGGGGGTGTTTAACAAAGCCTGGATGTGGCACTGGGTGCCAGGGCTGAGTTGAGGGGTTGGGGCTGGGTTGGACTCGATGGTCTTGAAGGTCTCTTCCAACCCAGTGATTGTGTGAATATTCTGTGAAGGGGAAGTTTCAGTTCCAACAGCTCCAATAGCAGATGGAAAAGGAGATTTCCAGGTTTTTTCCAGGCCAGTGGCTGAGGCCATGCCCAGGTAACCTCAGAGGAAGTGAGGGGGCCCTTCCAACCCAAACCATTCTGGAATTCCGTGACCCCATGATTTGTTTTGCACCCACAGGTTTTGTGCTGACACCCCTGTGCACCCCCACATTTTAATCTGATGTTGAGGACCTGTGAGGAGAGAGGGGACACTTTGGAACCCTGAGCTCCATCAGCCCAATTCCTCCTGGCCTTCCACCTGGGCTCCATCCTCCCCTCTGCTCCCCAGCACACACATTAAGGGATTCCACTGTCATCTTTTCAATCTCTCTGTCAATAGATTTCTTCTTTCCCAGCCGATTTTTTCTCCCCAGCTCGAGCTCTTTCACTTCATTAATACACCCAGAAGGGAAGAGCAGCTGCCTGCATTGTCTGGCTAGGAAAATTTCTTGCGCTGCTGGATTTGTAAAACAACTGATTAAAGACAATGCAATTAATTATTCCTTGATGAAATAGTGGAAATTATCCTGAAAAATGAAGAAATTTAGCAGTGGAACATTAAATCCCCATAATTATGTCATTTCTACAAAGGGGGCAGGGAGGTGAAGTATAAAAATAAAACCCAGGCTCAGTCTTTGTGCCAGCTCCTTGCCAGGGGATGTGGTGCCCTCTCCATGGGCTCCTGCCTTGGGTGTTTGCATCAGGACACCCCCAGATCCCTCTGGAGCCCCCCTGGCACAGAACAGGGGCTGGGGGTCCCTGCAGAGCCCCTGCCAGGCCAGGCTGTGTCCTGTGGGCTGGGTGTGAGCATCCAGCTGTGCTCACACATCCAGCTGTGCTCACAGCATCCTCTGCCATGGGGGCAGTGCCCACGCCCTGGCACTGCCCCTGCTCCTGCTGGGACAGCCTGGAAAGTCTGAGATCCCTTGGAGAGGAAGCTGTGGCTCAGCTTTCCTCACCCTCAGCCCTGCCCACGCCGTGTCCTGCCCAGCAGCACCCTGTGCACCCATAGGACACCTCATGGAATGGCAAAAAGTGCCCCATGGAGCTTGGCCCGTGTGCACCAGCTGTGCCCCAGGCCCTGGGTGTCACCCAGCCCCTGTGGCTGTCCCCTCCAAGCCCCCCAACACCATCACCATGGAATGATGAAGTCATTCTGGCTGGGAGAGACTGTTGAGATCACCAAATATTCCACCAGATACCCCCGTGCTCACTAATCCACATCCTGAGGGGACACATCTGCTCATGCCTCGAGCATTTCCAGGTCCACCCTCCCCCTGCAGCCTCCCCTGCCCCCTGTGCTCCTCTGGCTCTTGCCACGCAGCGTTCCATGGGCCATCCCCTTCTGAACCACTAATTCCTGCCTCATCCTTCCTCCGTAAACTCTGGATTTTCCATTTGCCGGCTCTCTCTCTGCCCTGGTTGCCTCCCCTGTGCTTTCCCCACTGCCTCGTGCTGTCCCCATCCCTGCCAGAGCCGTAACTCCGGGGGCAGAGTCGGCCCCAGCCCCGCTCCAGCCGTGCTGGCTCCGCATCCCCTTTCCGTGTGCGGGGTCTGGAGGAGCGGGGACAATGCCGGGTCTGGAGGAGAGGGGACAATGCCGAGAATCCCCGGGAGGAGCAGGGACAATGCCGAGCCAGGGAGAAGAGGGCAGTGCCGGATCCCAGCAGAGATGAGGGAACAGTGCTGGATCCCAGAGAGGAGGGGGCACTGCTGGATCCCAGGGAGGAGCAGACAGTGCTGGATCCCAGGGAGGAGCGGGCACTGCTGGATCCCAGGGAGGAGCGGGCAGTGCTTGATCCCCCGGAGGGTCCCCGGGAGGAGGAAGCGGTGGTGGATTCCAGCCCGGGGGGAGCAGGCAGTGCTGGATCCCACCAGGGAGGATGAGGCAGTGCTGGATCCCAGCCCGGAGAATCCTCTGGAGGAGTGGGCTGTTCCAAATCCCCCGGAGCATCTGCGAGAGGAGCGGGCAGTGCTGAGCCCCCGGGAGGATCCCCACGAGGAGCAGGCAGTGCTGGATTCCAGTCCTGGAGGGGTGGGCAGTGCCAGATCCCACCCCGGAGGATCCCCGGGAGGAGGGGACAGTGCCGGATCCCACCAGGGATGATCCCCGGGAGGAGAGGACAGTGCCGGATCCCAGTCTGGGAGGAGCAGGCAGTGATGGATCCCAGGGAGGAGCAGGCACTGATGGATCCCAGCCCAGAGCATCCCCGGGAGGAGCAGGCGGTGCTGGATCCCATCAGGGATGATCCCAGGGAGGAGCGGGCAGTGATGGATCTCACCAGAAAGGAGGGGACAGTGCAGCATCCCCTGGAGGATCCCTGGGAAGAGCGGGCAGTGCCAGATTCCCGGGAAGATCCCTGGGAAGAGCAGGCAGTGCTGGATCCCCGGGAGGAGCGACAGTGACGGATCCCCCAGAAGATCCCCGGGAGGAGCGGGCAGTGCCGGATCCCATCAGGGAGGATCCCCGGGAGGAGGGGACCGTGCTGGGTCCCCGGGAGCATCTCCGGGAGGAGCGGGCAGTGCTGGATCCCCAGGAGGATCCCAGGGAGGAGGGGACAGTGCCGGATCCCCAGGAGGAGCGGGCAGTGCTGGATCCCCAGGAGGATCCCAGGGAGAAGGAGACCGTGCCGGATCCCCGGGAACATCCTCGGGAGGAGCGGGCAGTGCCGGATCCCATCAGGGAGGATCCCCGGGAGGAGCGGGCAGTGCTGGATCCCCGGGAACATCCCCGGGAGGAGCGGGCAGTGCTGGATCCCCGGGAGGATCCCAGGGAGGAGGGGGCAGTGCTGGATCCCCGGGAACATCCCCGGGAGGAGCGGGCAGTGCTGGATCCCCGGGAGGATCCCAGGGAGGAGGGGACAGTGCCGGATCCCCGGGAACATCCCCGGGAGGAGCGGGCAGTGCCGGATCCCCGGGAGGATCCCAGGGAGGAGGGGGCAGTGCTGGATCCCCGGGAACATCCCCGGGAGGAGAGGGCAGTGCCGGGTCCCATCAGGGAGGATCCCTGGGAGGAGCGGGCAGTGCCGGATCCCCGGGAGGAGCGTGCAGTGCTGGATCCCCGGGAACATCCCCGGGAGGAGCGGGCAGTGCCGGATCCCATCAGGGAGGATCCCCGGGAGGAGCGGGCAGTGCTGGATCCCCGGGAACATCCCCGGGAGGAGCGGGCAGTGCTGGATCCCATCAGGGAGGATCCCCGGGAGGAGCGGGCAGTGCTGGATCCCCGGGAACATCCCCGGGAGGAGCGGGCAGTGCTGGATCCCATCAGGGAGGATCCCCGGGAGGAGGGGACAGTGCCGGATCCCCAGGAGGAGCAGGCAGTGCTGGATCCCCAGGAGGATCCCAGGGAGAAGGAGACCGTGCCGGATCCCCGGGAACATCCCCGGGAGGAGCGGGCAGTGCCGGATCCCATCAGGGAGGATCCCCGGGAGGAGCGGGCAGTGCTGGATCCCCAGGAGGATCCCAGGGAGGAGGGGACCGTGCTGGATCCCCGGGAGCATCTCCGGGAGGAGCGGGTAGTGCCACATTCCTGGGAAGATCCCTGGAGGAGTAGGCAGTGCTGGATCCCAGCCCCGGCGCGGGGGAGGCAGGAGGAACGCGTGGCACGGCGAGAGGATGTGCCTCCTCCTCCGCACTCGCAGCTGGGGACTGTTGATTTTATTTATTTATTCTATTCTGAGATTTATCAAACGTGGGACTGGAGCCTTCCCGAGCCTGGTGTGCATGGAAGGAATCCAGGCCCCACACACCACCTGCCGAAATGTAATTACCAGATGTGTTAAATGAATAAATCTTCTGGGCACCATTTTCTGTCGGTGCTGGAAAACCCTCGGGAAGTCTCTGAGTGCTCCGAGCTGCCAGTGCCACCCCTGAGCCCCCCGTGAGCCCCGGGCATGGGGTCTGGACAGCTCCTCCAGGGTTTTACCTCAGGCCTTTGGGAGCAGCTTTTTGTCCCACTCACAGCACAGGGTTGGACCAGCCATGGAGATCCTGCCCGTGGTGGGGATGCTGCAGCTCCAGGGGTGGCATGGTGATGGATTTGTGGAATTGTGGAACCATGGAATGGTTTAGGAGGGACATTAAAACTCATCTTGTTGTAAGGTGCCATGGGCAGGGACACTTTCCAGTGGACCAGGTCGCCCCAAGCCCCATCCAGCCTGGCCTGGGACACTTTCCAGCTACAGTTTCTCTGGGTATTGGTATTTTTACCAATATTGGGGACAGGCCGTGCCTTGGCTTGTCTGGCTCTTGCTGCTGAAGCAAACAGCAGCACTGTGGTGTTTCACCCCACAGACACTTTGGGCTGGCTGGGTGTGTGGTGTTTCACCCCACAGACACTTTGGGCTGGCTGGGTGTGTGGTGTTTTACCCCACAGACACTTTTGGGCTGCCTGGGTGTGTGGTGTTTCACCCCACAGACACTTTTGGCTGGCTGGGTGCTGCAGTTGGCACGTGGGGACAAGTCCAGGCCTGCAGGAGCTCTGGTGGTGCTGGGATGGAGCTTCCCCCCATAACAGGGGCTGCTCCTCAGGTTTCCCTGTGGCAGAGAAGCTTTGAGGCCATGGTGAAGGAAAGGAGTCGGTTCTGATGGAGGGTTTGGATCCAGAGCTTTATTCTGGCCCTCAGGCCTCTGAATGCAGCAGCAGCTCCACCAGAACTCCCTGAGCCCATGGCTGCTGCTCCTTTGAACCCGGGGAGAGGGGCAGGGAAGGGGCAGGGAGCCACCAAGCAGGGACAGGAGGGGAGGGACAAAGGGACAAAGGACACCTGGATGGCCCAATGGCCCCAGGGGCAGAGGGCATCCTTTGGATCTGCCAATCACTCGATGCCCTTCTGGAATTCCAGGAGTGACAGACAGTGCTGGGAGGGGAAAGGAGAGGTGACTGAGGGAGGGAATTATCAGGGGAGGGACCCGAGGTTCTGAGGTAAACCCTGAAATCACAACACAACATCTGGGCAAACCCTCCCCTGTGGGATTTTGGGCAAGGGGTGAGCAGGGGGTGCAGGTGCAGCTGTGGTGAGTGAGGAGCAGAGCTGGGCCCTGGCAGTGGGAGAGGGTCCTCACCTCAGCCGTGGAGACCAGAACACTCAGCACAGACCCAGCATCAGGAATGGGTGCTGGGTGCTGCAGGATGCCTGGGGATGAGTTCTGTCTGTTTCTGCAGGGAAAAGAAACCTAGAACCCCATAGGACTCCTCTGCCCAGAGAGGTTGGGGGTTCCCCATCCCTGGAAATGTCCCAGGCCAGGCTGGAGGGGCCTTGGAGCCACCTGGGACAGTGGAAAGCATCCCCATAGTAGGGGGTGGAAGGAGATGTTCTTAAAAATTCCAACCCAAACCAATCTGTGATTCTCTGATTCTCTCAGCCCTTTTTTCCGAGCATCAGCCGCTCTCCTTCCAGGGATTTAGCTGGAAACAAAGCATGAAAAGTTCAACTCATCACGTGCTGCTTGATATTTTTCTAATTCCAGTTCAAAAAAAGAAGTCAGTGATAGAAATGGAGGCGTGAGGAGCCTGGGTGTTGAGGACAGCTCGTAAAAATTGTTTTGCACCCATTTTCTGACCATTTCTACTAATCACATACCATGAAATGAACAGTTTGCAAACACCCTATGGGCTGAAATTTGTTTGCATAAACTATTCAGTGAACACTTGCAGATAACAAATTCATTTGCAGAAATCAGGATCAGCTTCTCAGCAACTCGCAAATGGGAAATAAAAAAAAAAAAAAAAAAAAAAAAACAAAACAACAAAAAAACCTTCAATGAATCATGCACAAGGAGCTTCTTCCTGCAGGACCAAAGCTCAGCCATGCAGATGGTTTTGGTGGTGCAGAAGAGCTGCAGGAAAGAAACAGGGGAATGGCCTTTGCTTGTTTGAGTTTAAACAATAAAAATCTTAGGTCATGTCAGAGTATTCCCGAGGAAATGGGTGGGATTTCAGGTCCAAGTTACAGGAGAGCTCCTGGGGGTCAGGGTGCACCCCCAAGGGATGGGCTGTAAGTCAGACTGTGTTGGTTTGGAAAGACAGGAGTCTGCTAAGGAAGGCAGGAGCCTCCCCTGAAATGGAGAATGTAAACCCTCCCCACCCCTCCCAATTGCTGTAAATTTTAAATTAAGGGGCTCTCAGGCAAATATATGGGAGCAGGAAATAACAGTTCTTTTATAGGGAAAGAAAAAATAAAAGGATAAAATAAACAATGCAGTGAACTAAACCAACACTGGCAGAGTCAGAACCCAAGCTGACACCCTGTGGGTCAGGCTGGTGGCAGCAGTGCCATTGGAATTGTGGCTCAGCCCTCCTGCAGGGTCAGGGCTGGTTCTGCTGGAGCAGGGATCCTGGAGAAAGGTGCAGTCTCTGCCTCTGAAGATGCAGGGCAAGAGGCAGCTGCTGTTCCTCTGGGCAATGCAGTGCAGGAGCCGTGCTGGTGTTCCAGAATCTCCAGATTCTATCCGGGTAGGAATGCTTGGCTCCTCCCTCTGGGCTCCCATCTCCCAATGGGATGCTGTAGTTCTTATCAGCCCTGCAGGGACATTCCAGAGCTGTTATCAGCAGGTGTCCCCTCCCGAGGGAGGAGTGATTGTGGTCACTCAGAGAGAGAGATAAGGCAAACTGCCCACTTGACAAAGATAATCTGCCATGCAGATGGTAATAGAACACATCTTGCCTTGCAATCTTCAACACAGACCTTGGAACACAATCCTCTTTTGGTTTCTAACCAGAGCAGAAATGTTGAAAATGTGACTTTTTGGGGCACTGGCAGCTGCTGACCCCAGCCATGGCTCCTGCTCTGTTCCAGCAGAACCAGAGGAGATCCCTGGTGTGGATCTCAGGGGACATCAGGGCCTCCAAGGCCCCTCTGTTCCCAGGCAGAGCTGTGCTGGGTGGTGCTGGAGCCTGTTCCTGCCTTCTCCTCGTGCTTCCCTCAGCCATCCCTGCTCCTGGAGCTGCTCTGTGCTTCTGTTATTTACAGAAGACAAATGCAATTGGACTGGCAGGGAGTGCAGCTCTCCCAGAGCACACAAATGGAGCACAAAGTCAACTTTCCAATCATCATTTTTCCTTAAAAAAAAAAGAAAAAGAAGATGATTTTTTCCCCTGCAAACAACTAAATTTGATTTCAGACATTTCTTCACATTGTAAATTCTGCTTGATTCTTCTTGCTAACCTTACTCTATCAAGCAGGATGTGCTGATATGCTAAAGCTCTAAAGGGGTGCAGGAAATGACCCATCTCACCTATGGGGCCATGAGGGACCCCTCAGAGGGTGGGGAGCCCTGGCACAGGTGCCCAGAGCAGCTGTGGCTGCCCCTGGAGCCCTGGCAGTGCCCAAGGCCAGGCTGGACATTGGGGCTGGCAGCCCCTGGCACAGTGGGAGCTGGCCCTGGGCTGCAATCAGCTGCCATTGAAGATCCCTTCCCACCCAAACCACTCTGGCATTCACATTCCTCAATCCAGGATGGAAACCAGCACCAAAAGCCATTGCAGCAAATGGAGAAAGGAAAGGAAAGAATGATTGCCTGGCTGGTTGCAGGTGCCCCCAGTGCCATTTCCCACAGGGGTTTGTAGCCTGGCAAGGCCTGGTTAGAGAGGTTTGGGCTGTGCCAGGGTGCCCAGAGCAGCTGTGGCTGCCCCTGGAGCCCTGGCAGTGCCCAAGGCCAGGCTGGAGCCACCTGGCACAGTAGGAGGTGTCCCTGCCCATGGCAGGGGTGGCACTGGGTGGGATTTAAGGTTGCTCCCAACCCAAACCACTCTGGCATTCTCTGAATCACAGACTGACTCAGGTTGGAAGGTCCAACTGGAGACTCTCTAGTCCAACCTCCCTGCTCAAGCAGTGTCCCCAGAACACATCCCCCAGGGTCCTCTCCTGTCCCCACACTGCTGGGGACGTGCCCTGCTTCCCTTTGTCCTGGCACCACCAGGATGGGTTCTGTGCTCTGCCCTTTGGATGTTCCTTTGCTGGCCCTGGAGCTGTCTGTGCTTGGCTCAGTCCATCCCTGGGCAGCTCCTGGGGCACCCCCAGCCCTGGGCTCAGCTCTGGGCCCCTCATGATAAGAAGGACCTGGAGGGGCTGGAGTGAGTCCAGGGCAGGGAACGGAGCTGGGAAGGGTCTGGAGCCCCAGGAGGGGCTGAGGGAGCTGGGAAGGGGCTGAGCCTGGAGCAAAGGAGGCTCAGGGGGCCCTTGTGGCTCTGCACAGCTCCTGCCAGGAGGGCACAGCCGGGGGGGTCGGGCTGTGCTCCAGGGAACAGGGACAGGAGCAGAGGGAACGGCCTCAGGCTGGGCCAGGGCAGGCTCAGGGGGGATTTTGGGAAATTTCTTCACCCATAAAGGGTGGCCAAGCCCTGGCACAGCTGCCCAGGGCAGTGGTGGAGTTCCATCCCTGGAAGTGTTCAAAAAACAAGGAGCCACGGCACTTTGCCATGGGGTTTAGTGACACGGTGGGATTTGGTTTCCAGCTGGATTTGATGAACTCAGAGGTCTTTTCCAGCCCCTTCCTTCCTCCTGTGGCTCTGTGACTGTGCTGGTGATGGGCTGAGGGCAGAGCTGGCTCCCAGCACCTGCAGCAGCCCCGGCTGGGCACAACGAGGGACCGACAGATGGTGATGGGACAGAAAACAGCCAAAAAAAACCCCCCAGCACCGGGACCTCCTCCCTCCTTGTGTGCCTGCCCTGTGCCAGCCAACAGGACCGCAGCGAGCCCACCCCCCTCTGGCTCCGACTTTCCAGGAAGGAACTGAGCTCCAGGAATTAAAAGCTTTGCAGTGAGATGTGACAAAAAGGAAGAAAATGCCTTCAAACGCGCCTCCTTCATCTCTCCCAGCACTTCACCTTTCCGTCGGCTTCAGTTATTTCACAGCCTCTGGAAAAGAAGAAGGGAAAGGAAAAAAAAAATTAAATAAAAAAAAACCAAAAAAACCCGGTTAGGAACTTACTGAATAAATCATATCCATTCCCTCCCCCAACCTCCCTCCTTTCTTTTGTGCAAATCAAAGGCTGGGAGCTGCCAGGAGCTGACAACGGTGCCCCCAGCCCCCACCTCGGTGCTCGGGAACTTTGGGGGGATTCAGAGGCAAATCAAGCTCTGACAGCGCAGCCGGAGGGACGCGGGGGAAGCGCTGCCGCTCCTGCAGGCGCTCGCTGCCTGCTCCCCGTGGGTCTTGTAGTTTGGAAACAAGGTACCGAACATGTGGGGAAGGCTGATAATCTCCGAAGTGTCTGTGATTAAGTGAAACCAGCAAATTGAGATGCTTAGACAATTAGTAATCTTGGCGTGGAGGAAAATAAAAAAAAAAAGGAAAAGAAAAAAAAGAAGAAGGAGAGAGAATCAAAGAAGAACGGAGGGTTTGGGGGTTTATTTTTATTTGGTTTTATTTATCTTATTTTAGCTCTCCCTCCCCCTCCCGTCCTTCTAATTTCCCGAGTTTGTTCCAGCTGGATTTGAGGCCAGGGCGAAGCGGAGCCCACCCTGCCCCAACAGCGAGTGCGGAGCGGGGGTCGGGCACGGCCACGCACGGAGGGGACCCCGGGGCTCTGGCAGGGCGTGCCCGGCTGCCAGCGACGCTGCCATCGCTGCCTGCCTCGCTGCCATCGCTCCCTATCCCGCTGCCATCGCTCCCAGCCCCGTGCCCGGCCTGCCAGCAACGCTGCCATCCCTGCCCTGCCTAGCCCCACTGCCATCGCTCCCTGCCCCGCTGCCATCGCTGCCTGCCCCGCTGCCATCGCTCCCAGCCCCGTGCCCGGCCTGCCAGCGACGCTGCCATCCCTGCCCTGCCCCGCTGCCATCACTGCCCTGCCCCGCTGCCATCACTGCCAACCCTGCTGCCATCACTGCCAGCCCCACTGCCATCGCTCCCTGCCCCGCTGCCATCACTGCCAGCCCCGCTGCCATCACTGCCAACCCTGCTGCCATCACTGCCCTGCTGCCATCACTGCCCTGCTGCCATCACTCCCTGCCCAGCCCCGTGCCCACCCAGCCTCGGGCTGGCAGTGTGGGGAGTGGAGCTGAGCGCTGCCCATGCCCGGCCCAGGGGGTGCAGGGGCACAGCTGGGGTCCCGCAGCCGCCTCCTGGCACGGCTGCAGCTGGGGAACTGAGGAGGGGGATCCCGACTGTGACCCAGCTTGGCAGCTGCCGAGCGTCTGTGCCAGGCGCTGCTGTGTGCCCAATGCCCCGAGGTGCTCCGTGTGCCCTGATGGGCTCCGTGTGCCCGGTGCCCGCATGTGCTCTGTGTGCCTCCATGTGCTCCATGTGCCCGGTGCCCCCATGTGCTCTGTGTGCCTCCATGTGCTCCATGTGCCCGGTGCCTCAGTGTGCTCCGTGTGCCCCGAGGTGCTCCATGTGCTCCCTGTGCCCTGATGTGCTCTGTGTGCCCCCATGTGCTCCATGTGCCCCCATGTGCTCTGTGTCCTGGTGCCCTGAGGTGCTCCCTGTGCCCGGTGCCGCCATCCAAGGGGATGGAAAGTGAGAATTGTGTTCCCGGTGCTCCCAAGGTGCTTCTTGTGCCCCCATGTGCTCCTTGTGTCCCGATGTGCTCTGTGTGCCTCCATGTGCCCCATGTGCCCGGTGCCTCAGTGTGCTCCGTGTGCCCCCATGTGCTCCGTGTGCCCCCATGTGCTCCATGTGCCCCGAGGTGCTCCGTGTGCCCCGAGGTGCTCCGTGTGCCCCCATGTGCTCGGTGTCCTGGTGCCCTGAGGTGCTCCATGTGCCCGGTGCCCCCATCCAAGGGGATGGAAAGTGAGAATTGTGTGCCTGGTGCTCCCAAGGTGCTTCTTGTGTCCCCATGTGCTCTGTGTGCCCGGTGTCCCAATGTGCTCCATGCCATGGGACTGTGCCACCACCCTGACCCACAGCATGCCAGGGCCTGCTCTCACTCTGGCACTGCTTAGTTTGTACTGTTGCATTTGTATTTTTAATTTTCCTTGTACAGAACTGTTATTCTTATTCCCATGTCTTTGCCTGAGAGCACCTTAATGTCAAATTTATAATAATTCAGAGGGAGGGGGTTTGCATTTTCCATTTTAGGGGAGGCTCCTGCCTTCCTTAGCAGACACCTGGCTGTTCAAGCCAAGACAGACAGGAAGGATCTCTGTATGATCTATTCCAGCACGTTTTATTCCAAAGCACACTGAAGGGATCAGGGACAAAGACAGAACCATGTGTTGTGCACAGGCTTGAGTATGGAGTCAGTGACCAAAGACCTGAGGGCACAGGGGTGGGCAAAGGGCAGCAACCTGTAGGGGGGATGAGGGATGAATAATTGGGAATCCTGGTGAAAGAAGACAAAATGGACGTGGCTTGGAGCCACCTGGGCTAGTGGAAGGTGTCCCTGCCCATGGCAGGGCATGGAACTGGAGGATATTTAAGGTCTCTTTCAAGCCAAACCAGGAGGGGAGTGATTTGGGAGGGCTGGAAAGGGAAATTCTCTCATCCCCTTGGATTGCTGTTGCAGCCTTGGGAGGGCTGGAGAGGGGAATTCTCAGCGTGCAGGGGTGGGCAGGGCCAGCTGGCCAGTGGGGGAGGCAATCGGGGGTAGATTGGCAGTGGAGCTGCAGAGCACCATGGGGACATCCTCTCTGCCAACCTGGATGGGGAAAACTCTGCGGTAGATCTAAGGTAGATCTAAGGTAGATCTAAGGTAGATCTAAGGTAGATCTTTCCAGGGCAAAGCCTGGGCGTTTCCCTGAGGGGTTTATTGCATTCCCACACTGGAGCTGCCCTGGACCTGCCAGCCCTGCCATCCTCAGCTGGGAGGACAAAACCCCATCACTGCAGGCAGGGGGAGATGCTCTGCTGGAGCTGCTCCTCCCAATCCAGGGTGACCAATGGAGATCTCTGGGCTCAACCCAACCCTGTGCCAGGGCCACCCAGAGGTCTCAAGAATGCAGAGAGGTGCCCAAGCACCCCCACAGCTGCTCCTGCTGCTCAGGGAAGCTGGGAGGTGTCCTGGAGAGCTGGATCCCCTCTCCATCCTCCCACGCCCTTCTTGGCTCACATTGGTTTTGCCCTTTGTGGTGCCCAGCTGCCACTTTGCAAAGGCAGCTCAAGCAGCCCTCTGTACATCACTTTTTGACCAAGTTTCATTTCTTTTTCCCTTCATCTCCTGCCTCTTTATTTGTTTAGAGTTTTATCTCTGGGATTCCAATTCCTCCTCAGGAGGTTGTTGCATAAGTAGCCTCCACACTGATTGCAAGGATTTTAATTTGGTAGCTTTCATCTTAAGCTGTTTCTAAGGCACTTCCTCATTTGTTTAAAATCACCCTGCCTAAAGCCTGCAAAGTGTTTTTCTGGCTTGATACTTCCCAAAGGGCTGTGGGACTTAATTTGAGTCCCTGCTCCTTTGTGGCTCAGTGACAGTTGTCTGGATTAAGTCAAGAGCTGCCACTTCACTCGTGTGCCCCAGACCTGCATTTGCAAGGCTCTGACATTGGACACCTCCAGGGCACTTTGGAGCTCTGAACTCATGGGTGGCAACGCTCAGCTCTGCTCTGCAGCCTCCCTGAGACCTCCTGCTCCCTGGGCTGCCCGTGGGTGACAGCCAGGGGGACACTGAACCCCACAGGGGGGACATAGAACCCCACAGGGGGGGACATAGAACCCTACAGGGGGGACATAGAACCCCACAGGAGACACTGAACCCCGCAGGAGGGACACTGAACCCCACAGGGGGGACATAGAACCCCACAGGAGACACTGAACCCCACAGGGGGGACACTGAACCCCACGGGGTGGACAGGACAAGACTCTTCCAGCCAAGGTGAGGATGAGCACTTGCCCCTTTTTAGGGGATTTTAGCACCTCCCTGTGCTCTAAGTCAAAGGGAGAGCAAAGCAAGGAGAGCAGGGAGGGCTGGAGAGGGGAATTTTCACCTTTCCATCCCCTTGGGTGGCTGCTGCAGCTCTGGGAGGGCTGGAAAGGGGAATTCTCCCTTCTCCATCCCCTTGGATAGTGCTGCAGCCCAGGGGAATTCTGACCTTTCCATCCCCTTGGATGGTTGCTGGAACCAGGCTGGAAAGAGGAATTCTGCCTTCTCCATCCCCTTGGATAGTGCTGCAGCCTGGGAGAGCTGGAAAAGGGAATTTTCACCTTTCCATCCCCTTGGGTGGCTGCTGCAGCCCTGGGAGGGGTGGAAAGGGGAATTCTCCCTTCTCCATCCCCTTGGGGGGCTGCTGCAGCCCTGGTGTCCCAGCCTGGCAGGGATGAGAGCAGAAGGCACAGCCAGGGGTGCAGCCTGCCAGGCTGAGCCCCCCAGAGCAGCAGGATGCTCAGGGGTGAGCCCAGGGAACAGGGCCAGCTCAGTGGCACCAAGTGTGTCACCTGCAGGGCTCAAGGTGACCCTGGGCAAGGTCTCCAGTGAGGGAGGGGCCTGTCCCAGCTGCTCTGGTGTCCCCTGTGCCCCCCCATTTCTGGTGCAGGTCCCCAGCCACCCCTTTCTCCTCTCTGATGGTGCCCCAGGGTCTGGCTCTCTCCAAACTGGAAGGGAGTCACCCTCAGGCCCCACCTCTGGTTTACAGGATGTGATTGATGCTGATTTAATTGGTGTTGGTTTAATTGGCTCATGCAGCTCCCATATGTGTTGGGAGGGGGCCAGGGAGAGCATTAAAGGCTCATTACACATTACGAGCATCTTCCCCCATCTCCTCTCTGCTCCTTCTCCTCCCTCACATTTCAGAGCACCAGGATGCTCCAGCCTGAGGTGGGGAGTGCTGCCCATGGGAATCCTGAGAAGGAACACAAAATGGATGTGTGGAGCTGTAGGAGCATCGGGGGATAGCATGGTCAGGATGGACAGAGAGCAGAGATCTCTGCAGCCAGGGCTGGGAACTTGTGGGTTATTGCAAAGGGCCTGGGTGCAGGGCCCTGCTGGGAGCTGCCAGCCACAGCTCAGAGCAGGGCTGAGAGAAGAGAGGGGGAGAGAGGATGGGAGGGTGAGAGAGTAAAAGGGGTAAGAGAGCAAAGTTCCCATTACAATACCATAAATCTTCTTCTGTGCTGAATATTCGGATTCTCAGTAATCAATCTAGTACAAGATACAAATCCTACAGCATTTCCATACTGTAAGATACGTATATAACTATTACATACTATAAGAACTCTAATTCCTATATATATAAAAATATACTATATTTACTATAAGAATCATTACATTCCCACACTGGGTTACATTTCAAACCCTACAAACTCCTCTTTGGGCCCCTTCTGCCAAGCCAGCAGGGTCTGCTCTGAGCCTTGGGCCTGTCTGCAAGCAGAGGGAATTGTTTGATCCAAAGGGGATCACCTTCAGCTGGCCATGCCATTGTTTTCCAGTTGTTCAGTAACTGAGGGATCTCAAAGCTTGCTTTCATTTCAATCTGGCTTAGAGTTTCCATATTCTCAGAATCTTTTTCCAGACAATCATATTTCTAAGGCTTTCCTGTTTCATCTTCCCCAAGATGGAGCCACCTGTGCTGGTGAAGGTGTCCCTGCCCATGGCAGGGTGTGGAACTGATGGTTTTTAAGGTCTCTTCCAAGCCAAACCAGGATGAGGGTGATCTAAACCATGCAGGGGCCAGGACTGCCTGTGGGCAGGGATGTCAGAGCTGGGCAGCAGGAAGGGAGAGACAAAGAGGAGTGTCAGGATCCCTTTGCCCTCCAGATGCCAGAGTTCCAGGCTCAGCTGTCACCCCTCAGCCCCTGTGGGCATCACCCTGGTGCCAGCTGCTCCTCCTGGATGAAACCTGTCCCTTCCCCGAGCAGGGCTGGCACACATCCCCTTCCTCCTGGAACCCTCTAGAAATGGGGGATAAACTAAACCACTCCTTCTTTTCCCCTGCTGGAGTGGAGGTAGAGCCCAAAGCTTCTCCCTCCTGGAGCTGGGCATCCCTGGAATGGGTTTCAGGGGATTTGGGGATGATTGGGAGATGATGTGGGGTGATTTAGGGGGGGGATTTGGGGCGACTTGAGGATGATTTGAAGATGACTGGGGGCATTTGGGGTGATTTGGGATAATTTGGAGGGCATTTGGGACTTACTTGGGGGTGATTTGGGCTGATTTGGGGATGATTGGGGGGTCAGGGGTGATTTGGGTAGGACTTTAGGGGGATTTGGGGATGATTTCAGAGCGATTTGGGGACACTTGAGGATGATTTGGAGGTGATTTGGGGCAATTTGGGGATGATTTGGGGTTCATTTGGGGATGATTTGGGGGTCAGAGGTGTTTTGGGGGATTTGGGGATGATTTCAGGGCAATTTGGGGGTGATTTGGGGTGACTTGAGGATATTTGGGGATGATTTGGGGGTGATTTGGGGTGACTTGAGGATGATTTGGAGGTGACTTGAGGATGATTTGGAGGTGATTTGGGGCAATTTGGGGATGATTTGGGGTTCATTTGGGGGGATTTGGGAATGATTTGGGGGTCAAAGGTGTTTTGGGGAATTTGGGGATGATTTCAGGGCAATTTGGGGGTGATTTGGGGTGACTTGAGGATATTTGGGGATAATTTGGGGGTGATTTGGGGTGACTTGAGGATGATTTGGAGGTGATTTGGAGGTGATTTGGGGCAATTTGGGGACAATTTTGCGTTCATTTGGGGGGATTTGGGGGTGATTTGGGGGCGACTTGGGGGTGATTGATTGGGGGATTATTTCAGGGAAATTTGTGGGTGATTTGACGATGATTTGGGAGGGGATTTAGGGATGATTTGAGGGTTATTGATTTGGGGGTGATTTGGAGGTGATTTGGGGCAATTTGGGGACAATTTTGCGTTCATTTGGGGGGATTTGGGGTGATTTTGGGGCGACTTGGGGGTGATTGATTTGGGGACGATTTCAGGGAAATTTGGGGGTGATTTGACGACGATTTGGGAGGGGATTTAGGGATGATTTGAGGGTTATTGATTTGGAGGTGATTTGGGGCAATTTGGGGACAACTTTGCGTTCATTTGGGGGGATTTGGGGTGATTTTGGGGCGACTTGGGGGTGATTGATTTGGGGACGATTTCAGGGAAATTTGGGGGTGATTTGACGACGATTTGGGAGGGGATTTAGGGATGATTTGAGGGTTATTGATTTGGAGGTGACTTGGGGATGATTTGGGGAGGAATTGGAGATTATTTGGGGGGATTTGGAGATGTTTTAGGGATGATTTGAGGGTGATTTGGGTGTTTTCTCCCCTCTGAGCAGACCCTGCTTTCCTGCCCTGGAGGGAAAGCCCAGCGAGGTGAGCTGAGCCCAGAGGCAGCGAGTGCTGAGCTCGGCGTGGGCTCGGGGAGGAGCTGGCTGGGAGCGTGGCCACGCTGCCAACTTGGCACAGCTCAGGCAGCAGCCCAGCCCCGAGCCACCCAAGCTGTTGGGAGTGGGTATAAAACAGACCCTGCTGGCCAGGCCCCAAGGGGAAGAGCTGCCTTGGGCAGGAAACATCAGCGCTGACATTTAAGAGTGGGGGAAGAGCGCCCAGTTGGCAGAAGCGGGTACCCAGCACCCTCCTCCCCCTCAGGGCCCCTTTCTCTGGCCTCTCCACAGCTCCATCCCCCCTGGCTGTGTCCCTGCAGTGTCCCCAGAACAGCCAGGCTGCCCTGCTTGCTCTGGCCATGCCCACTCACTGTGGCTGGCAGAGAACCACTCGGTGCCAACCCTGATGATCCCCCGTGGGTCAGAGCCACCCCTGCCACCAGCGTGTGCCACCCACACCATCCACGGTGCCTCCTGTGCCCCAGCAGCCCGGGACACACTGAGCAAAGCACGGGAGCTGCACCTGCAGTTCACACTGGTGCTGGGGGAACGGGGGGATCAGGATGCTGTGCACCAGGCTGGACTGGGGGGGACCCTGAAGGGAATGGGGGACCCCAAAGTGAGTGGGGGTGTAGGAGAGTCAGGGGATAGGATGGTGGGGATGGACAGAGAGCAGAGATCTCTGCAGCCAGGGCTGGGAACTTGTGGGTTATTGCAAAGGGCCTGGGTGCAGGGCCCTGCTGGGAGCTGCCAGCCACAGCTCAGAGCAGGGCCCAGAGAGGAGAAGGGGAGAGAGGATGAGAGGGAAAGAATGTAAGAGAGGCAAGAGAGCAAAAGCATAAGAGAGTAAAAGGGTAAGAGAGCGAGGTTCCCCTTACAATACCATAAATCTTCTTCTATGTTGAATACTCTGATTCTCACTAACCAATCTAGTCCAAGATACAAATCCTACAGCATTTCCATACAGCCTATAAGAATCATTACATTCCCACACTGGGTTACATTTTAAACCCTACAAACTCCTCTTTGGGCCCCTTCTGCCAAGCCAGCAGGGTCTGCTCTGAGCCTTGGGCCTGTCTGCAAGCAGAGGGAATTGTTTGATCAAAAGGGGATCACCTTCAGCTGGCCATGCCATTGTTTTCCAGTTGTTCAGTAACTGAGGGATCTCAAAGCTTGCTTTCATTTCAATCTGGCTTAGAGTTTCCATATTCTCAAAATCTTTTGCCAGACAATCATATTTATAAGGCTTTCCTGTTTCACCTTCCCCAACAGGGGAGCTCAAAGAGAGTGGGGGACCCCAAACCCGGTCACTGACCCCGCCTGCCCCGCCCGTGTGAGCCGGGCCGGCAGCCAGGGCAGCTCCGGGGCTGGTGGGCGGCTGGAGCCGGGTCCGGGCAGCCGCAGCCCCGCTCGCAGATGGCCCCGGCTCCCGGCGGGCTGAGTCACCCTCCCACTGCCGGAGGCGCTGCCTGAGCCAGCGGGGCCCGCCGGGCACGGCAGGGCTGTCTGGAGGGTCGGGCCCGGCAGCTCAGAGCGGGTGAAGCCCCCAGGCTCTGTCCCAAAGCCGGGATGTCCCGCAGTGCCGCCCAGCCCTGCGCCAGGCTGATGGGCTCTCGGATGGCTGCAGTTTATTGCAGCCCTGAGATATGTGAAAAGTCTCTGTTTCAGCCCACATGTTCGAAGAATGAGTCGGAGTTCTTCAGTTCTTGGTCTCAGGGTTGTTTATTGTATCTTGTCTATAAAAATTTTTCTCCTGCCCTGCTGAGGTCCATCCAGCAGGACAGTTCAGGCACTCTGCCTGGCCCCAGGGCAGTGTTATGTCTTTATACTAAAAACTACGTATAACATGTTTACAATTACTTTCCAATACCTATCACCTGTGTTAGACACTGAGCTTCTACTCTAAACCAATCCAAAAGTGCCACCATCACAGCAGAAGATGGAGGTAGAGAAGAGGAGGAAGAAGAAGAAGAAGAAAGGCTGGGCACATCCAAGTCCCTCCATCTTGTCCCAAAACCCCTATTCTAAAAACCCCTACTACTTTTTCACCCAGTGATAATTTTATTATTACACTACTTTAACTTCTGTGCCTTTCAGGTCTTCATACAAAGCTGATAATTTGCCCCACGGGTCATAATCAAACCCACAGGTGCTCTGGGCTGTGTGCCAGGGTCTCTGAGCTCCCTGGCAGGGGTTCTGGCAATCCAGGACACCCAGAGGGATGTTCTGAGTTCCAACAATGGGGAACCCCTGGAGGATGGCAGAGGGCTGGAGCAGGGATGCTGGGCTGGGGAACTGTGACGGTGCTCACAGGGGTCTCAGGTTAGCACAGCCAAGCCCAGAGGAAGGTGGTGGATCTGCAGGGCTGGTGTCCCCAAACTAACAAAGGTGTGAGAAATAGCTCCTCACTTTTCATAGTTTAGGAAGGTTTATTAAACCGTATCAAAAATGCAACAGAAGACTGAATAAAGAAAAAGTTAACAGTGCTGGGAGCAAAAGATTTTCCCCTCCATGTGCTCAGACCCCTCACAATGGAGGGTTTTTCCTTTTTGACCCTTTAACCCCTCCCAAAGTTCTGTCCATCAACCCCTTCTTCACTGTCCAGTGGTGGAGATCTCTTCCTCAAATCCTGACTGGAGCTCAGGTGTTCCACAGTGACAAGCCAGCCCTCCCAGGTGTCCCAACCCAGCTGTCCCTTGATAACCACGTGAGGGGGTACAACAGAACTACAAGTCTATAAAACTTAATCTATATACATGATATTTGTCCATTAATTGTGAGAGTCAATCATCCCATTACTCATCTATCACATCCCTGAGCCCCCAAACCTGGGAGATGTGGCCCAGCCCCATGGTGGTTCCCACTGTGGCAGGATGGAGCAGGAACCTGTGAGCACAGATGGTGAACTCCAGCAGCACCAGGAAGGCAGAGATCGTAATTATCTGAACATAATGAAGGGTTTCATTAAATACACTTGGAAAACAACTCAGCAGCAGCACAAAGTTAAACTGCTGGTCTCAACTCTCCAAACTATTTAAAATTTATTAGCTTCCCCTGCGGGTCTCAAGCTTTTAAGTACCAGAGAAATCTTGAAAATAAGATTATTTTTTAATTTTTTTTTTTGCTTTCTTTCCCCCATCTCTTCCCAATGCTTTTTGGCCTCTCAGAAGTGTCCGTGGGGGGGAACCATCAGCCCCACTTTGCTGCTCTCTGAGCCCCTGCAGGCACAGCCTCTCCTCTCTCTGCCGTTTCCGAAGGGATGATGAAATCAGAGACACCTGCACGCCAATCCCTGCGGAATCCCGGGCTCCGGGCTGCAGGTGGCTCTTGTTGCAGAGGGATTAGTGGGAGGCTGAATAAACCCGGGTTTGATCTAGTGCTAACTGGCGAGGGGTGATGCCCTTGGCTAAGATGAGATTTACCGAGCTGTATCTCTTCATAATGGGAGGGAGGTGGTGCTGGGAGAGGCTCATTCCTGCTCAGAAAGAGAAATTCCTGCTCAGAAAGAGAAATTCCTGCTCAGAAAGAGAAATTCCTGCCTTTGGATAACGGCAGGAGAGGGGCTGGGGTGCAGGGCTGGCTCTGAGCTCAGTGGGGCAGAGGAGGATGGCTGCACACAGCCAGGGGATGGACAGGGGGTCTCTGAGCTCAGAGGGGCAGAGGAGGGTGGCTGCACACAGCCAGGGGATGGACAGGGGGTCTCTGCTCTCCCCCCATGTCTGAGGGGCTGGGAAATCCCTGGTGGGCTGGACAGGGCTGGGGGGAGAGACCTTGGCTGCTGTTGCAGGGCTGGGGCAGGGAAAATCTTTTGCTGTTGCAGGTGGAGCCTTCTTGTGCTTCTGAGAAAGATTCAGATGGGGGGATGGAGGGATTTTGTGCCCCCAGCCCTGATTTGGTGAAAGGTTTTTGTGAGGAAAAGCAGGGTGGGATCCTTTCCTCGTGGGAGAGCACGACTGCTGCAGCAAACCATTCTGATTTACAGCCCTTGGCCTCAGGCTGGAAGGGAGCTGCAAAGCCAGGGAGGATGCAGAGGGATCAGGTGAAACTGGAGATTCCTCCTGGAGCTGTCACTGCTCTGCCCTCCCACATTTTATAAAACAACTGGGGGCACCCAGGGCCTGACCAAGGCTCTGATGAGCTCCAACAGCATCATCCTGGTGCTGGGGGAGATCAGCAAACACTGCTGGGGAGGGTCCCAGGGGCATTGAATGGGATGGCAGCTCAGAGATCCCTGAGTGACAGAGCTGGAGCCAGGCTGGGAGAGCTGGGGGTGCTGGCCTGGAGAGGAGAAGGCTGCAGGGAGAGCTGAGAGCCCTTGCAGGGCCTGAAGGGGCTCCAGGAGAGCTGCAGAGGGACTGGGGACAAGGATGGAGGGACAGGAGGCAGGGAATGGCTGCCAGTGGCAGAGGGCAGGGCTGGATGGGATCTTGGCAATTGGGAATTGTTCCCTGGCAGGGTGGGCAGGGGCTGGGCTGGAATTGCCAGAGCAGCTGTGGCTGCCCCTGGAGCCCTGGCAGTGCCCAAGGCCAGGCTGGACATTGGGGCTGGCAGCCCCTGGCACAGTGGGAGCTGGCCCTGGGCTGCAATCAGCTGCCATTGAAGATCCCTTCCCACCCAAACCACTCTGGCATTCACATTCCTCAATCCAGGATGGAAACCAGCACCAAAAGCCATTGCAGCAAATGGAGAAAGGAAAGGAAAGAATGATTGCCTGGCTGCTTGCAGGTGCCCCCAGTGCCATTTCCCACAGGGGGTTTGTAGCCTGGCAAGGCCTGGTTAGAGAGGTTTGGGCTGTGCCAGGGTGCCCAGAGCAGCTGTGGCTGCCCCTGGAGCCCTGGCAGTGCCCAAGGCCAGGCTGGACGTTGGCACAGTGGGAGGTGTCCCTGCCCATGGTAGGGGTGGCACTGGGTGAAATTTAAGATCCCTCCAACCCAGTGTGGGAGTTGAAAATCCACCCCCCTCTGCCATGGCAGGCTCAGCCTGGCTGTGCACCTTCCTGCCCCTTCACCTGGGGCTCAGGGCTGGGTCTATTTGTGGCTCAGGGCTGGGTTTATTGGGGCTCTCCTGTGCTGGGTCAGCTCAGAGCATCTGTCCCAGAGCAGGATTTGTGGGCAGGGCAGGAGCTGTGCCAGGGGCTGGGAATTTGAGCAGCATTTGCACAGAGCCAGCAGCAGGGTTGTTGAGTTAAGGGAGAGCAGGACAGGCCTTGGGCACTAAGCAGGGCTGTGGGGCAGTGATTGCACTGGCTCTGCAGAGTTGGGAGAGAATGCAGTTACAGGTGAATGGAAAAAAGCCCAACTCCCCAGGGATGACCAGCAGGCTTAAAACTCAAAAACCCCAGGGCAGGAGGAGGAGTTGTCCCCTGTCTCCTGCAAAACTTCCCAGCCCTGGGGAGTCCCAGACATCCTGCAGCAGGGGATGAGGAGTCCCAGAACCAGGAGTTTTGTCATCCAAAGTCATTTCGAGCCCTGGAAAGGGATATTTGGCATTGCTGTGATCACAGAGAGGGTGGCAGAGCGAGTTTGCTTCACCAGGCTGGTTTGGGTTAGGGATATTGAGAGTGAGGAGGGGTGGGGAACCCACTGCTGCCTTGGCAAGCCTCTGGGTTTATTTCCCAGTGCCCAGGGTAGGGATATTAAAAGTAAGGAGAGGCACCCACTGCTGCCTTGGCAGGTGTGGGAACCAGGACATCCCTCTGGCTGTCCAGGATGGCCAAGACCCCTGCCAGGGGGCTCAGAGACCCTGGCACAGAGCCCAAAACACCTGTGGGTTTGATTATGGCCCATGGAGCAAATTGCCAACATTAGATGAAGATCAGCAAGCCACAACAGTTTAGGTAGATAATAGTGAAGTTATCACAGAGTGGAAAAGTCGATTTTGGGGTTTCTGGAATGGGGGTTCAGGAGGCAAAATGGAGGGATCTGGGTGTGTCCAGCCTTTCTCCTTCTTCCTGGCCTCCATCTTCTGCTGTGATGGTGGCACTTAGAGACTGGTTTAGAGTAGAAGCTCACTGTCTAACATAGGTGATAGGTATTGGGAAGTAATTGTAAATATTGTACAGGTAGTTTTTAGTATAAAGACATAACACTGCCCTGGGGACAGGCAGTGTTATGTCTTTATACTAAAAACTACCTGTACAATATTTACAATTAATGTCCAAGAGTGCCTGGAACTGTCCTGATGGACAGACCTGGGCAGGACAGGAGAAAGAATCTTATAGATAAGACACAATAAACAACCTTGAGACTGAGAAATGAACAGCTCTGACTCCTTCTTCGAGCGCCAGGCTGGGAAAAGAGACTTTCTAACACATCTTGGGGTCACTGTGAGCAGCTAAAGATCATGACAGGCAGGGCTCTGGGTTTATTTCCCAGTGTTCAGGGTAGGGATATTGAGAGTGAGGAGGGGTGGAGCAGCCACTGCTGCCTTGGCAGGGCTCTGGGTTTATTTCCCAGTGCCCAGCACAGGGATATTGAGAGTGAGGCAAGGTGGGGCACCCATTGCTGCCTTGGCAGGGCTCTGGGTTTATTTCCAGTGCCTGGGGAGGTGGAGCAGGAGTGGGAGCTGGGAGAGGCAGCACACACAGAGCAGGCAGCTGCTCCCCAGCCAGGCTGCCCCGGGCACTGTGGCAAGGCGTGGGCATCAGCTGCAGCTCTCTGGCATCAGAGAGGGCTTCTCCTCCAGGAATCAGTGCAGCAGCAAGGCCAGGGCTCCCAGAGCTCCGTGGGGATGTGACCTGCAGGGCCTCAGGCTGCTCCAGCCCAGGAAAGTGGGTCACACTCACAGAGCACATCCAGCCCCTGCAGGGATGCCCAGGGGGAAAAGTCCTTAGAAATGGGGTTTGGTCACACTCACAAAGACACAGGGCCCCAGAGTGAAGGTCTGCTCAGCACAGTGAAGGTTTTCTCAGGGTTTTTTGTCCATTAAATGAGAGTGGGAGGGTCTGCTCCTGTTTTTGTGGGAGCCCTGCAGACAGCAATTTCCCTTCCCTCTTTTAAAACACCAGATGAGAGGAACTCTTTATTTCATTAAATTGGCAGCTCTGTGCAGTGGCTTTGACACTGTCCCCAGCCAGAACAGACAGGCTGGAGGGAGGCAGGGCAGGGACAGTGCCAGGGAAGTGCCCGTCTGTAGGAGCTTTGGGGGATAGCAGGGTCAGGATGGACAGAGAGCAGAGATCTCTGCAGCCAGGGCTGGGAACTTGTGGGTTATTGCAAAGGGCCTGGGTGCAGGGCCCTGCTGGGAGCTGCCAAACACAGCTCAGAGCAGGGCCCAGAGATGAGAGGGTGAGAGAGTAAAGGGGTAAGAGGCAAGAGCTAAGAAGCAGGAGAGTGAAGTTCCCGTTACAATACCATAAATCTTCTTCTGTGCTGAGTATTCTCACTAACCAATCTAGTCCAAGATACAAATCCTACAGCATTTCCATACAGCCTATAAGAATCATTACATTCCCACACTGGGTTACATTTTAAACCCTACAAACTCCTCTTTGGGCCCCTTCTGCCAAGCCAGCAGGGTCTGCTCTGAGCCTTGGGCCTGTCTGCAAGCAGAGGGAATTGTTGGATCAAAAGGGGATCACCTTCAGCTGGCCCTGCCATTGTTTTCCAGTTGTTCAGTAACTGAGGGATCTCAAAGCTTGCTTTCATTTCAATCTGGTTTATAGTTTCCATATCCTCAGAATCTTTTTCCAGACAATCATATTTATAAGGCCTTCCTGTTTCACCTTCCCCAACACCCGTGTTCCTCTCAGAGCTGGGCAGTGGCAGCAGCAGCCCTGCCTGGAGCTCAGCTGGGCTGTCACAGCTGCTGTGCTGAGCAGGAAGGGCAGCTCAGGGTGTGAGTGCCTCAGTGCCCCGGGCAGGGCACACAGCTGCAGCCTGGCACAGCTCCACGGGCATGGCCCTGGCCCCACCAGCCTCAGCCACGTGTCCCTGCCCGCCTGGGACCCAGCTGAGCCCCCAGAGAGAGCTCCAGAGCTGGGCTGAGCACAGCAGGGCTCATTCCTTTGTGGTGGTGTGTGCAGGGGTCCCAGTTTGAGGGAAGAGACGAGGATCTGACTCCATGTTTCAGAAGGCTGATATATTATATTATATTATATTATATTATATTATATTATATTATATTATATTATATTAATTATATTATATTATATTATATTATTATATTAACTATACTAAAAGAATAGAAGAAAGGATTTCATCAGAAGGCTGGCTAAGACTAGAAAAGAATGATAACAAAGGCTTGTGACTGACTGGAGAGCTGGACTGTGATTGGCCATTAATTAGAAACATCCAGCATGGGCCAATCCCAGATGCACCTGTTGCATTCCACAGCAGCAGATAATCAGTGTTTATATTTTGTTCCTGATGCCTCTCAGCTTCTCAGGAGGAAAACTCCTAAGGAAAGGATTTTCCAGAAAATGTCATGGCTCCATTCCTTACCTCAAGGCCTCCAAAACTACTCAAGGTCTGGAAAAGCAGATCAGTGTTGGTGATGAGCATGGGGGAGATGCAGCAGGGAGCAGGGGCACAGCTGGGCAGGGATGTTCCAGCAGACAGGGATGGTCCTCCCTGCCCAAAGGCCTCATCTCACCTGTCCCCATCCCAGCACCTTCCCTGGAGGCTGTGGGGCTGCTGGGGGCACTGAGGGTTTGCAGTGCAGACCTTGCCAGGCTTCACTGTGATTTCATTGTTCCTACATGCCTTCAGAGCACCTCTGGCTCAAGAGAAAAAGATTTCTTTTCCAGAACAAGAGGGTCCCTTGTGTGTCCCTTCCAGCTCTGAGCATTCTCTGATTCCATGATCCACCTTTCCAGGCCATTCCTGGGCAGAGCCAGCACAGCCCAGGCAGGGCAGGCTGTGTCTCTGCTTGGACAGCAGCAGCATTGTGCCATGCATGGGCTGCCTTTGGGGGCATGCAGGAGGAACTCTGTGCTGAGGACCATCTTCACAGGAGGCACAAGGCAGCCTCATCTCATCTGTTCCCATCCCAGCACCTTCCCTGGAGGCTGTGGGGGCACTGAGGGCACTGAGGGCTGGCAGGGCAGGGTTGGCAGTGCAGACCTTGCCAGGCAGAGCCCGGTCTGGGGCTGTCAGGGATGAGCCCAGGGCTTCCAGGTGCTCTGAAGACATGTAGGAACAATGAAATCCTCATCCTCAAGTGTTTGGATGTATTTTCAGCCTGAATGAATCTTTGTGATGGTCTCCCTACCATGATATTTTTGTCAGATTTAATGCAAAAATTCTAACTCTTACATTTTTACAATGAAACATCTTTTATGCTGCTGTTAAGGTCACATGATGAATTTGTGATAAAGTCTCATATAAATGCTGCAGGAATCTTGTGGTTTATTGTGTGCATTGCTTTCTTGTTCATCCAGTGCAGCCCCAAACCCTGCCCAGACCCCCAACACCCCCACCCTGGCCATCCCTGCAGCGCTGCCCAAATTTCTCCCCCATCCTTCATCTCCCCCATCCCTCACTCTCACACAATCATGGAATGTGCTGAGCTGGAAGGGACCCCCAGGGATGATCAATGCCAAAGCCAAAGCCTGCCCAGAGTCCCCAGCAAGCCCAGCCTGGGCATCCCTGGAGCTCTGGCAGCCTCGGGGCCGTGCCCATTCCCTGGGCAGCCTGTTCCAAGGCTCAGGAGGAAGACCCAGGTGTGTTCCACAGGGAGACGATGGATGAAGCTCTGAGGTTGCTCTGGCTTCAGCTCCCAGCTGGATTTGAGGGGTCACGGCCATAAATCATGTCAGTGCACTCAGGCTGTGCTGCCCACGAGCCTGCGCTGGGGATGAGCAGAGGATTTTGTTTTCCATCTCAGTCAGTCTCGGCTCTTTAGCGAGCTCTAACAAAGGCACTCTGGCTTTTCATGCCGCTCTTGATCTCGGGGCCAGCAGCAAAATCCCGGCGGCGGCTCCCTGGGCACGGCGGGCTCCTCTCTCATCCCGCGGCGGGGCCGGCACCACTGCGGGCGGTACAAACGGAGCGCGGCATGAGCGATGCGGAGCCGGGCGGGGAGGGGAGCGAGCCCCCCGAGCTCAGCCCTGCTGTCCAAATTCGGCTGTTGTCTCTGTGGGACCGCGCAGGATGGGTCGGGGCAGCCCGCGTTCAAAGGACGAGTCTGGACTCTTCGATAGTCTTGAAATTGTTTATTATTTCTTATCAAACAGAGTTTTCCTTTCTGCCAGCCGGGATCTGACCAGCGAGGCAGCCAAGGGCACTCTGACCACCCACAGGACGGTCGTGTCCTTTTATAATAAAAACTACACACATTATATTTACCTTTTATCCCCAATACCTTTCACCCTTGTTAACAAGTGCACCTTCACCACAAACCAATCCCCAAGTGCCAGCATCACTACAGAAGATGGAAGACAAGAAGAAGAAAGAAGCAGCATGAGACACGCCGTGATTCCTCCATCTTGTCTCCATAACCCCCTGTACCAAAATCCCAAAATCCATATTTCACCCTGTGAATGCGTGACCCCTCCACCACTTAAACTGTGCTCATTCTCATGTCCTCATACACACCCTCTGAAGGGTCAAAGTCCAGCCACCAGGAATGCCTGGCAACATTCCAGGACCTCCGAGCCCCCCAAGGATTTGCTCGGTCATTCTGGACATCAGGAGCGATATTCTGAGCTCCCACACCCTGCCTCCCTCCCTGCCCCTGCACACTGCTCCTGGGCCGGGATGAGGCTGGGGGTGGGATGGGATGGGATGGGATGGGATGGGATGGGATGGGATGGGATGGGATGGGATGGGATGGGATGGATGGGATGGGATGGGATGGGATGGGATGGGATGGGATGGGATGGGATGGGATGGGATGGATGGGATGGGATGGGATGGGATGGGATGGGATGGGATGGGATGGGATGGGATGGATGGGATGGGAGAGCAGCAGGCACCGGGAGCTGTGCTCTCCTCTCAGTGTCCTGGATTTGTGTTTCCCTCTCAGCGTCCTGGAGCTGTGCTGTCCTCTCCACGTCTTTCATCAGTGTTCTCCTCTCAATTTGCAGGATCAGTCTTCTCTCAGTTTCCTGGTTCAGTGTTCCCCTCTCAATGTCCTACATCAGTGCTCTCCTCTCAATTTCCTGGAGCATTGTTCTCTCAGTATCCTAGAACAGTGTTTTCCTCTCAGTTTCCTGTGTCAGTGTTCTCCTCTCAGTTTCCTGAAGCAGTGTTTTCTTCTCAATGTCCTAAATTGATGTTCTCCTCTCAATGTCCTGGATCAGTGTTTCCCTCTCAGTTTCCTAGATCAGTGTTTTCCTCTCAGTGTCTTGGGGCAGTGTTTTTCTCTCAATTTCCAGGATCAGTCTTCTCTCAGTTTCCTGGAGCAGGGTTCTCCTCTCATTTTCATGGAGCTGTGTTTTCCTCTCAATTTCCCAGATCAGTGTTTTCCTCTCAATTTCCTGGAGCAGTCTTCTCTCAGTTTCCTGGATCAGACTTTCCCTCTCAATGTCCTAAATCGATGTTCTCCTCTGTTTCCTGGATCAGTGTTTCCCTCTCAGTTTCCTGTGTCAGTGTTCTCCTCTCAATTTCCTGAAGCAGTGTTTCCCTCTCAATGTCCTACATTAGTGCTCTCCTCTCAGTTTCCTAGATCAGTATTTTCCTCTCAGTGTCCTGGATCTGTGTTCTCCTCTCAGTGTCCTGGATCAGTGTTCTCCTCTCAATTTCCTGGAACACTGTTCTCTCAATGTCCTGGATCAGTGTTTCCCTCTCAATTTCCTAGATCAGTGTTTTCCTCTCAGTGTCTTGGAGCACTGTTTTCCTCTCAATTTCCAGGATCAGTCTTCTCTCATTTCCTGGAGCAGGGTTCTCCTCTCAGTTTCCCAGATCAGAGTTTCCCTCTCAATTTCCTGGATCAGTGTTTTCCTCTCAATGTCCTGGAGCAGTGTTCTCCTCTCAGTTTCCTGTGTCAGTATTTTCCTCTCAGTTTCCTAGATCAGTGTTTTCCTCTCATTTTCCTGAAACAGTGTTCTCCTATCACCTGGACAATTCCCCCCTGGATCAGTGTTCTCCTCTCAATATCCTGGATCAGTGTTCTCCTCTCAATTTCCCAGACCAATGTTCTCCTCTCACCTGGACAATCCCCGTGGTTGGAGGGGGTGCCCCATGCCAGCAGCACCACAGCAGAGGTGTCAAGAAGGGAAAAGCAAACTGGTGAGCAGAGGACACCAGCTCTGTCCCCAGAGTCCTCGGTGACCTTGGCAGAGGCTCCTCCTGCCATGGCTCTGCTGTCCCTGCTCCCCTCAGTCCTGCCCAGGTGAGGCTGTGTCCAGCTGCCCCAGGAGCATCTCCCACCTCCTCATCCCCTGGGAGGCTCCAGGATTTCAGAGAGGAGCCATTTCCCCTTCATGCCGCAGAGTAAAAAGGGATTTTACTTTTTTTTTTGGTTGTTTTTCCTTTCTCCCCCCCATCTATTAAGTCTGTGACTAGAACATTGCGGCTTTTAAGTTTATTCCAACTGTTTGATATTTTACATAATCGTATTATTTATGTGACAAGATTAGAAGTACTCTGCATGCTGACAGGCAAGCAGCACACACACAATTTCTTGCCAATCCTTCACGAATTTGCATTGTATTCCTGACTTCTTGGAGGCTGTGCAGAGTGTGGCTCTGGGCGGGGAGAGAGGTGCTGGTTCAGACAGAGGGGGAAAAGGGAAGAAAGCTGCTCATCCCCTCATCCTCTGGGATCTTCCAGAGCTTGGCACTGCCACGCTGGGGCTGATGGCAATACCTGGCCAGGCTTCAAACCCTTGGCCTCTCCCAGCGAGGGCTGAGCACACAAAGGTGTTTGGTTTAATATCCCGCTGCTCGCCCGTGGGATACTTGATTTATTCTGTGCCTGTAAACATTCATTTCACACCTAAACAGGGGCAGGTTCATCACTTCTGCAATCATCATTTATTCATGTCGTGAGGGTTGCAGGAAGGAGAGATAAATGGATTTCCGTGAAATTGGTGCTCCAGGCTGCTCAGGAGCCTCCATCCTTCTCACCAGGCTCTGAGCAGGGTGGAAAAGCTTCCCCCCTTCAGCTGCTCTGCCCTGGTGCTGGCACAGCCTCCTCTGCAGGGCTGTGCCGTGCCTGGAGCCAGGACAGAGGGTTCTGGCCCCACAGCCAGCCAGGGGACACTGGGGTCCCTCATTCCATGCCCCTCAAGGTCCCAGCTGTGCTCAAGGGAGGGCTCATGCTGAGATTATCCTGCTCTGGGCCCTTGCTTTGCTGCCTTCCCCTGCTCAGAGGGAGATTTCTGATCTCTGCACAAAGGCAAGTGTTTGTTAAATAGCCTGGTTTGGGAGTGTGTGTGGGGATAAAACTCACCTTTCCCAGGAGGAAAAACCCCTGCCATGAAAAGATGAGAGGGGCTGTGCACGAGCCCTCAGAGCCATCCTGGAGAGCACAGATCCTGAGACCTCCCTGTGCCCATCGGGGCTGGAATGAACCTCCCCAGTGCCCACAGGGCATCACCCCCTGATGGGGACACCCCACACCCTGATGGGGACACCCCACATTCATCACACCCTGATGGGGACACCCCACAGCCTGATGGGGACACCCCACACCCATCACACCCTGATGGGGACACCCCACACCCATCACACTCTAATGGGGACACCCCACACCCAGCACACCCTGATGGGGACACCCCACACCCATCACACTCTAATGGGGACACCCCACACCCATCACAGCCTGATGGGGACACCCCACACCCTGATGGGGACACCCCACACCCTGATGAGGACACCCCACACCCAGCACAGCCTGATGGGGACACCCCACACCCATCACACATTGATGGGGACACCCCACACCCAGCACAGCCTGATGGGGACACCCCACATCCATCACACCCTAATGGGGACACCCCCACACCCTGATGGGGACACCCCACATCCATCACACACTGATGGGGACACCCCACACCCATCACCCCCTGGATGGGGACACCCCACACCCAGCCAGCCTCAGCCAGGGGCTGCTCACCCTGCACACCCCAGCATGGCAGAGCAAACCCCAAACCACCAGAGATGGATGTGCCCTCCCTAAATAATTCATGACTCGAGCTCGTGCTTGGCTTCCTTTGTTATCTCGTTACGAATGAAAAAATGAACCAAGATTAAAGAGCTCTGGCTCTGTTTCCAAATTTATGGGCATTTCAATGTGATGTCTGAGTCTGTTACTGCTCTGCTGTCAGGCTGACTCAGGCAGAGCCGTGTGGGCACCAGGGCAGGGCTGTGCTCGGCTGTGTCACACCCTGGCAGCATCCTGCACCCCCGGGGATGAGGGCACAGCCACGGGGACCTCACATTGTCCCCAGCTGTGCCACTGCTTCCTCCTCCTCCTCACCATCACTGCTCTGCCCCACTTTGCACTGGGAGGTTCATTCCAGCCCCGATGGGCACAGGGAGGTCTCAGGATCTGTGCTCTCCAGGATGGCTCTGAGGGCTCGTGCACAGCCCCTCTCATCTTTTCATGGCAGGGGTTTTTCCTCCTGGGAAAGGTGAGTTTTATCCCCACACACACTCCCAGAACAGGCTATTTAACAAACACTTGCCTTTGTGCAGAGATCAGAAATCTCCCTCCGAGCAGGGGAAGGCAGCAAAGCAAGGGCCCAGGGCAAGATAATCTCAGCATGAGCACCCCGGGGATGAGGGCACAGCCACGGGGACCTCACATTGTCCTCAGCTGTGCCACTGCTTCCTCCTCTTCCTCACCATCACTGCCCTGCATCCTCTGCCCTCCTGGATGCCATTCCCCACCTCGGAGCTCGTGAACCTTGCAGAGCTAATTTAATTTCACCCTTTGGTAGGGACCATTCCCCCTGGGCAGCCTGGAACTGGGAAGGGCTCACTCACATTTACACCTTCAATTTATAAACTGAAATGAGGTGAGAAGAGTCCAGGGTGCTCCCCTGGCCCCCCGTGATGAGAGCAGAGCTGGGCCCTCCCTGCCTCCTCATCAGCCCCAATTTGATGGCAGTGAAACTGCTGCCATGCCCTGGCTGGCTCTGTGGGGCCACACCTGTGCTGAGAACACCTGCACAGCTCCAGGCAGGCAGGACAGGCAGGGACAGCCAGGAGCTTCCCCCTGCTCCCCACAGGTGAGCCCAGGTGCCACAAGCTGGGCTGGGCTGGGACAGGAGTGTCACCTCCATCAGTTTGGTGCCAAGGGACACTGCTCACACCTTTGGGGAGGGTTGGGACAGGAGTGTCACCTCCACCAGCTCAGTGCCAAGGGACACTGCTCACACCTTTGGGGAGGGTTGGGACAGGAGTGTCACCTCCACCAGCTCAGTGCCAAGGGACACTGCTCACACCCTTGGGGAGGGCTGGAGCTGGGGCTGGGGTTGGGGCTGGGACAGGAGTGTCACCTCCATCAGTTTGGTGCCAAGGGACACTGCTCACACCCCTGGGGAGGGCTGGGCTGGGCTGGGACAGGAGTGTCACCTCCATCAGCTCCGCGCCAAGGGACACTGCTCACACCCTTGGGGAGGGCTGGGACAGGAGTGTCACCTCCATCAGCTCCAGGCCAAGGGACACTGCTCACACCCCTGGGGAGGGCTGGGGCTGGGGCTGGGACAGGAGTGTCACCCCCATCACCTTGGTGCCAAGGGATGCTCTGCTCACATCCTTGGGAAGGGCTGGGGCTGGGACAGGAGTGTCACCTCCATCAGCTCAGTGCCAAGGGACACTGCTCACACCCTTGGGGAGGGCTGGGGCTGGGGCTGGGGCTGGGACAGGAGTGTCACCTCCATCACCTTGGTGCCAAGGGACACTGCTCACACCCTTGGGGAAGGCTGGGCTGGGACAGGAGTGTCACCTCCATCAGTTTGGTGCTAAGGGACACTGCTCACAGCCCTGGGGAGGGCTGGGCTGGGGCAGGAGTGTCACCTCCATCACCTTGGTGCCAAGGGATGCTCTGCTCACACCCTAGGGGAGTGCTGGGGCAGGAGTGTCACCTCCATCAGCTCTGTGCCAAGGGACACTGCTCACACCCTTGGGGAGGGCTGGGGCAGGAGTGTCATCACCTTGGTGCCAAGGGACACTGCTCACACCCTTTGGGAGGGCTGGGCTGGGGCAGGAGTGTCACCTCCATTGGTTCAGTGCCAAGGAATGCTCTGCTCACACCTTTGGGGAGGGTTGGGACAGGAGTGTCACCTCCATCAGCTTTGTGCCAAGGGACACTGCTCACACCCCTGGGGAGGGCTGGGCTGCCCAGCCCCACTGACACCCAATACTGGGAATAATTGGGGAGAGAGCCACAGCTGAGGGGAATGCGAGGGAATTCCTACAGGACATTGGAAATGCAGGACAAAGAAATGACTCAGGGATTTTTTTTTGCCAGACAGATTTGTTTCTGCAATCCTCAACCTCTGTATGCCCTGCAGAGCCCTCCCATCTCTCACCTTTCCAGTGAATCCAGTCTGCCCACCAAGGCCCATTCCCACACAAGGACACTGCAGCTTTTAAAACACAAAACCAGCTCACCATGAGGAGACTGCAGCCACCCTGTGCCCATCACAGCTGGCACTGATGCCACGTGTCCTCGAGCACAGCTTGTGATGTCCCACCTGCCCACCTGCAGGGGCACAGGTTCCCTGTGCTCTGACAGCCTTCCCCCAGGCCCAGGGCTCCCTTCCTGCCCAGGAGGGAGAGTGAATTTTTATACAGAAGATACTTAAAGGACCAGGGGGGGATGGTTTTAAAGAGACAGGCAGGTTTAAATTAAATGTTAGGAGGAAATTCTTCTCTGTGAGGGTGGGCAGGCCCTGGCACAGGGTGCCCAGAGCAGCTGTGGCTGCCCCTGCATCCCTGGCAGTGCCCAGGGCCAGGCTGGATGAGGCTTGGAGCTCCCTGGGATAGTGGAAGGTGTCCCTGCCATGGCACGGGGTGCAATGAGATGAGCTCCAAGGTCCTTTCCAATGCAAATTTTCTCATTCTGTGATTTCCAAACCCCTGGCGTTTGATTTGGAGGTTCTGCCCTGTGTTCCCCACTCCCCTCGTTGCTGGCTGCAGTGTGGGCAAGGGCAGGCAGTGCCCCTCTCCAAGGACAGCTCTGCCAAGGGGATGCTGAGCCAAGACCCCCCCTCTCCCATCGGTTATTATCCCAAAATTAGCTCTTACTGGGGAGGCTTGTGCATCCTGCATCGATGTCCATCTGACAGGGGCTGAACTGACTCAGAAATAAAGAGCACAAAGCAGACAGGGTGAGAGGAAAATAGCTCTAATGTAAAAATAAACGGTGTCCAGCCACCCACTGCGCCCAGCTGAGCTCCCAGTGGGGTCTCACACGCCTGACACCGAGCAGCAGCTGCCCTTTCATTAGCAGCTTGCTCGTTTTCTCTCCCTGCAGCTGAATTCCTCCTCAAAAAAAGAGACACAAAGTGACAGGAAGGAGACAGAGCAGCCCTGGCAGCCCCGAGCCTGGCGTGCTCCTGGCTGTGAGGATGACGTGCCTGGCTCTGCCTGAGAGTGTGGGGAGCTGAGAGGAGCCCTCTGGCCCTGCCCTGCCTGTGGGAAAGGGGTGCAGGGATCTGTGCCCTGCCCTGTCCCCCATCCACTGCTTCCCCAGGAGCCCTCGGTGCTTCCAGGGCTCTGCTGTGTTTGTCCCTCTCTTCAGGGCCTCTACTGGCTAGCACAGCTTCTAAAGGCACTTAAGATGTATTTCTGCTTTCTTAAAACTGTAATTTACACTTGCATTTGCTTAAAACTTAAATCCACACTTCTATTTCATATCTATGTGGTTTAATAGATCCTAATTTTTCTAAAGGCTTTAATTCAACAGACAGAGCCACCCTGTGCTTCTGCTGGGCTTGAAATGCTGGGCTCATTCCCTGCTCAGTGGATGCTTCTTGAATCCAGGGGACTCTACAGATTCCACCCCAGCTTGAATTCATCCAGCTGTTGGGTTCGTTCCCTGCTCAGTGGATGTCTCTTGAATCCAGGGAACTCCACAGATTCCACCCCAGCATGAATTCACCCAGCTGCTGGGCTCATTCCCTGCTCAGTGGATGCCTCCTGAGTCCAGGGGACACCACAGGCTCTACCCCTTCAGATCCAGGTTTGGTGGGGACACCCAAATCCTCCTCCAGAGGTGCTGGGAATGATCCCCTCCCTGCTGTGCCCGTGCTGGGAGCTGGCAGCAGGAGCAGTGGGACCAGCAAGGGGGTGCTGGGGGAGGCTGGAAGGCTCCATCTCTCCAGGGGCCTCTGGCCTGGCTTTGGGGTGGGGAGTGGGTGCCCACCCCGCTGAGCTGGGTGCTCAGGGGTGCTCCAACAGCAAAACACTGACCCAGTGCCCTTGGAAATCTGCTGTGTGGTGTCTGCTCCACCTGTGGGCACAGATCTCCCTGTCTTTGCTGCGTGCTGGAGGCCCTGCTGGGTCACCCTCAGCATGGAGGAGGCCAAGGGGACATTGCTGGAGGAGCTCTGGGTGCTGAAGGAGCTCTGGGTGCTGAAGGAGCTCTGGGTGCTGAAGGAGCTCTGGGTGCTGGAGGAGCTCTGAGTGCTGAAGGAGCTCTGGGTGCTGGAGGAGCTCTGGGTGCTGGAGCTCCTTCTTGGTCGCCCTCAGCACAGAGAAGCTTTGGGTGCTGGAGCTCCTGTTGGTCGCCATCAGCACAGAGGAGGCCAGAGGAGCTCTGCTGGAGGAGTTCTGGGTGCTGGAGTCCCTGCTTGGTCACCCTCAGTATGGAGGAGGTCAGGGGGACATTGCTGAAGGATCTCTGAGTGCTGGAGCAGCTCTGGGTGCTGGAGCCTCTGCTTGGTCACCCTCAGCACAGAGGAGGCCAGGGGGACTCTGCTGGAGGAGCTGTGGGTGCTGGAACTCCTGCTTGGTTGCCCTCAGCACAGAGGAGCTCTGGGTGCTGGGGCCCCTGTTTGGTCTACCTCAGTATGGAGGAGGCCAGGGGGGCTCTGCTGGAGGAGCTCTGGGTGCTGGAGCAGCCCTGGGTGCTGGAGACCCTGCTTGGTCACCCTCAGCACAGAGGAGGCCAGGGGAACTCTGCTGGAGGAGCTCTGGTTTCTAGAGCCCCTGCTCGGTTGCCCTCAGCATGGAGGAGGCCAAGGGGACATTGCTGGAGGAGCTCTGGGTGCTGGAGGAGCTCTGGGTGCTGGAGGAGCTCTGGGTGCTGGAGCAGCTCTGGGTGCTGGAGACCCTACTCAGTCACCCTCAGCACAGAGGAGGCCAGGGAGACTCTGCTGGAGCAGCTCTGGGTGCAGGAATGTGTCACCTCAGACCGAGGGAACATCTCCAGGCACTGCCCAGCCCTGTGCCAGACCCTGAGCACTGCCCACAGCCAGCCTTGGGGTCCTCCCTGTGTGTTTGAAAGTGTCCCCCCACCCCAGGGACCCCAGGCTGGGCTCCTGCCCTTGTCTCCCCTTTCTGTTTCTGACCTGTGACAAGGGCAGGGCCTGCAAACCCTCCCTGCACTGATTTGCTCCATGAACCACCCCCAGAAGCGCAGGGATCCTGAGCCAGGAGAGCTCCCAGAGCCCAGCCAAGGCTGAGCTCAGAGCCCTGCAGAGCAGCCAGCAGACGGAAGAAAACCTTTAAACCTTTCCCAGCTACTTTGCAGAGATGTTAAGAGCTCAAATTTCCTGGTTTTTCTCTCTCTTCCTGAAAAACCCCCAGCAAACCCCGCACTGCCGAGGAGGTGAGGCACTATCATCTCGCTTCAGCTCCCCCAAACTAGCCAAGCAGAGGAGAAAAATGATTTAGATGATTTACAGCACTTCGGAAGAGTTGAAAAAAGTGAAGTAAATAATAAATCAAAACCAGCAAAAAGAACAAGAATACATCCATCTTTTATGAGCTCTATTCACTGCTGTATGTACAGTTCAGACATAAAACAACTGCGCCGTGCAAAGTTGCTGCTGCCTCAGAAGTGTCTGTGCCCAGCAGTTTCAGAGCACTTCCAAACTACATAAAAGCAGAGGAGCAGGCGTTGGCTGCTGCGTGCAGCGATCCAGCTCCTCTTCCCTACCTCCTTATCAGCTCCTGCACACCCAGAGAGGGGAGGCTTTCAGCTGGGAGATGGGGAGCATGAGGAATCCATGATAACAAGGATTTTAAATTTTTTTTCCCCCACCCCAAAATTCACATCCTTCCTTCAGGGTTCAAAGTGCACCTGATGTGTTCATCAGCTGCTCGTACCACAGAGTCTCACAAGTGTTGTTGGTTGAGGGGTGCCCAGGATCCCCTCAAAAAGTCCCTTTGTCCACCTACAACACCCTCCTGCAGTGCTTCCCTGTTGACCTCTTGGAATGAGTCCAAAGTAAATTGGAGCCACTCTGGAGCCAGGCTGGGGGAGCTGGGGGTGCTCCCCTGGAGAGGAGAAGGCTGCAGGGAGAGCTGAGAGCCCTTGCAGGGCCTGAAGGGGCTCCAGGAGAGCTGCAGAGGGACTGGGGACAAGGATGGAGGGACAGGAGGCAGGGAATGGCTGCCAGTGGCAGAGGGCAGGGCTGGATGGGATCTTGGCAATTGGGAATTGTTCCCTGGCAGGGTGGGCAGGGGCTGGGCTGGAATTGCCAGAGCAGCTGTGGCTGCCCCTGGAGCCCTGGCAGTGCCCAAGGCCAGGCTGGACATTGGGGCTGGCAGCCCCTGGCACAGTGGGAGCTGGCCCTGGGCTGCAATCAGCTGCCATTGAAGATCCCTTCCCACCCAAACCACTCTGGCATTCACATTCCTCAATCCAGGATGGAAACCAGCACCAAAAGCCATTGCAGCAAATGGAGAAAGGAAAGGAAAGAATGATTGCCTGGCTGCTTGCAGGTGCCCCCAGTGCCATTTCCCACAGGGGGTTTGTAGCCTGGCAAGGCCTGGTTAGAGAGGTTTGGGCTGTGCCAGGGTGCCCAGAGCAGCTGTGGCTGCCCCTGGAGCCCTGGCAGTGCCCAAGGCCAGGCTGGACGTTGGCACAGTGGGAGGTGTCCCTGCCATGGCAGGGGTGGCACTGGGTGGGATTTAAGGTCCCATTCCATGATTCTGTGATTTCCTGGGAAGGGGCTCCTGTAGGGCTGTTTCTGGGATGCTCCACGTGACAGCCACAGTTAGGGCTGGGGCGGGCTGAGCCAAACCCTGATCCCAACATGGGACACTGCACAGCAGAGCAGTAGAAGCAGAAATGTTGGTTAGCACAGAAAAACCCCTTCCTGTTTGGAAAGACAGAAACTCTTCCCCAAACCCTGGATCAGCCCCACACGAACTGAGGTGCTGCAGTCACCAGAACCTCGTGTTTGAGGAGGAGCAAACCCACAGCAAATCTTCTCCACTATCTCTCCTTGCAGACCGAGCCCAAACACAGCAGGGATTTGTTTCTGTGTCCTGAACATAGGGAAAATCCTCCCAAGGCCCTGATCTGAGTAAAGTTTTCTGGGTCTCCTAAGAGGTTGAGGGAGAATAAGGCCAGGGAGACGAGTAGAGGAAGTATTAGTATGAATCCTAGAATTTCTTTAATGGTATAGTATGGGCAGAAGGGGATTTTGTCTCAGTTTGAGACTCCTCCTCTCTGGGGCTGAAGTCTTGCAGGGATGTGGCTTTGGGGTCCCTCTTACACCAACAGAAATCCCACTGGAGCCCCGAGGACAGGCACAACAGCCCGGGGGGATGTGACTGAGCCCAGGGACTGGACTGAGCCTTTCTGGGGGTGTGGGGGCATAAGGAGCAGCCTCAGTGTGCAGGATGGCCCTGTTCACCCCCAGGCACCCCTGGGCATCTTCTGGAGAGCCTGGAATTCTGTGCCATGACACACTGAGGGCTGTGGGAACTGGACATCACTGGATCAGGAACTATTCCCATCCCTCCCACCTTCCAGGGCATGGAGGGCAATAATGAGGAGTTTTTGGGCACATCAGCTCGGAGGAATGTGACTGAGCCCAGGGACTGGACAGAACCTGTCTGGGGTGTGGGGTACAAGGAGCAGCCTCAGTGTGCAGGATGACCCTGTTCACCCCCAGGCATCCCTGGGCATCTTCTGGAGCACCTGGAATTCTGTGCCATGACCCCTGGATACTAAGGCTGCGGGAATTGGACACCACTGGATCAGGATCTCCTTCCATCTTCCAGTTTTCCACCTTCTCTGAAGGGCAATCGTGGGGAGTTTGGGGGCACATCAGCTCTGAGAGATGTGGCTGAGCCCAGGGGCTGGACAGAGCCTGTCTGGGGTGTGGGGGCACAAGGGGCAGCCTCAGTGTGCAGGATGGCCCTGTTCACCCCCAGGCACCCCTGGGCATCTTCTGGAGAGCCTGGAATTCTGTGCCATGACACACTGAGGGCTGTGGGAATTGGACACCACTGGATCAGGATCTCCTCCCATCTTCCAGCGTTCCCTCTTCCCTGAAGGGCAATCATGGGGAGTGTTGGGGCACATCAGCTCGGGGGGCTCTCCCCTGCTGACACCCAGCCCCTGCTGTGTTCCCATCCCAACAGGATCACGCCCCAGGACACTCCTGGTGTGCGTGGGAGTGACAGGGACCGCGTGGAAGGACTTTGATGGCGTTTGGACAGCTTTGATAAAGAAGAGCAGGATGTGTCAGGATGGGGCTGCTCACATCTGGGCTCGGAGCTGCTCGCCCACATCAGGGCTGCATGACACAGCCTGGTTTTTCTTGTTCTAATCAGGAAATTCAGTGAGCAGGGAGGAAGGAGCCAGAGGTTTTGCCTCATCCCGGACATCCTGGGCCCCACAGCTGCTTGTGGTGAGCTTTGGTTGGACTGGCTGAGTCATGGGGGCAGTTCCTGGCCCACCCTAACACAGAGTTCCTGCTCCTCACATCTCACAGGCAGCTGTGGCCTCTCTGGGGCTGGCAGCTCTGAGCAGGGTCACATCCTCACATCCCTCTGGGTCTGTCAGTCTGGCTGCTGGCTGCTGCTGGCTTTCCCTGCAGGAGCAGCAGCCCAGCCCTCCAGTCCCAGATGGCTTTGGATCACTGGGCAGGTCCCTGTGCTGCCCTTTGCTGTCAGCCAGCACTCCCAGGCTCTGATCCGGGGCACAGATCCTTGGGCAGCAGCTTCCAACATCACCTTTCTGCCTCTGCAAGCTCCCCATGGAAAAAGCTCTGGAGATGCCTCTCAGCACTGATCTCCTGGCCTCTAAACCCAGCTCCAGCTCTCCAGGCTCCAGCTGGGGCAGGGGTGATTGCTGGGGAGTCCTGGTGCTTTGCACTTTCCTCACCTCTCACCTTCTGCTGGGATTTTCTGCTCTCCACAGCAGCAGCTCACGGCAGGAGTAGTTTGGCTCCCAGCCCTGGGAAATCAGTGAGCTCTCCCTGCTCCCTGCAACCTGGCTCAGCTCCACAAATCCTGAGCAGGGAATGTCTCAGGGGGATCTCCCCCAGTCCAGGAGCAGAGCTGGGAGTTTGGAGGCACTGGGAGAGGCAGGCAGGGCTGCACCAGGGCTGGGGCTGCCAACCACAGGGAGACACCCCCTCACCCCAACATCACCATCTCTGGTCATCCTGGATCCTGGCACCCACCAGGAAGGGCTCATTCCCTAACCCCAGTGCCCTCTGTGAGGGCCTGAGCTGCTCCCATGGATGGGTCAGGCACTGGAAATTATTTTGGACGCTCAGAATTGTCCAAGGAGCCAGGAAATCTCACCAGGAAGAGGTTGAGGAGGAAGATCTGCTCAACATTTTCTGTTGGTGTCCTCCTCCTGCTCCAGCTCCTTTTGGGGCTCTGTTAGAAACCCCAGATCCCACACACCCCTACCCAGTGACTGCTCTCAGGGCCTTGGGGCAGCTGCCAGGGGCGTGGCACAGGGGTGTGGCACAGGGGCGTGGCACAGGTGTGTGGCACAGGGGTGTGGCATAGGGGTGTGGCACAGGGGTCAGGCACAGGGGTGTGGCACAGGGGTGCGGAACAGGGGTGTGGCACTGGAGCTGGCACAGGAGTGTGGCACAGGAGCTGGCACAGGAGTGTGGCACACGGACTGGCACAGGGGTCAGGCACAGGGGTGTGGCACAGGGGTGTGGCACAGGGGACTGGCACAGGGGTGTGGCACGGGTGTGGCACAGGGGTGTGGCACAGGGGGCTGGCACAGGGGTGTGGCACGGGTGTGGCACAGGGGTCAGGCACAGGGGTGTGGCACAGGGGTGTGGCACAGAGGTGTGGCACAGGGAGTGGCACAGGGGTGTGGCATGGGCTGGCACAGGGGTGTGGCACAGGGGTGTGGCATAGGGGTGTGGCACAGGGAGTGGCACAGGGGTGTGGCACAGGGGACTGGCACAGGGGTGTGGTACAGGGGTGTGGCACAGGGGTGTGGCATAGGCGTGTGGCACAGGGAATGGCACAGGGGGCTGGCACAGGGGACTGGCCAGGGGTGTGGCACAGGGATGTGGCACAGGGAGTGGCACAGGGAATTGCACAGGGGTGTGGCACAGGGATGTGGCATGAGGGACTGGCACAGGGTCAGGCACAGGGGGCAGGCACAGGGGACTGGCACAGGGATGTGGCATAGGGATGTGGCATGAGGGACTGGCACAGGGGTCCTGCAGGGTCCAGGGGCTGGGACAGCTGTGGCAGCACCATGCAGGAATTCAGGCACAGAGGGCACCTCCCCAGCAGCACCTCTCAGGGCACACGTGGGGCACATCCAGAAATGTCACCACCCTCTGCCAGAGCCCCCAGCCAGGCACCCCCTCTCTGCCTTCCTAGAACACTCTGGTTCTCCATCCCTGCCCAGAAAGGCTTTTCTCCTGATTCAGATGTGGGGAAACTGAGGCACAGGGCAGCACAGGCTCTGCAAAGCCTCAGGGAGCCTCGGCAGAGCTGTGGTCACCCCGGCCATCACCCTGGGACCTGCCCTGCCCCAGCTCCTCAGGCAGACCCCACAGGGCACTCTCACACTGGGCTCTGGCACACTGAGGGTCCCTGAGGGTACCTGGGGGCACCAGCCAGCTCTGGGGCTGCTTCCCATGAAACCCCAGCTCTTCTCAGGGAATGGGCACGGCCCCGAGGTGGCTCCAGGAGCCTTTGCACAGCACTGCAGGGATGGCCAGGGTGGGGTTGTTGGGGTCCAGGAGCTGGATCAGGGATCTCTGGGATATTCCAGCTCAGGATGCCCAGGCTGGGCTTGCTGGGGGCTCTGGGCAGGCTTTGGCTTTGGCATTGATCATCCCTGGGGGTCCCTTCCAGCTCAGCACATTCCATGATTGTGTGAGAGTGAGGGATGGGGGAGATGAAGGATGGGGGAGAAATTTGGGCAGCGCTGCAGGGATGGCCAGGGTGGGGGTGTTGGGGGGTCTGGGCAGGGTCTGGGGCTGGATGAACAAGAAAGCAATGCACACAATAACACCACAAGATTCCTGCAGCATTTATATGAGACTTTATCACAAATTCATCATGTGATCTCAACAGTAGCATAAAAGATGTTTCATTGTAAAAATGTAAGAGTTAGAATTTTGCATTAAATTCGACAAAAATGTAATGGGTGGGAGACCATCAGCAATATTCAATTCAGCCTGAAAATACATCCAATCACTTGAGGATCAGGATTTCATTGCTCTTACATGTCTTCAGAGTACCTCTGGCTCTAGAAAAAGAATTTTTTTCCTAAACAAGAGGGTGCCAGGGGGATCTAGGAGCTGGATCAATGATCCCTGTGGGTATTCCAGCTCAGGATGCCCAGGCTGGGGTTGGGAGGTCTGGGCAGGGACAGGGGTTGGACAGGATGATACTTGGGGATCCAGCTCAGGCTGTTCTGTGATCCCCTGACCCTGTGTGCCCCAGTTCTGCCCTTTGCACGTGCCACAGAGAGCTGGGGTGGCTCAGGGTGACCCTGCTGGGCAGTGGGGACCATCCAGCTCTGGCTGGGCTGGTGTGGGCAGCTCATGATCCACAGCAGAGAGAAAAGAGAGGAGGAACTGTGTTGGGAAAGATGAAACAGGAAAGACTTATAAATGTGATTGCCTGGCAAGAGATTTTGAGAATATGGAAACTCTAAGTGACATTGAAATGAAAGCAAGCTTTGAGATCCCTCAGTTACTGAACAACTGGAAAACAATGGCATGGCCAGCTGAAGGTGATCCCCTTTTGATCAAACAATTCCCTCTGCTTGCAGACAGGCCCAAGGCTCAGAGCAGACCCTGCTGGCTTGGCAGAAGGGGCCCAAAGAGGAGTTTGTAGGGTTTAAAATGTAACCCAGTGTGGGAATGTAATGATTCTTATAGGCTGTATGGAAATGCTGTAGGATTTGTATCTTGGATTAGATTGGTTAGTGAGAATGAGAATATTCAGCACAGAGGAAGATTTATGGTATTGTAACAGGAACCTCGCACTTTTACCTCTTGTCTCTTAGCTCTTGCCTTTTATGCTCTTCCCCTCTTACTCTCTTACCCCTTTTACTCTCTCACCCTCTCATCCTCTCTCCCCCTCTCTTCTCTGGGCCCTGCTCTGAGCTGTGGCTGGCAGCTCCCAGCAGGGCCCTGCACCCAGGCCCTTTGCAATAACCCACAAGTTCCCAGCCCTGGCTGCAGAGATCTCTGCTCTCTGTCCATCCCCACCATCCTACCCTGTCACTCCTACAGAACTGGAGCTCCCCAGTGCCCTTGGGGTGCCTGGCACCTCCCTGGCGAGCTCAGTGCCAGCAGCAGTGCCCTTGTGGGGCCAGGCTGGCTGGAGCAATCTGCAGTGCTGCTTTTAATTAGAAGGGGCTGCACGCCCACCTGCGAGCGCTGTAAATCTGGTGAGCTCTGTAAAGAATGTCCTGGATTTAAGTTGTAATTAGAACTTCTATTGACGCCACAAACCCTCATTTTTCATGTGAGGCTGCTCATTGCTCCCAGTCAAGAAATCAATCTGGGCCTGGTGAAGAGATGGGGCCGTCAGATGTGCAGGATGGATGGATGGATGGATGGGGAGAGCTCAGCCTGCCTTTAACCCCTCTGCTGCCACGGGGGAGAGAGGCCAAAGGAACAGATCAGGGCTCCCTGCACCCCTGGCACTCCTGCCAGGGTGCAAAGGCAGCAGGAGCTCTGCTGTAAGGGACAGTGACCCCTCCCGGGGTGTTGTCAGAATTCAGGACATCCCTCTGGCTGTCCTGGAATTCCCAAACCCCTGCCAGGGGGCTCAGAGACCCTGGCACAGAGCCCAAAACACACCTGTGACTTTGATTATGACCCATGGAAAAAGTTACCAACCTTATATGAGGATCTGCAAGCCATGAAAGTCTAAGTAGAATAATAATCAATTTGCCATGGGGTGAAAAATAGATTTTTGGGGTTTTTAGAATGGAGGTTCAGGGGGCAAGATGGAGGAATCCTGGTGTGTCCAGCCTTTCTCCTTCTTCTTCTTGGCCTCCATCTTCTGCTGTGATGGTGGCACTTTTGGATTGGTTTAGAGTAGAAGCTCAGTGTCTAACACAGGTGATGGGTATTGGAAAGTAATTGTAAATATTGCACAGGTAGTTTTTGGTATAAAAAGATAACACCAGAATGCCTCTGACTGTCCTGCTGAGTGGACCTTGGCTGGACAGGAGAAAGAATTTTATAGATGAGAAACCATAAACAACCTTGAGAAGGAGAACTGAAGAGCTCTGACTCCTTCTTTGACTGCTGGGCTGGGAAAAGAGACTTTCTAACACATCTTGGGGTCACTGGGACCAGCAGAAGCCCCGACAGGGTGTGACTCTGTTTGAGCAGCCAGGACCCAAACAGAGGCTTTGGGGTGACCCAGCTGTGACCTTCCAGTGCCTGAAGGAGCCAACAAGGGAGATGGAGACGGACAACATACAAGGGATGGAGTGCCAGGACAAGGAGGATGGCTTCAAACGGGAGAGTGGATGGTTAGGTGGGATATTGGGAAGAAATTCTTTACTCAGAGGGTGGGCAGGCCCTGGCACAGGGTGCCCAGAGCAGCTGTGGCTGCCCCTGGAGCCCTGGGAGTGCCCAATGCCAGGATGGACGAGGCTTGGAGCAACCTGTGATAGTGGAAGGTGTCCCTGCCCATGGGAGATGGGCTTTGAGGTGACTTCCAAACAAACCACTCCGTGATTCTGTGGTTCTGTGATTCTGTAATTGTGATTGTCTGTAATCTGTGATTGTCTGATTGTCTGATTGTGATGCTGTGGTTCTGTGATTGTGATGCTGTGATTGTGATTCTATGGTCTATGGTTCTGTCATTCTGTCATTCTGAGATTGTGATTCTGTCATTGTGACTCTATGGTTCTGTGATTCTGTGATTTTCTGATTCTCTCATTCTGTGATTCTGTGGTTCTGTCATTCTGTCATTCTATAATTTTGTGATTCTGTGATTCTGTGGTTCCATGATTGTGTTACTGTGATTGTGATTCTGTAATTGTGATTCTGTGATTCTGTGATTGTCTGATTGTGATTCTGTGGTTCTGTCATTGTGATGCTGTGATTGTGATTCTGTGGTTCTATGGTTCTGTCGTTCTGTCATTCTGAGATTGTGATTCTGTGATTCTCTGATTCTGTCATTCTGTGATTCTGTGATTGTCTGATTGTGTGATTGTGATTCTGTAATTCTGTGGTTCCGTGATTGTGATTCTGTGGTTCTGTGGTTCTGTCATTCTGTCATTCTGAGATTGTGATTCTGTCATTGTGACTCTATGGTTCTGTGATTCTGTGATTTTCTGATTCTCTCATTCTGTGATTCTGTGGTTCCGTGATTGTGTTGCTGTGATTGTGATTCTGTGGTTCTATGGTTCTGTCATTGCGATTCTATGTTTCTGTGATTCTGTGATTTTGTGATTCTCTCATTCTGTGATTCTGTGATTGTCTGACTGTGTGATTGTGATTCTGTGGTTCTGTGATGCTGTGGTTCTGTGATTGTGATGCTGTGATTGTGATGCTGTGATTGTGATGCTGTGATTGTGATTCTATGGTTCTGTGATTCTGTGATTCTGTGATTCTATGGTTCTGTCGTTCTGTGGTTCTGAGATTGTGATTCTGTGATTCTGTGGTTCTGTGATTGTGTTGCTGAGATTGTGATTCTGTGATTGTGGTTCTGTGGTTCTATGGTTCTGTCATTCTGTCATTGTGATTCTGTCATTGTGATTCTATGGTTCTGTGATTCTCTGATTCTCTCACTCTGTGATTCTCTGATTCTTTTTGTCATTCTGTCACTCAGTGGTTCTGTGTTCTGTGACCTTTCTGTAAGAACCAGAGCTCTCAGGAGCCCTTTCAGGTGTTACCCCAGCACAGTCAGTGCCCACAGCATCCTTCCTGCTGAGCTCAGACCTTCCCCAGCCTGAGTCTCCCTGCTCAGAGCAGCAGTGCTGGCACTCCTGGGGCTGTGTGCTCCCTCCCAGGGCATTCTGCTGCCCTGCTCTCCCCAGGATGCTCCCTGGCTCAGATCCCTGTGCCCAGACCAGAGCTGGAGGCTGTGGCTGCTCCCCCTCTGCAGCTCAGGGGCTGCTGAGACAGGGCTGGAGCAGCTCAGCCTGCACAGAAGAATTCACCAGGCTACAACCTGTGCCTGGCTGTGCTCTGCTGTGCTTTGTCACACTGCCTGTGCTGCAGGGGCAGAGCAGGGATTAGCAGAGCCTTTGTCCAAGGCTCTCTGCAGACTGATTAGACTCGTGCCCACTTAATTACAGCACATTACGAGCCTGTGCTGCAGCGGGGATGGCCCAGCACAGGCAGCTGGGGACAGCAGTGAAGAGAGCAGAAATAATTTAGGGCAGCAATGTAGCTTTTCTCAGCCAACAGCCAGGGATTTACACTTTCTATCCCAGCAGCTGACACAGTCTCTGCTTTTTGGCTTCATCCTGGCCCTGCTGGCATCTGGTGCAGCCCTTCAGACCTTCCTCAGTGGTCTGAAGTGGAAAGGGCTTCTGGCAGTCCATGGCAGCCTGAACTGTCAGTGCCCTGGTGTGAAACCCCTGAGCATCTCTCCTCTCCTCTCCTCTCTCCTCTCCTCTCCTCTCCTCTCCTCTCCTCTCCTCTCCTCTCCTCTCCTCTCCTCTCCTCTCCTCTCCTCTCCTCTCCTCTCCTCTCCTCTCCTCTCCTCTCCTCTCCTCTCCTCTCCTCTCCTCTCCTCTCCTCTCCTCTCCTCTCCTCTCCTCTCCTCTCCTCCACCCTGTCTTAGCTCCTGGCCCAGGCATTCCTGCCCCTGATGCCTCAGGTTTTAGTTTTATATTTTTCAGATTCTGTGCTGCTTTAGTGTGGGTCTGGGCCTCACATTATGGGATGGTGAGCTCTGTGCACAGAACAGGGAGACAAAACAATTCCTTCTCCAGCTGGGCACCAAGGACAAATGATCCAAATCTCAGCCCAAGAGCACAAACACTGTGGGCTGGAGAGAGAAAAACAAGGATGGGACTGCCTGGGCTAAAGCTGGAATGGGACAATGAGCTGCAAGATGCAAATGGAGCAGAACTGATCACAGGGACAGACCCCATGACCAGTTGTGCATTTTGGGACCATTTTGGTTCATCTTGGGTTCATTTTGGGACCATTTTGGTTCATCTTGGGTGCAGCCCTGGGTGGTCTCTGGTGCTGCCCAAGGTGGATCCATTGAGGAGATCCTTTCAATAAATCCCTGCTTTATTCTTTTGCTTAGTCTGGTCTCTGCTCTAGGTCAGCCTTCCCAAGGCAGCACAGGGTTGGAATGACCTCCAGCTTCATGAGAATGGATGCTCCTCCTGCTTGGGGCTGGTTCTCCTGTGGGATCTCCAGTGGAGGGTCACAACCACACCCTCATTTGCTCTGCTGTTCTTGTTGGGGACAATGTCCCCAAACACCTTCCCATTGTCCCACCCGTGTTCCTGGTGCTGCCAATCCCACAGGAGGGGGTTGAGCTGTGGGATCCCAAGGCAGGGATAACACAACAGCCCATTACTTCACCCTAATGAAGACAACTAAATTACCAAAGGCTGTCACACCACACCAGGACCAGCTAGCGTGGCAGAGCTCGGAAAATGCAAAAGGCTTAAGTCCTTTAACTCAGAGGTTCAAATCCTCTCCCTAGCTTAACTTAAACCAAGCTCCCCCATGATTAACTACCCTCTCTTAATTAACCTCGTCATAGCCCTCTCCTGTGCCCTCCCAATCTTAATTGCAGAGGCCTTCCTCACACTAATAGAGCACAAAATCCTAAGCTACATACGAGGCTGAAAGGGCCCTGTCGCAGACAGCTTTTATGGAAAATCCTTTCCTTAGGGTTTTTTTCTCCTGAGAAGCTGAGAGGCCTCAGGAACGAAATCTAAACATTGATTATCTGCTGCTGTGGAATGCAACAGGTACATCTGGGATTGGTCTGTATGGTTGTTTCTAATTAATGGCCAATCACAGTCAGCTGGCTCACACTCTGTCTCCAAGCCACAAGCCTTTGTCATCATTCTTTCTTTTTCTATTCTTAGCCAGCCTTCTGATAAAATCCTTTCTTCTATTCTTTTAGTATAGTTTTAATATAATATATATCATAAAATAATAAATCAGCCTTCTGAAACATGGAGTCAGATCCTCATCTCTTCCCTCATCCTCAGACCCCTGTGAACTTGGTCACAGTGCCCAAATATTGTTGGCCCATCTGGACTTCTACAGCCCCTAGCAGATGGGGTAAAACTACTTATTAAGGAACCCATTTGACCATCAACATCCTTCCCAATTTAATTATTTATCACAGGGATAATTATTATCTTATTTTTCACAACTCCAATGCTAGCCTTGCTCCCAGCAACTTCAATCTGAACCCCACTACCCCTCCCATTCTCTTTACCTCAACCTAGACCACTCTTCCACCTGCCTGGCTCAGATTTAGGCCTGGTTTAAGGGTTCAGGGTGGTGTCCCACCCTCTGTGATGTGCTGGCTGTCCCAGGGTGCTGGACAACATCTCCCAGGGATGTGGCTCACAGGGAGGCAGGAGCCAGGGGACGTTTTTGGAAGCTGCCCTGAGGACTGTGACACTGTTGTGTAAATATAAAATATTGACAATCTGGAGGCAGGCTCCCCAGCAGAGGGCCAGGCAGCTGTAAAGAAGGTGATGTGAACTAATCAGAGCCGACATAAAGCTGCCAAGACCCAAGCTAAGCCTGCTGTGGATTTAGATTCACACTGCAGATAAAGAGGCGGCTCTGGCAGAACTGGCCTCTGGAGCTGGTTCAGATTAACCCGGATTTTCAGCATCATTTCATGCTATTCCAGTCCACAAATCCCTGCAGCTCTGCCAGTGCATGCCAGGCTGGACCACAGAGCCCTGGAGACTCCCAGAGCTGTGCCAGCCTGGCCCTCCCAGCTCCCAGTGCTCCCAGTGCTCCCAGTGCTGGTACCCCCTGGCACACACGGGGGGTAGGACAGGTGTGACACCTTATCACAGAGCTCTGGGGGCTGGGGAGTGCAGGGGACACAGACCCCACATTGGGGGTGTCACAGACCCAGCCTTGGGGGTGTCACAGACCCCACCTTTGGGGTCACAGACCCCACCTTGGGGGTGTCACAGACCCCACATTGGGAGTGTCACAGACCCAGCCTTGGGGGTGTCACAGACCCAGCCTTGGGGGTGTCACAGACCCCACCTTTGGGGTGTCACAGACCCAGCCTTGGGGATGTCACAGATCCTACCTTGGGGATGTCACAGACCTCACCTTGGAAGGGACACAGACCCCACCTTGGAGATGTCACAGACCTCACCATGGAGGGGACACAGATCCCACATTGAGATTTCACAAACCCCACCTTGGGGGTGTCACAGACCCCACCTTGGGGGTGTCACAGACCCAGCATTGGGGGTGTCACAGACCCCACTTTGGGGGTGTCACAGACGCAGCCTTGGGGATGTCACAGACCTCACCATGGAGGTGACACAGACCCCACATTGGAGATGTCACAGACCCCACCGTGGGGGCGTCACAGATCCCACTTTGGGGGTGTCACAGACCCCACTTTGGGGGTGTCACAGACCCCACATTGGAGGGGACACAGACCCCACCTTGGAGGTGTCCCCTTTCTCCAGCTGAGTGGTGGCAGCAGACATGACATGAGCCTGAAAAGCCTTTACACAACAGTGTCACAATCCTCAGGGCAGCTTCCAGAAACGTCCCCTGGCTCCTGCCTCCCTGTGAGCCACATCCCTGGGAGAGGCTGTCCAGCACCCTGGGACAGCCAGCACGTCACAGAGGGTGGGACACCATCCTGAACCCTTAAACCAGGGCAGAAAAGTGAGGTGGGGATATGAGGGGTTGTGGGAGGGGAGACAGGAGCAGAAAAAGCCTGGAGAGTGTCACAAGGAGACCCCTAAACCTTGAGAAAGTGGCAGGTCCTCATGCCCAGAGGCTTCAATGGGTACCTGTAAAGGGCCCCAACAGCTTTTAGAGGTGTCTCAGGTCCCTCCCTGCCTGGGACAGCCTTTAGAGGTCCTTCAGGTCCCTCTCTCCCTGGGATAGCCTCTGCAGGTCCTTCAGGTCCCTCTCTAGCTGGGACAACTTCTGCAGGTCCCTGTCTCCCTGTCACAGCCTCTACAGGTCCCTCAGGTCCCTCTCTCCCTGTGACAGCTTCTGCAGGTCCCTCTCTCCCTGGGACAGCCTTCAGACGTCCCTCAGATCCCCTCCCTGCCTGGGACAACCTCTGCAGGTCCCTCCCTGCCTGTGACAGCCTCTGCAGGTCCCTGTCTCCCTGGGACAACCTCTACAGGTCCCTCTCTCCCTGTGACAGCCTTTGCAGGTCCCTGTCTTCCTGGGACAGCCTCTGCAGGTCCCTCAGGCCCTGCCATCTCTCCACAGCCCCGTCCCACAGCTCTCCCAGGGTGACCTTGCCTGGACCTCACGTCCCCCCAGCTCCCCCAGTCCCTCCTGGCAGCACCAGAGGGGTCCCCGTGGAAGGAGCCCAGGCTGGGGCTCAGCCCTCAGCTGCTCCCTCCTGGCCAGGAGTGTGGAGCCCCTCGGCCCAGGGCACCTCACGGGGCTGGACAGGGACCCCTGGCAGGGTGCTGGCAGGCAGGGACATGGGACAGACAGCTTGCTGGACAGACAGAACACCTCCATGGGCAGACAGAACACCTCACTGGGCAGACAGAACATCTCACTGCACATACACATCCCTGGACAGACACCTTAATGGACAGACAGAACACCTCAGTGGACAGACACCTCAGTAGACACACAGCTCGCTGGACAGACAGAACACCTCAGTGGGCAGACACCTCACTGGACAGACACCTTGCTGGACAGACAGAACACCTTGCTGGACAGACAAAACACCTCAGTGGACAAACATCTCACTGGACAGACAGAACACCTCAGTGGACAGACAGCTTCAGACACCTTGCTGGACAAACAGCTCAGAGAACAAACACCTCACTGGACAGACAGAACACCTCAGTGGACAGGCACCTTGCTGGACAGACAGAACACCTCAGTGGACAAACATCTCACTGGACAAATACCTCACTGGACAGACACCTCATTGGACAGACAGCTCAGTCCAGCCCTGCTCCAGGCCTCAGATGCCCTTTCCACCTCCCCTCCTTCCTGAGGAGCCCCCTTAAAGCTTCTGGAGAGAGAACACAGGAGCCTGGGGAGGTCCAGGGCTGGGGATGGCACGGTGGGCACAGGAAGGAGCTTCTGTGGCACGGGACAGAGGGTGACAGTGCCCCTGAGGTGGCAGTGTCCCCGCAGTGCTGTGACACGACGGCTCCTGCTGTGACAGCCGACAAAGCCACAAAACCACCTTAAAATAGACTCCAGGAGGGCTTCATCTCAAAGCCTATTATCTGCACTGAATGCCAGATTAGCGAGCAAAGCCCTCCTTGGGCTTTGGAAATGCTCTGCTAAGGAGGGATAATCATGTCACTGAGGCCCTCCAGGAGCCACCCCGGAGGAGCTGGGGACAGCAGTGACCTCAGCAGATGATTTATGTAAGGGGGATCAGGGGACAGGGGCACGGCCCCTCGGTGCAAAGGTCGCTTTGCACGGCCCCTGTCTCCGGGGATTTCTGCACACCCTGAGCAGGCAGCGCTGCTCAGAGCTGTGTCCAGGCTGGCAGCACCCCCTGGCTGGTGCCACCTTCCCCGGAGCTCCACAGGGCACTGCTGGTGTTGGGAGTGGAAAAAGCTGCCAATTTTTTTTAAAGGTGGCAGAATGAACAGGCTGGACCAGTTGCTGCCAGGATGGAGTTCTAAGTGTTTGTTATTGCAATCACCGGTCGTTTCCGTTAACTACTCCTAATGTCAGAATCACCCTGACTGCTCCCAGGTGGATAACCCTCCTCGGACAGAGAAAGGAGGGTACATCAGAGGGCATGCAAAATAACTGTCACAGACATCTTTTATGGAAAATCCTTTCCTTAAGATTTTTCCTCCTGAGAAGCTGAGAGGCCTCAGGAACAAAATGTAAACAATGATTATCTGCTGCTGTGGAATGCAACAGGTGCATCTGGGATTGGCCCATGTTGGATGTTTCTAATTAATGGCCAATCACAGCTGGCTTGGACAGAGAGCCAAGCCACAAACCTTTGTTATCATTCTTTGCTATTCTATTCTTAGCCAGCCTTCTGATGAAATAATTTCTTCTATTCTTTTAGTACAGTTTTAATGTAATATAATCATAAAATAATAAATCAGCCTTCTGAAACATGGAGTCAGATCCTCATCTCTTCCCTCCTCCTTGGACCCCTGTGAACACCATCACAAATGACCTCGGAGCCAGCATGCCATGGGAAAGCCACCCCACCAAACTGAACAAAAGACCCCAACACAGAATTAAGAGATCAAAGTGATGTCTGAGCATGAGGAGCAAAGCCCAGAGTCTGCAGAGATGCTGAGACCTGTGATGGTGTTTGCAGGAGTTCTTGGATGAAGGAAGAGATGAGGATCTGACTCCATGTTTCAGAAGGCTGATTTATTATTTTAGTATATATATTACATTAAAACTATACTAAAAGAATAGAAGAAAGGATTTCATCAGAAGGCTGGCTAAGAATAGAATAGGAAGGAATGATAACAAAGGTTTGTGGCTCAGACAGTCTGAGCCAGCTGACTGTGACTGGCCATTAATTAGAAACAACCAACATGTGGGGCAAATCCCAGATGCACCTGTTGCACTCCAGAGCAGCAGATAATCAATGTTTACATTTTGTTCCTGAGGCCTCTCAGCTTCTCAGGAGGAAAAATAGTAAAGAAAGGATTTTTCATGAAAGATGTCTGTGCCAGAGACCCTTTTTTGCCCCTTGCCCTAGCCAAGAAGGACCTCAGCTAGAGGCGGGACCCTGGGAGTCAAACTGAAATAGTGAACAAGGGATTTTCCTGATGCTCTGGTGAGGATGGAATCCCCAGCTCTGCCCACAGACCAGTGGACACAGCTGCACTCTTCCTCCTCCTCCTCCTCGTCACTCCTGGGAGCAGCAGCAGCATGAGCACAGACCCGTCGGTTCTGCCCCCAGACCTGAAATCACTTTTAATAAAGGCATTAAAAAGGATAAAACTCTCCTGCCCGTGTTTATTTCAGCTGGGGTGGCCCTGGCCAGGTGAGGCAGGGCCAGCCAGGCTGGGGTTTCAGCACAGCCCATCCTTGCCCTGGGCAGGGGAGGCAGAGGGGCAGTGCCCCTTCAGCACCGGCACTGCACTGCTCAGGGTGCTCCCTGCTCCATCCCGGCCTCTCGGGGCTGTTTCCTTCCCCCAGGTCCTGGCAGGGGATCAGATGCTCCATGCACTGCCTGGCCAGAGCACTTTCACTCCTGCTGCCAGTCGATTATTGAGTCCATTAGGGAAGGAGAAAGCAGCAAAGCAGCGTGGCTCCACTGCACTTTTCTTCCCCGTCTCCCACTCCCCTTCCCCATTCCCCCATTCCCTGTGCCACGCTCAGGCTGACACACCCAGCCTGACAGGGTCAGGAAAATTATTCCACAAACACCAGAGTTTTTTGTCCAAAAAGGAGACAGAGGAGTCCTTTTACTTTATTCCAATAAAGGCAGAGGCCATGGGACATTCCCCAGGGGTCTCTCCAATTTTTGGAGGATGCAGCCTCCTTTTTATCCCAATTTCCAGCTGCATTTCCCTTCTCTCTTTCCCCATTTCTGAGGTACTTGAGAGGTTCAGACTTCCCAGAACACCTGATCCCAAAGATTTCCCTCTAATGTACAACCCTCCCTTTTAATTTTGAATTCTTATGGAATTTAGGGGTTTTCCTCATTGTTTCTTTCATCTCTCAATGTCCAATTTCATTTATCAGCAAGCCTAAAGCTTGTTTGTAAAAGCAAATATCTTTCTCCATTAATCAATCAGTGGAATCCTTCCCATTGTTTCTTTTATCTCCCAGAGCATCAGTCTCATTACATGATTATGACAATGGGAAGATGCCAGCAGCTCACATCCCAGGCAGCAGACCAAGAACTTAATGTTACAACTCACTTTAAAAGTTTTTTGACCAATCACACAAAGCAGAAGCACATTGACAGTAGTTCCATCCAACCACTGTAAGCACACGTGCCTTTGGTTAAAGCAATGCTTGCTTATTTCAAATACAATACCTGCTTGTGAGCCTTAAAACACAACACACAGAGCTCCATTATTAAGCTTAGAACTTCCTAATATCTTGCTAGATAGAATTTCTGCAGCTTAAGGAGTTATTCTAGCCAAGTGTTAATACACAAACCATTGCAATATTTGTCCTTACTTTTCTGCTTCTTATATCATTTTTTTGCTGACCTATCTCATGGCTGCTGCTTAGCTCCAATCCCAGCTCTGCTGTCTCTGAGGCCTGACTTCTCAGCTTTCCCAAACCCCTCTGACTTTATGGATTCCCACAGAGTTTGCCAGGAGGATGTGGAGAGCTGGACTGGCTCCTCCTGGGCACAGCTGGGCATCTCCTCTGCAGCCAGCCTGGCTTGGAGGGCTCTGGCACAGGCAGGGCTGTCACTGCCTGGGGTTTGCCTGTGCCATCCTGGAGCCTGCTCTGGGAGTGACAGGATGTTGGAGATTGCAATGCAAGATGTATTCCATTACCATCTGTATGGCAGATTACCTTTGTCAAGTGGGCAGTTTGCCTTATCTCTCTCTCTCTGAGTGACCACATTCACACCTCCCTCGGGAGGGGACACCTGCTGATAACAGCTCTGGAATGTCCCTGCAGGGCTGATAAGAACTACAGCATCCCATTGGGAGATGGGAGCCCAGAGGGAGGAGCCAAGCATTCCTACCCGGATAGAATCTGGAGATTCTGGAACACCAGCACGGCTCCTGCACTGCATTGCCCAGAGGAACAGCAGCTGCCTCTTGCCCTGCATCTTCAGAGGCAGAGACTGCACCTTTCTCCAGGATCCCTGCTCCAGCAGAACCAGCCCTGACCCTGCAGGAGGGCTGAGCCACAATTCCAATGGCACTGCTGCCACCAGCCTGACCCACAGGGTGTCAGCTTGGGCTCTGACTCTGCCAGTGTTGGTTTAGTTCACTGCATTCTTTATTTTATCTTTTTTTCTTCCCTATTAAAGAACTGTTATTTTCTGCTCCCATATTTTTGCCTGAGAGCCCCTTAATTTAAAAATTATAGCAATTCAGATGGGTGGGGAGGGTTTACATTCTCCATTTCAGGGGAGGCTCCTGCCTTCCTCAGCAGACTCCTGTCTTTCCAAACCAAGACACAGGAGTGACCCCAAGTCCAGCTGTGGGCACGCAGGGATGTGCCCAGAGGAGTGCTTTGGGTGGGAAATGACTGCCCAGAGGAGCAGTGCTCCTCATCAGCAGTCATTAGTGATTAATTGCATGGACTGCAGGGGAGTTTGGCCAGAGCAGAGGGAGGGCTCCTCCCCAAGGAGTGCTGGGGTCAGTCCCAATCCCCAGGGAACAGCCCCAGATAAAATCCTTGTTGAATTTCCTGTGAATTGTTGAATTTCCTGTGAATTGTTGAATTTCCCTGAGCAGTGAATTCCCTGTGAATTGCTGAATTTCTCTGTGAATTATTGTATTTCCCTGTGAATTGTTGAATTCTCTGTGAATTGCTGAATTTCCCTGAGCAGTGAATTCCCTGTGAATTGTTGAATTTCCCTGTGAATTGTTGAATTTCCCTGAGCAGTGAATTCCCTGTGAATTGTTGAATTTCCCTGTGAATTGTTGAATTTCCCTGAGCTGTGAATTCCCTGTGAATTGTTAAATTTCCCTCATAAGTGAATTCCCTGTGCCTCTCTCCATCCTCACCCTGGGCAGCAGCTGGCTGCCTGCACATCATCACATGTTGCATCTCACATCAGATAATTTGCTCCACGGCCTCAATGCACATCTCTTACAATATTTTGTCACCCTTTATCACTGCAATTTCGCTGCTATCATGGCCTAGTGAATCATTATTGATAGACCCTTAATATCAGTGCCATTCCTCCAGAGGGACGGCTTTTAATGAATTTCCTGCTCGCCCTGCAGTGCAGCTGCACTCAGACACGGTTCAGGGGGCAGGGCTGGAGCTGCAGAGCTGAGCCCACCCCTCATGGTGCAGGGTGACCGTGTGGAGCTGCCCTGGGCTTTTTCCTGCAGCACAGAGTGAGATTCCCACGGTGGCTGTGATGTGGGGACACTCTCAGCCCCTCGCACGCCTGGGGATGCCTGAGCTCCCTCTGCAGCTCCACTCCAGCTCCTCTCTGCCTGCTGGAGGGGTCCCTTTGAAGTGTTTTCATGTTCTGTTTTCCTTTCCCAGAGGATGAACGACTCCAGGAGGTTCAAAGCAGGAGGTTTGCTCTCCTTATTTTCTGGCTCTGCCTTTGAAATGTCTCTGCAGGTGCAAAGCACAGCTTTGCCCAACCAGCTGAGCCACCTTGACCTGTCCCAGGTCACCTCGGGGGCTCAGGGACAGGCAGAGCAGCTGCAGCCACGTTTCCCACCTGGAGCTGGGGAAGGGATGGATGCTTGCCTAAGGAAGGGGAGTTTTTGGAGTTCTTGGGCCAGGTTAAGGAGATTTCTTCCTGCAGAGCCCTGGAGCCTCCCTGGCAGTGGGGCCGTGGTGATTAGCAAGTGCATTTGAAAATAGAAGTTTTTTGTACTTCTCATAGATACAGGGCATTCTCTAGAATGACATTGCTCCAAAGTTTTGGTGTTGCTTATTTTTTTTTCCTCATTTCTAAATGTTACGCATTCTTTTTGGCCGTTTTAATAAATAGATTTTCTGATACGTGTGAAAGTGCTGTGAGCAGGGGGCAGCTGGGCTGGGTGTGCAATCCCTGGCCTGGTTTAAGCTCCAGCTAAGCTGAGCTCATCCTCTCCAGCTCAGGGGTCAGGGTGCTGAGCCCTGTGAGGTGTGTGTCACTGCAGGATGGTGACAGTGACACAGAGCCCCTGGCTGCCCTGCTCTGCAAACACCTGCTATAAATAAAAAATCTGCCAATTTTATTTTGGGAAAAAAGGGTTGCAGAACCAGTTACACCAGTTGCTGCCAAGGTGAAGTTCTACCTGTTTGTTGTTGTAATCATCAGTCGTTTTTGTTAATTGCTCCCTTTGTATTGGTAAGGCCCTGCCTGAGGCGAAGTTGATGGCGCTTCTCTCCAAAGAGTGAGAGGAGGGGACATGGAGCGGGGAGCATCAGAGAGAATGCAAAATAGCTTAGAGACCAGCATGCCATGGGAAACCACCCCACCAAACTTACCGAAGGGACCCCAAAAACAACGAGCCAATACAGAATTAAGAGATCAGAGTGATGTCTGGACGTGAGAAACAGAATACAGAGCCTGCAGAGATGCTGAAAACCTTTGCTGCCCCTCGCCCTGAGCAAAGACCTCAGCTGGAACCAAGACCACGAGCCTGGTAAAAGTTGAAAATTGTGAAACCAGGGTGTAATCCCATCGTGAGGATGGGACCCCCAGCTCTGCCCTTTAGGGGACCAAGCTGCACATTCCTGCTCCTCCCAGTCACCCTGGCAGTAGCAACGACAAACCGTGGACCTGTCGACCCTCCCAGCCTTGAGCTGATCACTTTTAATAAAGGCATTAAAAGGAGAAAAAGTCTCCTGCCCTGTTTATTTCAGCCCCCAGCCTTGGCACTCAGACAGCCCCAAGGGCCAGCGCTGCAGCTTTCCCTGCTGTGCCACCTCCCAAACCCACCTCGGGGTCTCTTCTCCTGCAATGCAAACTCAGTTCAGGGCAGAGCAAAGCAGACACTTCCTTTTGAGGCATTTGCACATAAAAAAGTCCCTGGAGTGCTTTGCTTTCTCATCTCCTGTGTGGGAATTCCTGAGGGACACAGGAAGGGATGAAGAAAAGGGTCCAACCTTGCACCTGGGGCAGTGGAAAGAGAGCAGTGATGTTTTAAAGGGTTGTGCTGTGGGGAAAAATCACCCTGAGCAGGACTGTGACCTCTGTGGAGCCAGGAGCAAAGTGAGCCAAGAAAGGAGTGGGAGAGTGACTTGGTTTGAACAGCCAGGTGTCTGGTAAGGAAGGCAGGAGCCCCCCCTGAAATGGAAAATACAAACCCCCTCCCTCTGAATTATTGTAATTTTGAAATTAAGGGGCTCTCAGGCAAAGATGTGGGAATAGGAATAACAGTTCTTGACTAGGAAAATTAAAATAAAAAAGCAATAGTGCAAACAAACCCTGGCAGAGTGCGAGCAGGCCCTGGCACGCTGTGGGTCAGGGGGTGGCACAGCCCCATGCCAGGGGGGCTCAGCCCTCCTGCAGTGCCAGCTGTGGTTCTGCTGGAGCAGGGATCCTGCACAAGGGGGGAGTTTTCCTCTGCAGCTCCAGGGCTGCTGCAGATGGGCCTGGGCTCCCTCTGGCCATGCAGGGCAGCAGAAAGCTGCTCCTCTGGCAATGCAGGGGGCAAAGGCTGCTGTGCTGTGCCAGGCTCAGCTTGGATCCAGGTAGGAATGCTTGGCTCCTGCCCTGGGCGCAGCATCTCCCCATGGGATGCTGGAATTGGATCAGCCCTGCAGGGACACTCAGTGGCCATGGACAGCAGAGATCTCCTGCAGGGAGGATTGGCTGTGGCAGAGATCAAGAAAACTGCCCCAAGAACAGCAGAGAGCTGCCCCAGCTCTGACAGGGGGGCACAGAACACACAGACCAAGATAAATCTTCCACCCTAAGACAGAGCCAAGGCAGCAGCCCCTGGGAGCTCCCTGGCAGGGTCAGGCAGGGCTGTGCTGCTCCCCAGCCCACGGGAGGCTCTCAGGACTGGCCCTGTTTGTGGCAAGAGCTGGGTGAAGCCCTGGCTGTGCTCAGAGAGCAGAGCAGGGCAGGCTGTGCAGGGCAGCAGCAGCTCCTGTGCAGGGCAGCTCTTCTGTGGGAATGGGCATTTCCCAGGGATGGGCCCTGGCAGGTGTGTGCCACACAACAGCAGCAGGAGGGGATGCAGAGAGGGGAATGTGCCCAACCTGGCCTGAACTCTGGGATTTTGAGGGTGGTGGAAGCGTCCTTGGAGGGATTCCAGGCTGGGATGGAGAGCCAGGACACAGCACTGGCACGGATCCCTCTGGATCCAGAAGGAGCTCCTGGGAAATGGGTGTGACTCCATCAAGGGGGGCAGAGCTGGCAGCACTGCCAGGGCTCCTGAGGTGCCCATCTGGGAGGCCATGGCCAGCATCCACCTGGAGCTCCAGGCCTGCTGGGATGGGAAGGGATGGGGTGGGATGGGATGGGGTTGGATGGGATAGGGTGGGATGGGATGGGGTGGGGTGGGATGGGGTGGGATTGATGGGATGGAATGGGATATTGGGATGGGATGGGGTAGAATGTGATGATGGGATGGGGTAGGATGGAGTGGGATGGGATGGGATGGGATCAGTGGGATGGGATGGGGTGTGATGGGATGGGATCAGTGGGATGGGATGGGATCAGTGGGATGGGATGGGGTGTGATGGGATGGGATCAGTGGGATGGGATGGGATGGGGTGGATGGGATGGGATTGATGGGATGGGATGGGATCAGTGGAATGGGATGGGGTGGGATGGGATGGGATGGGATGGGATGGGAGACATGGAATCATCACAGCACCATGGAATGCTCTGGGATGGAAGGACTGTAAAGCTCATCCCATTCCACCTTCCACTGCCCCAGGGGGCTCTGAGCCCCATCCAGCCTGGCCCTGGACACTTCCAGAGCTTTCCCCAGATTCCCCCAGCCCACGGCAGAGCCACTCAGCCTGGTGGAGAGAAACGACTCTCTGAACACCGTGGGGAAAGGAACCAGAGACTCAATTACTGCCGTGCACAGAGACACAAATTAATTAACTGAGTGAGGCGCAGGGGGACATTTCCCATGACCTGCAGAGAGGAGTTTCGGGGAGAAGCAGCTGATGATTAATGCTCTGCTGTTCCTGCTGCATCAACAGCATCCTGGGAAGGGCTGCTTGGCAAAGAGAGCTCTGGATGCACCTTCAGACGCTGTGTGTTTAGTTTGCCACTGCTTTTCACCAGAATTTCACAATTTCTGATGTCACCAAGGGTGTCACAGCCCATGTTTCCATCTGTGGTGAAGGAGCAGAAAGAGTGGCCAGAGCATGAAGTTTTTAATGGCTCAGAGCCAGCCCAGCTCCTTGCTTTGAGCTCAGCAAGATGAAATGGCAGCTCCTGCTCTGCAAAAGAACCTGTTTGGAAATGAATTCACACCACAGAGGATGCGGGGAGGTGAGGGCTGGGTTAAGCCCCTCGCTGCTGTGGTTGCAGGGTGGTTTAAAGAATGGAAAAATCAACACAGCTAATTGATACTTCACAAACCCGCTGTGTAATGATAAATGTGGAAAAAAAAAAAAGAAAAAGAAAAAAAAGGGATGTCTCTGGTTGTTTCTGAAGGGGATTTCAGGGCAGTTCACTCACCACCAGGCAGGACTCCAGCAGCTCGTGTGCTGCAGAAGGAACAAAAGGAGAGATGTGAATGCTCCACAATAAAAACGAAGTTCATGGTCATGGTAACTTGATATTTAAAATTTCATATTTAGTCGTGATGAGCAGTGTCAGCTGAAAGCAAGGATGGTGTGAACACTCCCCACACACAGAATGAACAGGTTTGTTGGTTTTTCTTTTTAATTCCAGCTATAAAATGTAAGATTTCACCACTGAATCCTCACCTGGAGACCACCACTGGCTGGGGGGCTCGTGCTGAGCATTAGGCAGAGCTCGGGGGAGCAAAGGTCAGGGCTGGGTTTTGTAGCTGTCACTCTGAGAGCAGGAAATGTGTCTCCTGTCCCCAGAACATGGGCTGTGATTGACAGTGCTGCTGCTGTGCATGAGACCCTGCAAACAGCTCTGCAGCCGTGAGAGGGGCTCGTGCTGCTCCTTCCCCTCCTGTGCCAGCACAGGGAACCTTCTCAGTCAGTGGTTCAGGTTCTGTGAGCATCATTTTAAAATTAAAACATCCAAGGAAGGCCCAGGTTGTGCTGCAGTGGTTTCAGATAACAGTGATGCCTTTTTGGGGCTACCTAAAAACAGAGGACAGACAAAATTCAGACAATAAAAAGCAGTTCTATTTATTGAAAGGCCTTCAGGGATGTTTAGGGCAGACAAAAACCCCCAGGGGCTAAACCAAAAAATGGATGATGGGTCACGAGTTTTCACACTTTTATAATTTTGGTCCATTTGCATATTGGGGGTTCATCTTCCAATTACAGCTTCAGGTAGTGAAGTCATTGACCCCAAGTTTGCTGCCCTCAACTCACTTTTCTTTCCATCTCTGGGGCCTGAGACAGTGAGGTGTCCTTGATTGCCAGGCCTGGAGAGGAATTATTGTGTCTGCCCAAAATGAGAAAGCAGCAGCTCCCACTGTGTGTGGAGTTTGGAGTTATACACTAAAGAATTGCAGGGTTATAGATATGAAAATATTACAATATGAAAAATATATTATAATATATGAGAAAATATATTTTTTATACTATATGAAAAATATAAAAGCTAAATTCCTAAGGCATCAAGGAAAGGATGTCATGGCTTCTGCCAGCAACAGAACTGGGGTGGCTAAAAAGGGACAAATGAGCCTTTGGTCATGGTAAAAAATGTGGTGGTGGCAAAAACTTTGGTGGTGGTAAAAACCTCCAACACTTCTTCATTCCTGCTTTTCCAGGCTCAGCTGGAGGGGTGGCAGCACTGCTGGAGAGGTGGCAGTGCCCACCCACCCCACCTGTGCCAGCCTGGAGGTACCTGAGAGCTGCTGTTCCCTGCAGGGAGGGTGGATCAGGTTAAAGCAGGGCAGGAGGAAGCCTGGGCATGGACTGTTGGGGAAGGGGAAACAGGAAAGCCTTATAAATATGATTGCCTGGCAAAAGATTCTGAGAATATGGAAACTCTAAGCCAGATTGAAATGAAAGCAAGCTTTGAGATCCCTCAGTTACTGAACAACTGGAAAACAATGGCATGGCCAGCTGAAGGTGATCCCCTTTGGATCAAACAATTCCCTCTGCTTGCAGACAGGCCCAAGGCTCAGAGCAGACCCTGCTGGCTTGGCAGAAGGGGCCCAAAGAGGAGTTTGTAGGGTTTAAAATGTAACCCAGTGTGGGAATGGAATGATTCTTCTAGGCTGTATGGAAATGGTGTAGGATTTTTATCTTGGACTAGATTGGTTAGTGAGAATGAGAATATTCAGCACAGAGGAAGATTTATGGTATTGGAATGGGAACTTTGCTCTCTTGAGTCTTAGCTCTTACCTCTTGTCTCTTAGTTCTTGCCTTTTACTCTCTTACCACTTTTACTCTCTCACCCTCTCATCCTGTCTCCCCCTCTCTTCTCTCACCCTGCTCTGAGCTGTGGCTGGCAGCTCCCAGCAGGGCCCTGCACCCAGGCCCTTTGCAATAACCCACAAGTTCCCAGCCCTGGCTGCAGAGATCTCTGCTCTCTGTCCATCCCAACCCCATCACTCCTGCAATGGACAGGCTGTCTCTGCCCTCTGGGGTCTGTATCAAAGAGAGCCCAGAGCAGGTTCTAAATCCAAACCTGGTGCCAGGCTCTGATCCCCTCCTAACTCAGCTGGATTCCAGCAGCACCAAGGAAGGCTGTGTTGTCACCTGCTGACATTTTATTTAGCAGATATATGAGAACAGGGATGCCTTCTGTGCTGGAAGCTGCTTCAGAGTCACTGGGGACCTGGGGATGCATAAAGAGACAGACAAGGCAAAACAAACAGCTCAATCTGCCTCACCCCAGAGCCAGCAGAGCTCCAGGGAGAGCGGAGCAGGAGGAGATGGGATCCTACAGGAGAGGAGATGGGATCATACAGGTGCAGGAGATGGGATCCTACAGGAGAAGAGATGGGATCCTACAGGAGAAGAGATGGGATCCTACAGGAGAGGAGATGGGATCCTACAGGAGAGGAGATGGGATCCTACAAGAGAGGAGATGGGATCCTACAAGAGAGGAGATGGGATCCTACTGGAGAGGAGATGGGATCCTACAGGAGAGGAGATGGGATCCTATAGGTGCAGGAGATGGGATCCTACAGGAGAAGAGATGGGATCCTACAGGAGAAGAGGTGGGATCCTACAGGAAAAGAGATGGGATCCTACTGGAGAGGAGATGGGATCCTACAGGAGAAGAGATGGGATCCTACTGGAGAGGAGATGGGATCCTACAGGTGCAGGAGATGGGATCCTACAGGAGAGGAGATGGGATCCTACAGGAGAGGAGATGGGATCCTACAGGAAAAGAGATGGGATCCTACTGGAGAGGAGATGGGATCCTACAGGAGAAGAGATGGGATCCTACAAGAGAGGAGATGGGATCCTACAAGAGAGGAGATGGGATCCTACTGGAGAGGAGATGGGATCCTACAGGAGAGGAGATGGGATCCTATAGGTGCAGGAGATGGGATCCTACAGGTGCAGGAGATGGGATCCTACAGGAGAAGAGATGGGATCCTACTGGAGAGGAGATGGGATCCTACAGGAGAAGAGATGGGATCCTACAGGAGAGGAGATGGGATCCTACAGGAGAAGAGATGGGATCCTACAGGAGAAGAGATGGGATCCTACAGGAGAGGAGATGGGATCCTACAGGAGAAGAGATGGGATCCTACAGGAGAGGAGATGGGATCCTACAGGAGAAGAGTTGGGATCCTACTGGAGAGGAGCTGGGATCCTCCAGGTGCAGGAGAGGAGATCTTCCAAATGCGGATGGGATCCTCCAGGTGAAGGAGATGGGATCCTCAAGGTTCAGGAGATGAAATCCTCCAGGGGCAGGAGATGGGATCCTCCAGGAGAAGATCCCTGAGCTCTGCCCTCAGTGTGGAGTTCTGCTCCAGCTGCACACACCAAGAGCCCTCAGCTGCTCTTCATGGTTTTACAGGAAGAAAAGGTGCAGGGATGGGGCAGGAACCAAGGAGGGGTGTCCACCCCTCCCAGAGATGACCTGGGAACAATTTGTGTCTCTGTGAACCTGCCCCTCCCCGAGCTCACCTGCCTGGAGTGTCCCCTCTGGGGCTCTCTCTCCATGTTCTCCATGGCATGAAGATCCACAGAGTGAGAGGTCCTTCCTCCCCCAGGAACCCCTCAGGTTCCTCAGTCCCATCCCACAAGATCCCTGGATAATGCAGTGCCCTCCTCCTTGGTGTTTCTGGGCGTTTTCCCCCCATTTTACCTCAACCCCTGGTGCCAGACCCGCCTGCAGCTCAGGGCTGGGTGTGGGTGTCCCCCTGGCCTGATCCTGGTGTTCCTCACCAGTGCTCTGGAGCATGGAACAAAACCAAACATAAGGATTTTCAAAGGTCCTCAGTGATTTAGGAGCCTCTACCAGCACCAGCTGTGGGCAGTTGTGAGGCCTCTTTTGCCTGGATAGTTTATTCACCAGAAAAATAAAACAATACTTAAAATAATATATTTTGCTCTGATTTAATCTGTCTTCAAATTTCTGCAAAGTAACAAAAAAGCTGAATCAATTTAGCAACAGGAAATTCTGTAAAGTAATGAGATCTTGATTCTCTACTTAAAATCCTAATGTTTCCTTTTCAAAATCATTCCCATCTGATAAAAACAAAAAGTAAATAAGCTTACCTGTTCAGAGCACAACAAGGCTTTGGCCAACCCCTTTGCTGTACCCTCGGTAGTTCTTAATTCCTTTTTCAGTTTAACTAATGAAGTGGAGAATCAATTACTCTCACAGCTTCCAATCTGCAAAGTTATTAAGGTAATCTGGGGCCAGATCCACAGCAGCATCCCCGTGCCTGGCACTGCACAGGCACCTGGCAGAAGCCACAAAATGCATTTTGCAGGTGGATTCTTCAGAACCTTTCCAAAGACTCTCATCAAAATCTGAGATTCATACACAGGTCCCTCCAGAACTGTGGAAACATTGTCATGGGATGTGTTAATTGTCCCTCATCACCTGTAGGAAAACTCCTCTGGAGGTTTGCTGGGGGCTGAAGGTGCCCAGATGGGATCCAGGACAGGATCCCTGGTGCTGAGATCTCTGCTGGGAGCTGGGAGAGAGAATGGGGAGAGATTGAGGGGCTGGAGAGTGTCCAGGGCAGGGAACGGAGCTGGGAAGGGGCTGGAGCCCCAGGAGGGGCTGAGGGAGCTGGGAAGGGTCTGGAGCCCCAGGAGGGGCTGAGAGAGCTGGGCAGGGGCTGAGCCTGGAGCAAAGGAGGCTCAGGGGGCCCTTGTGGCTCTGCACAGCTCCTGCCAGGAGGGCACAGCCGGGGGGAACAGGGACAGGAGCAGAGGGAACGGCCTCAGGCTGGGCCAGGGCAGGCTCAGGGTGGATTTTTGGGAAATTTCTCCACTGGGAGCAGAGTGAACCATTGGAATGGGCTGCTCAGTGGTGCAGTCACCATCCCTGGATGTGCCCAAACAATGGGTAAATGTGGCACTTTGTGCCCAGGTTCAGTGGGCACAGGAGCACTCAAAGGTTGCACTCGATGGTCTTGGAGGTTTTTCCATGCTCAGGGATTCAGTGATTCTCTGATTCACTCTTGCTGCTCTAAGAACTGCTGATGAGAGCTCAGCCCCTTTCCACGTGTAGGGGACACTCCTCATGTTATCCAAACGCTGCTGCCCGAGCTGGAGGCAGAGAGGCAAAGCCCCTCCTGCCAGCTGTGTCCTGCCTTCCATCCATCCTGTCCTTGTCCCAGCCCGGGCAGCGCCCTCCGAGCCTGCCAGGGCTCGTTATGGCCACCAAAGGTCACCGTGGCCGTGCCCCCCGTGCCATTTGTGCTGCTGCAGCTCCGGGTGCAGGGGCAGGGAGGGATGTGCGGGGATGGCCCCGGCCCTGCTCCCCTGCCGGGGCTGTGATGGATGGATGGATGGAGGGGCGGCGGGGCTGACTCAGCTCCCGGGTGACCTTGGCGGGTCCCTCCCGTCCCTGGCTGCAGATTGATGGCGGCTCACGCTCAATTTCTCTGATGCACTTTTGCCGAGAGACACTCGTACATCTTCCCCACGTCGTCTCTCCATATCTGAGGTCAGCCTTTCAACAGGCAAGAAATGTTCTGAGATAAATCACGGCCAGCCCTCAGCCGGGGCTCTGCTGGTGCTGGGAGGGGGCTGGGGGAGCCTGGCACGGGCAGACCCCCCCCATGGGACACAGTGTCACCGACTGGCTCCCCTGTGGGACCCAATGTCACCGGATAACCCTCCTGGTGGCACCCACTGCCACTGAATGGCCCCTCATGGGACACAGTGTCACTGAATGCTTCTCCTGTGGGACACAGTGCCATTGAATGTCCCCCCTATGTGACACAGTGTCACTGAATGGCCCCCCCATGGGACTCAATGTCACCGGATAACCCTCCTGGTGGCACCCACTGCCACTGAATGTCACCCCCATGGGACACAGTGTCACTGACAGCCCCCTCATGGGACACAGTGCCACTGAATGCTTCTCCTGTGGGACACAGTGCCATTGAATGTCCCCACCATGGGACCCAATGTCACTGGATAGCCCTCCTGGTGGCACCCATTGCCACTGAATGTCCCCCCCATGGGACACAGTGTCACTGAATGTCACCCCCATGGGACACAGTGCCACTGAATGGTCCCCAGTGGGACCCAATGTCACTGAATGTCACTCCAGTGGTTCCATTGTCACTAATAGACCCCAGATGGAACACAGTGCCACCAAATGGTCCTTCTAGTGGGACACAGTGAACGACCCCTCTATGGGACCCAGAGCCTCTGAATGGCCCCCCGATGGGACACAGTGTCACTGACAGCCTTCTCATGGGACACAGTGCCACTGAATGCTTCTCCTGTGGGACACAGTGCCATTGAATGGCCTCCAGTGGGACCCAGTGTCACTGAATGACCCCCCCATGAGACCCAGTGTCACTGACTGGCCCCCCCATGGGACACAGTGCCACTGAATGGCCCTCCTGGTGGCACCCACTGCCACTGAATGTCCCCCCTATGGGACACAGTGTCACTGACTGGCCCCCTCATGGGACACGGTGTCACTGACTGCTTCTCCTGTGGGACACAGTATCACTGAATGTCCCCTCCATGGGACACAGTGCCATTGAATGTCCCCCCCATGGGACACAGTGCCACTGAATGGCCCCCATTGGGACCCAGTGCCACTGAATGCCCCTCCAGTGGGTCCCAGTGCCTGAGAGCCCCTTAATTAAAAATTTATAGCAATTGGGAGGGGTGGGGAGGGTTTACATTTTCTATTTCAGGGGAGGCTCCTGCCTTCCCTAGCAGACTCCTGGCTTTGCAAACCCAGACACCTCCTCCTCCATACCCCAGGAGGGTGCCCAGGCACTCAGCAGCCTCATCCTGCCCCCCAAATGACACCTCTGGGCAAAGTGGTGGCCCCAGGGGCACCTCCCAGGGCACAGATGCAGCTGTGTCAGGGCAGGGGCTGCCATGAGCTGTGTGACCAATCCAGCCCAGAGCCCTCTGTGCTCCCTGGGAGCTGCCCCTGGCTGTTCCCAGGGAACCCCACCTCCCTGGGATGTTGGTGCTGTCAGCCAAGCTCCAGAGCCCAGGGAGAATTGGGATTGACTTAATGAGTAGCCACACTCCTGCCCTTCTGATGGTGCCCAGCCAAGTTGGAAATAGAGACTGGGGCTGTGCCAAAAGCTTTGAACTGGAAAACAAAAGTCAGCCTGGAGCTCTGAGCACTCTGTGATCTTTGCCAGGCTGGTGGGTTTTCTCAGCCTGTCCCAGAGTGACTGTGGGTCCCACCCACTGTGGGAGGGTGTCACAGACATCTTTTATGGAAAATCCTTTCTTTAGGATTTTTCCTCCTGAGAAGCTGAGAGGCCTCAGGAACAAAATGTAAACATTGATTATCTGCTGCTGTGGAATGCAACAGGTGCATCTGGGATTGGTCTATCTTAGATGTTTGTAGTTAATGGCCAATCACAGTCAGCTGGCTCAGAGACTCTGTTCGAGCCACAAACCTTTGTTCTCATTCTTTTCTATTCTATTCTTAGCCAGCCTTCTGATGAAATCCTTCCTTCTATTCTTTTAGTATAGTTTTAATATAATATGTATAATAAAATAATAAATCAGCCTTCTGAAACATGGAGTCAGATCCTCATTTCCCTCATCCAAGAACCCCTGTGAACACCACCACAGGAGGGACTTCTATAAATGGAGCTGAGGTTTATTTCACAGTGGGAAAGAGGCCTGGAGCTGACCTCAAGCTTCTGTGGTTGCACTGATCATGATGGGAACACCCAGCCCAGCTTGCAGCAGCTGCCAGGAAGGTCTCCTGTCTGGCAAGGATTGTCCAGGTGGAAATTCTCTCCAGAACCACGACAGAATGCTCAGGATCTCTCATGTAATGGTTTGGAATTCAAGTTCAATTCAGGCATCCTAAAAATAGCAAGTGGCAGGAGGAGAGCAAGTGACAAGGACAGAGCAAGCAGCTGCCCAGGAAGGGAAGAGCTGCAGGGCCAGACCTGCCCAGGCTGCAGCTGAGCTGGTCACAAAGCCCAGGCAGGCTGGACAGGCTGAGCAGAGACAGGGACAGAAACACCTCTGTGCCTGCAGCTCTTCCGAGCAGGAGGAAAGGTCAGGGAGCAGGAACGTCCCTGGCTGCTCTTGAGAATCATCTCTGAACCTCTGTCAGGTCTGAAGCTCTGTCTGAACCAGCGCTGAGCTGGAGCTGCACAGATGGAGATCTCCATGCCCTGGTGCAGCCCTGGGATCCTCTCAAACTCCTCCCTTTCCACAGGGGAGAAGCAGCAGGCAGGGCATCACCATGCCCAGGGCTGTGGGACTCCAGTGCTTCACCATCCCCAGGGCTGTGGGACTCCAGTGCATCACCATCCCCAGGGCTGTGGGGCTCCAGTGCTTCACCACCCCAGGGCTGTGGGACTCCAGTGCTTCACCACCCCAGGGCTGTGGGGCTCCTGTGCATCACCATCCCCAGGGCTGTGGGGCTCCTGTGCATCACCACCCCAGGGCTGTGGGGCTCCTGTGCATCACCATCCCCAGGGCTGTGGAACTGCAGTGCTTCACCACCCCAGGGCTGTGGGACTCCTGTCCATCACCATCCCCAGGGCTGTGGAGCTCCTGTGTATCACCATCCCCAGGGCTGTGGGACTCCTGTGCTTCACCATCCCCAGGGCTGTGGGACTCCTGTCCATCACCACCCCAGGGCTGTGGGACTCCTGTGCATCACCATCCCCAGGGCTGTGGGACTCCTGTCCATCACCACCCCAGGGCTGTGGGGCTCCTGTGCATCACCATCCCAGGGCTGTGGGGCTCCTGTGCTTCACCATCCCCAGGGCTGTGGGACTCCTGTCCATCACCACCCCAGGGCTGTGGGACTCCTGTGCATCACCATCCCCAGGGAAGTGGAACTCCTGTGTATCACCATCCCCAGGGCTGTGGGACTCCAGTGCTTCACCATCCCCAGGGCTGTGGGGCTCCTGTGTATCACCATCCCCAGGGCTGTGGGACTCCTGTCCATCACCATCCCCAGGGCTGTGGGACTCCAGTGCATCCCCAGGGCTGTGGGGCTCCTGTGCTTCACCATCCCCAGGGCTGTGGGACTCCTGTGTATCACCATCCCCAGGGCTGTGGGACTCCAGTGCATCACCACCCCAGGGCTGTGGGGCTCCAGTGCTTCACCATCCCCAGGGCTGTGGGGCTCCTGTCCATCACCATCCCCAGGGCTGTGGGACTCCAGTGCATCACCACCCCAGGGCTGTGGGGCTCCTGTCCATCACCATCCCAGGACTGTGGGGCTCCTCAGGAAGGGGCTGCTTTGCCCTGGGATATTCATTCCTCTGTGAGCACTCAGAGGGGAGAGATTTGAACTTTTTCCAGGCCAAAGCAGGATAGAAACAGGGGAGGTCTGCAGGAGGCTGTGCAGGAGCAGGAACACCCAGCTGGCTGCATGGCCCTGTGGGTGCTGAGGTGAGGAAGGTAAAACTGGAAGGAATCTGCTCTACATTCCCACCTTTGCTTTGCCAGAGTCTACAGATTTTATTTTCCCATTTGTGAAACAAAAAAAAAAAAAAAAAAAAAAACACAACCCAAAAAACCCAAACCATCCTCCCCTCCCTGCCAGAGTCTCCATGAGGACTCACTGAGCTGAGCTCCTTTAGGAGGTGTCCTTTGATGATCCTTGTGGGTCCTTTCCAGCTGAGGATATTCTGTGATTTATGTTGGAGTAGAAACGTGCCAAGTGCTGTGTGGGCACAAACTCCCTCCTGCGTGTGCTGCTGGCACGGTGCCCGTGCTGTGACACACCTTGGACGCCTTTGGAGGACGCTGCTCTCACGGTGCCCTGGCTGTGGCACCACGGGGACACTGCAGGACACAGAACTGCCCGGGGGCAGCGACAGGACAGGCGGGGTGGCCGGGGAGGGGGGAATCAGGCTGCCTTTCAAAATCACGGGACATTCCTGGTTCCTCTGAAAGCAAAACCCAGCAGGAATAGGGTGAGATAAGGGAAGGATGCCCCAAAACCCCGCAATACCCAGCAGGAGTGGGGTTAGGATAAGGGAAGGGTGCCCAAAACCCCAGCAGGAATGGGGTGGGATAAGGGAAAGGTGCCCTAAAACCCAGCAGAAGTGGTGTGGGAAAAGGAAGTATTCCCCAAAACTCAGCAGGAGTGGGGTGGGATAAGGGAAGGGTGCACAAAAACCCCAGCAGAAATGGGGTAGGACAAGGGAAAATTGCCCCAAACCCCAGTAGGAATGAAGTGGATATGGGAAGGGTGCCCCAAAACCAGCAGGAGTGGGGTGGGATAAGGGAAGGGTGCCCCAAACCCCAGCAGAAATGAAGTGGATATGGGAAGGGTGCCCCAAAACCCAGCAAGAGTGGGGTGGGATAAAGAAAGGGTGCTCCAAAACCCAGCAGGAATGGATTGGGATAAGGGAAAGGTGCCCCAAACCCAGCAGGAATGGGGTGGGATAAATGAAGGGTGCCCCAAACCCAAGCAGGAAGGGGGTGGGATAAAGCAAGGGTCTCCCCCACCTTCTGAACGCTTTGGGTATTTGAGGGGTGTGACTGGCTCAAGCTCATTTCCAGGATCAGCTTTCAAGGGGGCCGTTCCCGAACCCCCGAGGCGCTGTTGCCGTTCCTGCGGGCGCACCGCGCCCTGCCCGGGCTCCGCACCGCCCTCGCCGCGTGTTCTCAGGGACAAACAGGGCAGGGCCGTCCCTGGGGACAGCGAGGCTCCCCCGGAGCTGTGCAGGACACCGGACACCGCCAGCCCCGTCCGCAGCCCGGGATGTCCTTGCTGTCACCAGCGGCAGCCAGCCCTGGCGTGTCCGCGGGCTGCCACCACCCTCTGCTGGGGGGACGGGGACCGGAGCGGGACGGGGATGGGAGCCGGACGGGGACAGGGGCGGGATGGGGACAGGAGAGGGACGGGGATGGGAGCCGGACGGGGTCCGGGGCGGGATGGGGACCGGAGAGGGACGGGGACAGTGGCAGTACAGGGACTGGAGCTGGACGAGGACTGGAGCACGATGGAGAGGGATGGGAAGAGCAGCAGGACGGGCACCAGAGCAGGATGGGGACCGGGGAGGGACGGGGACGGGAGCAGGATGGGGACCCCAGCAGGACGGGGACCCCATCAGGACAGGGACTGCAGCAGGACGGGGACCGGAGAGGGATGGGGACAGCAGCAGGATGGGGACCGAGGCAGTGCAGGGACTGGAGCAGGACGGGGACCCCAGCAGGACGAGGACAGCAGCAGGACAAGGACCAGGGCAGGACAGGGATCCCAGCAGGACGGGGACCAGAGCAGGACGGAGACGCCAACAGGACAGAGGGACTGCAGCAGGACGGGAACCCCAGCGGAACGGGGACCTCAGCAGAATGACCCCCGTGCCACAACGGGGATTGGCGCAGGACGGGGATTGGAGCGGGACAGGGACCCCAGCAGAACGACCCCCGTGCCACCGCGCCCCGTGCCCAGAGCCCGGCCCAGCCCGTGGGTCGCTGCCAGCCCCGGGCGGGCAGAGCCGGGCGCTGCCGCATCCCCGGGGATGCTCCGGGCTCCCGCTGCCCTCCGCAGCCCGGCAGGAGCGGGGAGCAGATGTGACAAACGCGCTGCCCGCTCCATCTCCCCCGCATCCCCCCGAGCGTGGGCTCTGCCTGCTGAGACCCTTCACAGCCCATTAGGCAATGCAGCCCCGGGAACACGCATCGCTCTGCAGGCGCTGCAGGGGACGGCGGCTGCCTCCGGCCCGCAGCGCTGCCTGCAGAGGGGACCGTGGCTCCCCGGCACTCGCAGCTGCTTAACTGCGGCTGGCACGGCCCCTGGGGACCGGCCGCTCGATGGCCCGGGGGTCACCGGGGGGTGGCAGGAGGAAGAGAAGGGGCCCAGGCGTTGTGCACGCTGTGGGGATTCCAGCGAGCCTTGGAGGATGGGGAAGGGGGATTGATGAGCGGCGTGGAGGATGCTCTCCGCGCTGCCCCAGTTTGCCTGCACATCCCTGGGGTAGTGGCACATCCTCAGGATGATGGCACATGCCCAGGGCAAGGGCAAAGCCAAATCCCTGGGACAGTGGCACAAAATGGGCTCTCCTGAGGGTCGCTCCTCGGAGGGCACCAGGCACCCCCGAGGCACAGCCCATCCTCCAGGATTCCAACCAGTCGGAGCAGGGTTTTGAAGTTGGTTCGGCGAGGCGCTGTGTCTCAGACCTTCTCTCAGGGCCTTATTAAAATGCAGACTGCAAATTCAGATACTGTAAACAAGGTCACTGGAGAATGAAGATCAACAGAGTGCAAGCACAAGGAATGCAGAGCATTAATATTCTGATGTGTGAGCCCGTCCTAAATATTTTATCAGGCTAAGCTTTTTTGTATTGAGGCATCCTTCCCCTTCTCTTCCTCCTCCTCCTCTGCCTGCTTCACGTCCTTTTCTCTTGCGTTCACAAAAAGCACTTTGTATTTTGGCTGAGCCTTGAAATGTATGCAAACCTCCCTCTCCCCCCTCCAAGAAAACCCTCGCCCTCTTCCAGAGAGGGGGAGAGATTTCCTAACGGGGTTTCTTTTGTTTCTGTCGACATCTCACTTAGGCAGCAGCCTCGGAGACTTACTGAACGCTGCCAGGGTCTTATCTATCACCCACGGCTCCTCGCCGCTCCCCGCAGGAACGCCGGGATTCCCTCCCACCTCCGGGCGCGGCTCGGCACAGCCTCACCGGGCACGCTGGGGATGTGCCACTGCCCCAGGGATGTGCCACTGTCCCACGGATGTGCCACTGGCCTGGGAATGTGTCACTGTCCTGGGGATGTGTCACTGTCCTGGGGATGTGCCCTGATCCTGAGGATGTGTCATCGTCCTGGGCATGTGCCACTGTCTCTGGGATGTGCCATGGTCCTGGGGATGTGTCACTGTCCCAGGAATGTGCCACTGGCCTGGGAACGTGCCATGGTCCTGGGGATGTGTCACTGTCCCAGGGATGTGCCCTGACGCTGGGCATGTGCCATCATCCTGGGGACATGCTACTGTTTCTGGGATGTGCCATGGTCCTGGGAATGTGTCATTGTCCTGGGGCTGGGCCACTGTCCTGGGGATGTGTCACTGTCCCAGGGATGTGCCACTGGCCTGGGCATGTGCCACTGTCCCAGGGATATGCCCTGATCCTGTGGATGTGCCACTCTCCTGTGGATGTGCCGCTGACCTGGGCATGTGCCACTCCACCAGGGATGTGTCAGTGTCCTGGGAATGTGCCACTGTCCCAGGGATGTGCCCTGATTCTGGGGATGTGCCCTGGTCCCGGGGAAGTGCCATTGTCTTGGGGACATGCCATCATCCTGGCTTTGTGCCACAGTCCCAGGGATGTGCCACTGACCTCGGGCTGGGCCATCATTCTGGCTTTGTGCCACTGTCCCAGGGATTTGCCTTTGCCCTTGCCCTGGGCATGTGCCACCACCCTGGGGACCTGCCTTAATCCTGGGTGTGTGCCATGGTCCTGGGCATGTGCCATCACCCTGGGCATGTGCCACTGTCCCAGGGATGTGTCCCCATCCTGGGGATGTGCCATTGTCCTGGGTACGAGCCCTGCTCCTGGGGATGTGCCTTCATTCTCAGGATGTATTTAGCCATAATTATCTATATTTATCCAAATTTATCCATATTTATCCATATTTAGCCATATTTAGCCATACTTATCCAAGTTTATCCAAATTTATCCATGTTTATCCACATTTATCCAAGTTTATCCAAATTTATCCATATTTTCCATATTCATCTATATTTATCCATATTTATCTCTATTTATCCGTATTTATCAGTATTTATCCGTATTTATCAGTATTTATCCGTATTTATTTATATTTATCCATATTTCTCCATATTTCCACCGCATTCTTCCCTCTGTTCTGCTGCCTTTTTGCACAGGAGTTCCAGAGACCTGAAAACAAGAACTAAAACCATTTAATTAACCAAACAGAAACCCAACCCTGAATCCTCTCACCCAATTAACAATTAAACAATTAAACCCCACGAGTGGAGTGGCCCAGCCACACATCCCTGGGAATCAATAGCCAGGGATGGAAGGGAACAGTTTGGGAATGGTCAACTAAATTATTATTATTCATGCAAAAAGTATCACAAGCTCTTACAAATACCACATGCACTCCAGAAAATGAGGACGTTTATGTAATGATGTCTTGTTTTTTTTAAAAAAAAATTGATTATTAATAAAATATTGAAGGATAATTCACTTTTTTTTGGTTTTTTTTTCCCTGAGCAGAAGATTCCAGAAGACCCTGACTCTCACAAATACCACATGCACTCCAGAAAATGAGGGTGTTTATGTAATGACATTTAAAAATGTAATTTCATTTAAAAAAAAGAAACATAAGAAATTTATTATTAATAAAATATTGAGGGAGAATTAAGATTTTTGGGTGTTTTCTTTTCTCTGAGCAGAAGATTCCAGAAAAGGGATTGCTTCTCCTTTTCAACTTCAACTCTGGCTTGCAAAGGACTTGAAAGAGAATCGTGAGCATTAAGCAGAGAAATCTGCCCTAAAATGAACATTTAAATGCAACATGAATTAATGGGTGAGCTTTTTAGTAGGTGAAATGTTGGAGTCTATACAAATCGACATTTTTTGATCATAAATAATAGCATAGATCTGAAACTGCTGTATAATTAGCAGTACTTGGATCTGTGACTATTTTGCAATTGTGAGGAGTAGATTTTTATTTTATTTCATTTTATTATTTTATTTTATTTTATTTCTTATTTATTTTATTAGATTTTATTTCTTATTTATTTTATTAGATTTTATTTCTTATTTATTTTATTGGATTTTATTTCTTATTTATTTGATTTGTTTTTATTTCTTATTTATTTTATTATTTTATTTCTTATTTATTTTATTTGATTTTATTTTATTTCTTATTTATTTTATTATTTTATTTCTTATTTTATTTATTATTTATTTTATTTGATTTTATTTATTATTTTATTTCTTATTTATTTTATTATTTTATTTCTTATTTATTTTATTTTATTTTATTTTATTTTATTATTTTATTTCTTATTTATTTTATTTTATTTTATTTCTTATTTATTTTATTTTATTTTATTTATTATTTTATTTTATTTTATTTTATTTTATTTCTTATTTATTATTTTATTTTATTTTATTTTATTTTATTTTATTTTATTTTATTTTATTTTATTTTATTTTATTTTATTTTATTTTATTTTATTTTATTTGTTTTATTTCTAAACTGCCATAGCAGCAGTGCCATTGCCCATCTCCCACCAGGATAAGGAGCACAAAGGAGTGGACGAGGCCAGGGGCATCATTGGGCTCCATCCCTGGAGCCAAATGATGGAGATGGCTCCTGTCCCTCCATCCTTGTCCCCAGTCCCTCTGCAGCTCTCCTGGAGCCCCTTCAGGCCCTGCAAGGGCTCTCAGCTCTCCCTGCAGCCTTCTCCTCTCCAGGGGAGCACCCCCAGCTCTCCAGGCTGGCTCCAGAGGGGCTCCTGGGAACATCTCTATGGGCTCCTCTGGGCTCTCTCCAGGTGCTGCTGATGTTGGAATCCTGAGCTCTGCAGGTGGGGAATCACCTGAGCAGGGCAGAATTCCCCCCTTTCCCTCTGCTCTCGCTGTGGGATCAGTCCCCAGCCCTGGGCTCTGGGGGTCTGCAAAACCTCCTTGTGCCTTGGTACTGCAGGGTCTGGGAGAAGGGAAAGGGGAAGGAGAAAGGGGAAAGGGGAAAAGGGAAAGAGCAAGAAGAAAAGTAAAAGGGAAATGGAAAAGGGAAATCAAAAATGGAAAGGGAAAAGGGAAAGGGGAAGAGAAAAGGGGAAAGGGAAAAGGGAAAAGGGAAAAGGGAAAGGAAAATGGAAAAGGAAAAAGGAAAGGGGGAAAGGAAATGGAAAAGGGAAAGGGGAAAGGAGAAGGGAAAAGGGAAGCAGGAAGGGGGAAGGGAAAAAGGGTAGGAAAAAGGGGAAGAGGTAAGAGAAAAGGGAAAAGAGGAAAGGAGAAATGGAAATGGAAAAGGGAAAAGGGAAGCGAATCAAAAGGGGAAGGGAAATCGAAAGGGGAAGGGAAAATGGAAAGGAAAAGAGGAAGGGAAAAGGGAAGGGGGGAGGGAAAAGGGAAAGGGGAAGAGAAAAGGCAAAAGGGAAAAGGGAAATGGAAAAGGGAAAGGGGAAAGGGGAAAGGGAAATGGAAAAGGGAAAAGGAGAAGAGTAAAGGGAAAGGGGAAAGGGAAAAGGGGGAAGAGGGAAGAGAAAAGGGAAAAGAGGAAAGGAGAAAGGGAAATGGAAAAGGGAAAGAGGAAGGGAAAAGGAGAAAGGGAAAAGGGAAATAGAAAGGGGAAAGGGGAAGAGAAAAGGCAAAAGGGAAAAGGGAAATGGAAAAGGGAAAGGGAAATGGAAAAGGGAAAGGGGAAGGGAAATCAAAAGGGGAAGGGGAAATGGAAAGGGGAAAGGGAAAAGGGTAAAGGGGAACGGGGAAGGGGAAAGGGGAAAGGGAAAGTGAAAAGGAGAAGGGAGCACACTCTGCTGCCTGCTCTGAGCTGCTGCAAACCCCCCAGGCTGCCCAGCAGGGATGGGATGAGCTCTCTGCTCCCATGTCTGGGCCAGCTGGGCTCCCAAAGGTGCAGGTGGCTCCCTGCAGGGCAGGCATGACACTGGTTCTGTGCTGCTGCTGCTGCCCAGGACCTGACAGCCTCAGGATGGGGGAAAAAACCCTGGCACAGCTTCCCTGGGCTCCCTCTCAGAGGGAAAACCCTGGCACAGCTCTCTGGCACAGCCTGGCACGTCTGCTGAGAGCTGCAGCCCTCCAGGCCAGGCAGGGGCACCCCGGGGAATGGAGACATTTATCCTGCACATTGAGCGGCCCCTCTGAAATACAGCAGCTTATTGATTTATATTTAAAAGGGATGAATGCAGCATATATCAGTATATTAGACACACTGCACACAAACAGAAAGGGCACCACTGCCTGCCCTCCTGGGCCATCCATCACCTTGCACTGCTCTCCCAGGGAGCAGCCCAGGGGCACAGGGGGTTTCTCCCTTGTGCAGGCATCCCGAGCAAATCCCCTGGCGTGGAGAAGGAGTGGCAGGGAAGCAGCGCCTCCAAACCTCGGGAGCTTCTGCTTTGCTGCTTTTCTTGCAGAGGATTTTCCCTTCTGGAATGTAGAGCAGAGCCACCATTCGTGTCACTGCTTGGGGAAACTGAGGCACGGGAGAGCAACTTCCTTTAGGTCACACTGCAGGAGAAGCAGAGATTTGAAATTTGAAGGTTTTGAACTCCCCATCCCAGGGTTTGGAGCACCCTGGGGCAGTGGGAGGTGTCCCTGCCATGGCAGGGGTGGCACTGGGATGGATTGAAGGTCCCTCCCAGCCCAAAGCAGTCTGGGGTTATTTGGGCACACACAGCGCCTGGGGCACAGGGCTCAGGGAGATGCCAGGGCTGGCACAGCCAAGGGCTGCCCAAAGGGGCACAAACACTGCAGGGCTGGGCTCTGGGGGCTGCAAAACATCCTTGGCATCGGCACTGCAGGGTCTGGGAAATTGGGAAAAGGAGAAGGGAAAAGGAGAAGGAAAAGGGAAAGGGAAAACGGGAAGGGAAGGGAAGGGAAGGGAAGGGAAGGGAAGGGAAGGGAAGGGAAGGGAAGGGAAGGGAAGGGAAGGGAAGGGAAGGGAAGGGAAGGGAAGGGAAGGGAAGGGAAGGGAAGGGAAGGGAAGGGAAGGGAAGGAGAAAGGGAAGGAGAAAGGGAAGGAGAAAGGAAAGGAGAAAGGAAAGGAGAAAGGGAAGGAGAAAGGGAAGGAGAAAGGGAAGGAGAAAGGAAAGGAGAAAGGAAAGGAGAAAGGAAAGGAGAAAGGAAAGGAGAAAGGAAAGGAGAAAGGAAAGGAGAAAGGAAAGGAGAAAGGAAAGGAGAAAGGAAAGGAGAAAGGAAAGGAAAGGAAAGGAAAGGAAAGGAAAGGAAAGGAAAGGAAAGGAAAGGAAAGGAAAGGAAAGGAAAGGAAAGGAAAGGAAAGGAAAGGAAAGGAAAGGAAAGGAAAGGAAAGGAAAGAGGAAAGGAACCCTGGGAAGGCAATTCTCCATCTCCCAGCCATGGCAGGGAGCTCCCAGTGTCCTGGCCATGGGTTGCTCTCTCCTCATCCCTTGGGCCTCATCCCTGGGCCAGGAAGGGTTAATTAACCCTGTGTGGGATGGGGTGAAGGAGGGTGAGACTGCATGGAGCAGCCCAGGGCAGGAAGGATGCAAGGTCCATGGGCAGCAGGGGGTGACAGGGACTGTGCCAGGGACTGTGCCACTCCAGCAGGGTGTGCCAGGGGCTGTGCCAGCCCTGCTGGGGGTGACAGGGACTGTTCCATCCCTGCTGGGTGTGCCAGGGACTGTGCCAGCCCTGCTGGGTGTGCCAGGGACAGTGCCAGTCCTGCTGGGTGTGCCAGGGGCTGTACCACCCCAGCAGGGTGTGACAGGGACAGCGCCACCCCAGCAGGGTGTGACAGGGGCTGTCCCACCCCAGCAGGGTGTGCCAGGGACTGTGCCAGCCCAGCAGGGTGTGACAGGGACAGTGCCACCCCAGCAGGGTGTGACAGGGACAGTGCCACCCCAGCAGGGTGTGCCAGGGGCTGTGCCAGCCCTGCTGGGGGTGTCTCAGAGCCTCGGCACCCCCAGGGGACACGGGGGGTGGTGCCAGCTCCAGCCTGGCTCTGAGCTGTGTGGCATTTGTGCCAAGGCAGCCTGAGCAGGAGGAGTGACAGCAGCAGCCCCATTTCTAATGTGCTCTGGGATCTGTGGGAGCAGGATGCTGCGGGGAACCCAGGCACAGGAATATTCTCGTTAGCATCATCATCATTATTATTATTATTATTATTATTATTATTATTATCATCACTATTCCCCTGCTGCTGGTGGTGCTGGCTGCAGAGCAAACCCAGCCTGAGCTGCTCTGGTGGCATTTCCCTCCACCCACCCCAACTCCCCATTGCTTTGACGAGACAAAAATTGCCCTCAAGAACATCTCGGTTTTCACAGCGCTGATTTCTGTTTTGTTAATTAAATGGTTTCAGCTCCAGTTTGCAGCTCTCTGCACCTCCAGTGCAAAAAGCCAGTCGGTTTTAGGGGAATTAAATGATGTTGTCCCAGAATTCTGCAAGAAAAAGGGAGAGGGAGTCTTCACAAGGGCATGTAGGGACAGGGAAAGGGGGTGGCTTTACACTGACAGAAAGTAGGATTGGATTAAATATCAGGGGAAAATTCTTCCCTGTGAGGGTGGGGAGCCCTGGCACAGGTGCCCAGAGCAGCTGTGGCTGCCCCTGGAGCCCTGGCAGTGCCCAAGGCCAGGCTGGACATTGGGGCTGGCAGCACCTGGCACAGTGGGAGCTGGCCCTGGGCTGCAATCAGCTGCCATTGAAGATCCCTTCCCACCCAAACCACTCTGGCATTCACATTCCTCAATCCAGGATGGAAACCAGCACCAAAAGCCATTGCAGCAAATGGAGAAAGGAAAGGAAAGAATGATTGCCTGGCTGCTTGCAGGTGCCCCCAGTGCCATTTCCCACAGGGGGTTTGTAGCCTGGCAAGGCCTGGTTAGAGAGGTTTGGGCTGTGCCAGGGTGCCCAGAGCAGCTGTGGCTGCCCCTGGAGCCCTGGCAGTGCCCAAGGCCAGGCTGGAGCCCCTGGGACTGTGGGAGGTGTCCCTGCCATGGCAGGGGTGCACTGGGTGGGATTTAAGGTCCCTTCCAAACCAAACCATTCTGGGATGGTTTCATTGAGTTGTTAGGGCATGGGTTGGTCTCAATGATCTTGAAGGTCTCTTCCAACCCAGTCACTCTGTGAATTCTGGCATTCCAATATTCCATTTTTCACTTTGTGAGGGCATTGCCTTGAATTTCCCTTCCCAGCTGGACCGGGCTGGGAGCAGCCTGGGATATGACAAAATATCCATGGTGGAAGGCAGAGCTGGATGAGCTTTAAGGCCATTCCATGCTGTGTTTTTATGAGTTCTCAGGAAGGAAATGGAAGTTTTGAGTAGGTCTGTATCCACAGAGGCTGACCTGAGCCCAGAGCCACAGCAAAGGAGGAGAAAGGGGCAGCCCTGACCCCAAAATCCACTCAGTGACACTTTTGGTGCCACCTTCCCCCCCAGACAGCAAGGGTGATAATCACCTCCCCTGGCATGGGGAAGGTTAATTAGGCAGTGTTTGTTCAGTGCTGGGAATAGGTAAAATGCTGTCTAAGTGCAGAGCATTATGATTAATAACATCCAGCCTGCTAAGGCAAAGTGCTTAGAAGGATTCAGAAAGGATTATTCATTTATATGAATACAGAGGATATCTACAGTTACATTAAATGGGATAAAAATCTGCAGGGGACCTAAACCCTCATGCTTCAGGACATAAACCAGCCATTAGCTGCCTGGGTTGGGAAGGAAGAGCTCTCAGAACACTTTAGCAAAGTGTCACAGAGCTCAGCAGGAGACCCTCATCTTCCTTGCCAGCATCCAGGACCTGCTCCTCAGCCCAAATCTGCATCTTCCTGGCACTTCCCAGGCCCAGAACTGCAGAATCATGGAATATCCTGGGTTGGGAAAGTGCACAGGGGTTTTCAGATGAGGGAAGAGATGAGGATCTGACTCCATGTTTCAAAAGGCTGATTTATTATTTTATGATATATATTATGTTAAAACTATACTAAAAGAATAGAAGAAAAGGTTTCATCTCAGAAGGCTGGCTAAGAATAGAATAGGAAGGAATGATAACAAAGCTTTTTGGCTCGGACAGAGACCCTGAACCAGCTGACTGTGATTGGCCATTAATTAGAAATATCCAAGATGGGCCAATCCCAGATGCACCTGTTGCATTCCACAGCAGCAGATAATCAATGTTTACATTTTGTTCCTGAGGCCTCTCAGCTTCTCAGGAGGAAAAAATCCTAAGGAAAGGATTTTCCATAAAAGATGTCTGTGACATTGGGAGGATCATCAGTCCAGCTCCTGGAAAAAAATCCCTGCTTAATTCCACTTCTACCCAGTTAATGTTCTCTGTCCCTGCTTAAATCCAATTCTCCCAGGTTAAAAAGCTCTGTGTGTCAAGAGTGGGGAAAACCCCAGCAATCTGTGCAGAAATCAGGGTGATAAATCAGCTCCACGAGTGCCTTTGATCTTGAATAAATGCTGGGCTCAAAGTCTAGCCCAGACCACGGGCAGGGTTAGTCAGCACTGAGGGCTCTCTGAAAAGGGGTTTCAAAATGTAATTAAATCCTTCTCACAGCAAGGAGCCTGATTTCCTCAGCAAGTCAGGGCAGGAGCAGGTGCTCTGCAGGTCCTGGGAAGGTTTGAAGCTGGTGCTGGAAGGGAGCAGGACCTGGAGCTCTGACAGCCCTGGGGCTGTGCTGAATAATGTGATGTGTGGGATTGATGGGGGTAGGATGGTCAGGATGGACAGAGAGCAGAGATCTCTGCAGCCAGGGCTGGGAACTTGTGGGTTATTGCAAAGGGCCTGGGTGCAGGGCCCTGCTGGGAGCTGCCAGCCACAGCTCAGAGCAGGGCTGAGAGAAGAGAGGGGGAGAGAGGATGAGAGGGTGAGAGAGTAAAAGCATAAGAGAGCAAAAAGAGATAAGAGCGTAAAAGGCAAGAGCTAAGAGACAAGAGGTAAGAGTAAGAGCATAGAAAAGTAAGAGAGTGAGGTTCCCCTTACAATACCATAAATCTTCTTCTATGTTGAATACTCTGATTCTCACTAACCAGTCTAGTCCAAGATACAAATCCTACAGCATTTCCATACAGCCTATAAGAATCATTACATTCCTACACTGGGTTACATTTTAAACCCTACAAACTCCTCTTTGGGCCCCTTCTGCCAAGCCAGCAGGGTCTGCTCTGAGCCTTGGGCCTGTCTGCAAGCAGAGGGAATTGTTTGATCCAAAGGGGATCACCTTCAGCTGGCCATGCCATTGTTTTCCAGTTGTTCAGTAACTGAGGGATCTCAAAGCTTGCTTTCATTTCAATCTCACTTACAGTTTCCATATTCTCAAAATCTTTTGCCAGACAATCATATTTGTAAGGCTTTCCTGTTTCACCTTCCCCAACAGTGATGACAAAATCTCTGCTCCAGGGAGTTTTTCCTGCCTCTCCTGGCTGTGCCATCACTCACTGATGCCTCTCCTGTGCCCTGGACCTTCCTGGCCAGCACCAAGCTCTGCTCCAGGGCACTGGGACAATGTGGCAGGAAGAAAATGACCCTGATTTCACCTCCTTGTGCTCCTCTATTAAAATGAAGCACAGGAGGGCCCCTGGGTGCTGACTGTGGTGCTGAGAGCAGAAAGGCTGAGGGGCAGCTGTGCCTGGCACCGATGGCTCCCAGCAGAGCTCCTGGCAGTGTTGTGTCTGCTCAAAGCACCCCCCGCACCCCCAATTTCTGCATTTTGTTCCTCAAACAGGAGCACCTTCAACAGAAACTCTAATTCTCCACTCACCTTCAGAAGGTGACCTGCAGTGCTTTACTTGAATTGTTCAATATTCCCTCACTTTTTTGCCAGAATATTTTTGGGGTTTTTTTTTCAGTGTTTTTCTGGGGGGGGTTGAGCGTATTTTTTTGGTGGGGGAGGACAAAAAAATGTGCTGAAGGTGCAAATAAATATATTGCAGGGAATTGCTGGCTGTGCAGTATTTTTGGTCTGAGCAGTAAGAAGAATAGACCCCAGATCTGCTCTTGGACAGCGATGAGAAAATAAAAATTGCAAGAAATTAAACTCAGGAAATGCAGAAAATCATAATGCAGGAAATTAAAAGGCAGTAAATTCTGAACCCATACAAGTTTTTTTCTCCAGCCTGTGGTTGAGCTGCAGAATCTCTCATTGCTGTGAGATATTAAAGCAGGCTGGGGGTGCCTGTGAGCAGCAGCCTCTGCAGTCACTGTGAGCACAGTCAAGGACTTTAACCTCCTCCTGCACAGCACAGCCTGACCCTGCCCGGGCCTCTGGGCAGCACAGAGCTGCTCCAGGAAGGTTTGAGGGCAGCAAAAAGCTTCTCCAGGAAGGTTTGAGGGCAGCAAAGAGCTGCTTCAGGTGAGATTCAAGGATTAATGAAGCCCTCAGCCCATCCTGCAGCTCCAGTGGTGCCCCCGAGCTCTGCCAGGTCCAGCCCTGTGATCCCTGTGCCCAAAGGAGCTCCCCAGGTCTGCAGGATCCTGGGAAAAAGGGCAAGGCAATGGCAGGATGAGGTGATGAGCTCTTTTTGGGCAGAACAAAGTGGGAACAGAGCCTCAGGAACTCTGGCTCTGCTGAGGTTTGGCTGAGAGTCTTTGCCCTTCAGCAGCGATGCCCTGCAGCCCTGTGCAGGGGATGCCCTGAGCCCTCAGTGCCAGCCCCAGGGATAATCTGGCATTTTCCTCGGGCTGCCAGGCCCCTGTAAACAGCTGGGTGCATCCCTCATCAGCAGGAATAGGAAATGGGGTTTGGGATGGCCCTCCAGACCTGTGAGCCCTTCTGCTGCCAGGGGTTGCCAAAGGATAGCAGGAAATGTTCTTCCCCCAGAGGGTGCTGGGATTTGGGGTGGGCCCCCACACCTTTGAACCTTTCTGCAGTGAGGGATTGCCAAAGGAAATGGGGTTTGGGGTGACCCTCCAGAGCCCTTCTGCTGCCAATGGATATGGGATTTGGGGTGGCTCCCCAGACTTGTGAGCCCTTCTGCTACCAATGGATATGGGATTTGGGGTGACCCCCAGACCCATGAACCCTTCTGCTGAGTGGGATTGCCAAAGGAAATGGAATTAAGGGTGACCCTTCAGACCTGTGAGCCCTTCTGCTGCCAGGGGTTTCCAAAGGAAATGGGATTTAGGATTGCCCCCAGACCTGTGAGCCCTTCTGCAGCGAGGGGCTGCCAAAGGAAATGGGATTTGGCATGGCTCTACAGGCCTGTGAGCCCTTATGCTGCCAAAGGATATGGCATTTGGGGTGACCCTCCAGACCTCTGTACCCTTCTGTAGTGAGGGATTGCCAAAGGAAATGGGGTTTGGGATGGCCCTACAGGCCTGTGAGCCCTTCTGCTGCCAGGGATTTCCAAAGGATATGGGATTTAGGGTGGCCCTCCAGAACCCTTGTGTTGCCAGGAGTTTCCCAAGGATTTGGGATTTGGGGTGGCTCCCCAGACCTCTGAGCCCTTCTGCAGTGAGGGGTTGCCAAAGGAAATGGGATTTTGGCTGGCCCTCCACAGCCCTTCTGCTACCAAAGGAAATGGGATTTGGGATGGCCCTGCAGACCTGTGAACCCTTCTGCTGCCTGGAGTTTCCAAAGGATATGGGATTTGGGGTGGCCCTCTAGACCTGTGAGCCCTTCTACTGCCAAAGGATGTGGGATTTGGGGTGGCCCCCCAGATCTCTGAGCCCTTCTGCAGTGAGTGATTGCCAAAGGCAATGGGATTTGGGGTGGCCCTACAGGCCTGTGAGCCCTTCTGCTGCCAGGGATTTCCAAAGGATATGGGATTTCTGGTGACCCTCAGACCTCTGAGCCCTTCTGCTGAGTGGGATTGCCAAAGGATATGGGATTTGGGGTGGCCCTCCAGACCTGTGAATCCTTCTACTGCCAAAGGATATGGGATTTGGGATGGTGCCCCCGAGCCCTTCTGCTGAGTGGGATTGCCAAAGGCAATGGGATTTGGGGTGGCCCCCAGATCTCTGAGCCCTTCTGCAGTGCGGGATTGCCACAGGATATGGGGTTTGGGATGGCCCTACAGGCCTGTGAGCCCTTCTGCTGCCAGGGATTTCCAAAGGATATGGGATTTCTGGTGACCCTCAGACCTCTGAGCCCTTCTGCAGCGAGGGATTGCCAAAGGATATGGGATTTGGGATGGCCCTACAGGCCTGTGAGCCCTTCTGCTGCCAGGGATTTCTAAAGGATATGGGATTTCTGGTGACCCTCAGACCTCTGAACCATTCTGCAGTGAGTGATTGCCAAAGGCAATGGGATTTGGGGTGGCCCCCCAGATCTCTGAGCCCTTCTGCTGCCAGGGTTGCCCAGCAGCACTCCCAGCCCGTTCTGCAGGTGACAACGCTCAGTTGCTCATTCTGGGTGCTGCAGCCCCGAGGTCCCCCGTGCCAGGAGGTGACACTGACACCCTGGCACACCCCCCTGTGCTCATCACAACCCCGAGGCCTCTCGGTGCTCGCCGAGAAGGAGCCAAACCCAATTTGTGTCACCTCCTAATGTGCCTCTAATACCTTACATTGGATCCAATTAGGCGCTGGCAGCGCCGGCAGCAGCGAGGGGGGGCTCAGCCTTCATCCCCACACCGATCCTAACGAGCAGCAGGGCTGGGCTGTCCCCCCGAGCCGCTCTTTGTGATGCTTAATGTGCACTTAACACCGAGTGGTACCTGCCAGAGATGCTCAGCGAGAGGGAGCGACACGGGGCCGTGTAATTGATGCCTCTGGAACAGGATCCTCCATGGGCATCACAACGGCGCGCTCGGGGAGGACTCGGCTGCCTGCTGGAGAAGAAAGGGAGGCTTTAAGTGAAGATTTAAAGAAGGGGATGGAGCAGCTACAAAGGAGGGGAACACACGCCCTCCAGCTGTGGAAGGAGGCAGAAGGGAGGATGAGATAAAAGGAGAGCTTTGATCTCCCCCGATCAGCTCCGATCAGCGCGTCCCGCTGCGCTCCGAGCGCCTCGCTGGGAGCTGCCCCTGGGGAAGGGCACCTCCATCCTGCCCTGCCTGCCCGGGATGGGATCCCCCTTTTGGGAGCCCTCCATGCCCAGCTGTGCTGCAGCTCTGCTGCAGGAGGGGGAAAGCAGCGTTTTCCCCATGTCAAAAACTCCCAGGGATAGCTGGATTTCCTCCTTATTGCTTTAAAAGTACTTAGACCCACTCCTTTCCCCACCTGCATGACCCACAGGAGCTCAATGGCGAAATTTACCCCTGGGTTTCTGCTGCTGCGGTTTTAGGGAAGACCCAGAGCACAGGAAATATTTTCAGGAAAAAAAATTCAACAAATAAATGTTGGGTTTGGGCATTGCCGCGAATCTGTTGCGGTACACAAAACTCCCACCTCCATCCTGCTCTGCCTGCCCGGGATGGGATCCCCCTTTTTTGGAGCCCTCCATGCCCAGCTGTGCTGCAGCTCTGCTGCAGGAGGGGGAAAGCAGCGTTTTCCCCATGTCAGAAACTCCCAGGGATAGCTGGATTTCCCCCTTATTCGTTTAAAAGTACTTAAACCCACTCCTTTCCCCACCTGCATGACCCACAGGAGCTCAAGGGAAAAATTTACCCCTGGGTTTCTGCTGCTGCGGTTTTAGGGAAGACCCAGAGCACAGGAGATGTTTTCAGGAAAAAAATTTCAATAAATGAAATGTTGGGTTTGGGCATTGCCGCGAATCTGTTGCGGTACACAAAACTCCCACCTCCATCCTGCTCTGCCTGCCCGGGATGGGATCCCCCTTTTTTGGAGCCCTCCATGCCCAGCTGTGCTGCAGCTCTGCTGCAGGAAGGGGAAAGCAGCGTTTTCCCCATGTCAAAAACTCCCAGGGATAGCTGGATTTCCTCCTTATTGCTTTAAAAGTACTTAAACCCACTCCTTTCCCCACCTGCATGACCCACAGGAGCTCAAGGGAAAAATTTACCCCTGGGTTTCTGCTTCTGCGGTTTTAAGGAAGACCTAGAGCACAGGAGATGTTTTCAGGAAAAAAAATTGAATAAATGAAATGTTGGGTTTGGGCATTGCCGCGAATCTGTTGCGGTACACAAAACTCCCACCTCCATCCCTGCCCTGCCTGCCTGGGATGGGATCCCCCTTTTTTGGGAGCTCTCCATGCCCAGCTGTGCTGCAGCTCTGCTGCAGGAGGGGGAAAGCAGCGTTTTCCCCATGTCAGAAACTCGCAGGGATAGCTGGATTTCCTCCTTATTGCTTTAAAAGTACTTAAACCCACTCCTTTCCCCACCTGCATGACCCACAGGAGCTCAAGGGCAAAATTTACTCCTGGGTTTCTGCTGCTGCGGTTTTAGGGAAGACCCAGAGCACAGGAAATGTTTTCAGAAAAAATTTTCGGAAAATTTTCAACAAATAAATGTTGGGTTTGGGCATTGTCGCGAATCTGTCGCGGTGTACAAAACTCCCGCCTCCATCCTGCCCTGCCTGCCCGGGATGGGATCCTCCTTTTTGGGAGCCCTCCATGCCCAGCTGTGCTGCAGCTCTGCTGCAGGAAGGGGAAAGCAGCACTTTCCCCACACCAGGAACTCGCAGGGATAGCTGGATTTCCCCCTTATTTGTTTAAAAGTACTTAAACCCACTCATTTCCCTGCCTATATGACCCACAGGAGCTCAAGGGCAAAATTTACCCCAGGGTTTCTGCTGCTGCAGTTTTAGGGAAGACCCAGAGCACAGGAAATGTTTTCAGAAAAAAATTTCAGAAAAATTTCAACAAATTAAATGTTGGGTTTGGTCATTGCCGCGAATCTGTTGCTGTATACAAAACTCCCACCTCCATCCCTGCCCTGCCTGGCCGGGATGGGATTCCCCCTTTTTTGGAGCCCTCCATGCCCAGCTGTGCTGCAGCTCTGCTGCAGGAGGGGGAAAGCAGCGTTTTCCCCATGTCAAAAACTCCCAGGGATAGCTGGATTTCCTCCTTATTGCTTTAAAAGTACTTAGACCCACTCCTTTCCCCACCTGCATGACCCACAGGAGCTCAATGGCGAAATTTACCCCTGGGTTTCTGCTGCTGCGGTTTTAGGGAAGACCCAGAGCACAGGAAATATTTTCAGGAAAAAAAATTCAACAAATAAATGTTGGGTTTGGGCATTGCCGCGAATCTGTTGCGGTACACAAAACTCCCACCTCCATCCTGCTCTGCCTGCCCGGGATGGGATCCCCCTTTTTTGGAGCCCTCCATGCCCAGCTGTGCTGCAGCTCTGCTGCAGGAGGGGGAAAGCAGCGTTTTCCCCATGTCAGAAACTCCCAGGGATAGCTGGATTTCCCCCTTATTCGTTTAAAAGTACTTAAACCCACTCCTTTCCCCACCTGCATGACCCACAGGAGCTCAAGGGAAAAATTTACCCCTGGGTTTCTGCTGCTGCGGTTTTAGGGAAGACCCAGAGCACAGGAGATGTTTTCAGGAAAAAAATTTCAATAAATGAAATGTTGGGTTTGGGCATTGCCGCGAATCTGTTGCGGTACACAAAACTCCCACCTCCATCCTGCTCTGCCTGCCCGGGATGGGATCCCCCTTTTTTGGAGCCCTCCATGCCCAGCTGTGCTGCAGCTCTGCTGCAGGAAGGGGAAAGCAGCGTTTTCCCCATGTCAAAAACTCCCAGGGATAGCTGGATTTCCTCCTTATTGCTTTAAAAGTACTTAAACCCACTCCTTTCCCCACCTGCATGACCCACAGGAGCTCAAGGGAAAAATTTACCCCTGGGTTTCTGCTTCTGCGGTTTTAAGGAAGACCTAGAGCACAGGAGATGTTTTCAGGAAAAAAAATTGAATAAATGAAATGTTGGGTTTGGGCATTGCCGCGAATCTGTTGCGGTACACAAAACTCCCACCTCCATCCCTGCCCTGCCTGCCTGGGATGGGATCCCCCTTTTTTGGGAGCTCTCCATGCCCAGCTGTGCTGCAGCTCTGCTGCAGGAGGGGGAAAGCAGCGTTTTCCCCATGTCAGAAACTCGCAGGGATAGCTGGATTTCCTCCTTATTGCTTTAAAAGTACTTAAACCCACTCCTTTCCCCACCTGCATGACCCACAGGAGCTCAAGGGCAAAATTTACTCCTGGGTTTCTGCTGCTGCGGTTTTAGGGAAGACCCAGAGCACAGGAAATGTTTTCAGAAAAAATTTTCGGAAAATTTTCAACAAATAAATGTTGGGTTTGGGCATTGTCGCGAATCTGTCGCGGTGTACAAAACTCCCGCCTCCATCCTGCCCTGCCTGCCCGGGATGGGATCCTCCTTTTTGGGAGCCCTCCATGCCCAGCTGTGCTGCAGCTCTGCTGCAGGAAGGGGAAAGCAGCACTTTCCCCACACCAGGAACTCGCAGGGATAGCTGGATTTCCCCCTTATTTGTTTAAAAGTACTTAAACCCACTCATTTCCCTGCCTATATGACCCACAGGAGCTCAAGGGCAAAATTTACCCCTGGGTTTCTGCTGCTGTGGTTTTAGGGAAGACCTAGAGCACAGGAGATGTTTTCAGGAAAAAAAATGTAATAAATGAAATGTTGGGTTTGGGCATCGTCGTGAATCTGTCGCTGTATACAAAACACCCACCTCCATCCCTGCCCTGCCTGCCCGGGATGGGATCCCTCATTTTTGGGAGCCCTCCCCAGCTGTGCTGCAGCTCTGCTGCAGGAGGGGGAAAGCAGCACTTTCCCCACACCAGGAACTCCCAGGGATAGCTGGATTTCCTCCTTATTGCTTTAAAAGTACTTAAACCCACTCCTTTCCCCACCTGCATGACCCAGAGAAGCTCAAGGGAAAAATTTACCCCAGAGTTTCTGCTGCTGCAGTTTTGGGGAAGACCCAGAGCACAGGAAATGTTTTCAGAAAAAATTTTCAGAAAAATTTCAACAAATTAAATGTTGGGTTTGGTCATTGCCACGAATCTGGTTTAAAAGTACTTAAACCCACTCCTTTCCCCACCTATGTGACCCACAGGAGCTTAAGGGCAAAATTCACCCCTGGGTTTCTTCTGCTGCAGTTTTAGGGAAGGCTCAGAGTGCAGGAAATGTTTTCAGGAAAATTTTTCAGGAAAAAAATTCAGGAAAATTTTTCAACAAATTAAATGCTGGGTTTGGGCATTGTTGTGAATCTGTCACTGTATACAAAACTGACAGGGAAGTTTCTAAAGGGGAGAGTTTGAAACTTGGCAGGGAGCAGCTAGGTAACAAACAGAAAAACTGACACTTAACTGAACTGAATAACAGAGAAGGGGCAAGCCTGTGCCACTCTAAAAACAGGTGGAGAACAATACAGAGGGGTTGCAAAACTACAAATTGAACAGTGAATATGCTGAATAAAGAAAACACACTACAACAGGGCATGGCTCAAACAGCACAGCAAAGCTGGTGCTCAGTGTCCAGCCAGCCCTCAGGCACTCACCCCTGCCTTGGCAGCTCTCCAGGAGCTCAGGGCAAAACTGAACCCCTGAGGCACCAGGGAGAGAGGCAGAGCTCCCAGTGCCAGTGCTGTGGCTGCAGGAGCCCCTGGCCTGGCACAGGATGGATGCAGGGGCTCCTGGAGGGGAAGGATGAGGGGGGATGTCCCACTGCTCCAGGGGAACCAGCAGGAAGCTCCAACAGAGACCCCAGTGCCCAGGGATCAGAGGGAGGTGCACGAACTGAGGGGGTTTTGCAGGGGTTTTCCAATGTTTGTGCTGGCCTGCAGGGACACAGGGCCTGTGCACACAGGTGGCACAATGTGCTGGTGGCACCAAACCCACCCACAGCCGTTCAGTGCCTGAGGGCGGCCTCCCAGCACAGCAGGGATGTGATGCACAAAAAGGAGAAGGTCTCACATGCATTAGGTCACCTTGAATTGATCAAGGCAAGTCCAGGATGTCCCAGAACATCCCCGTGCCTGTGTGGGTCATTCACCAGAATCCCCAGGGAATGGGCACAGCCACAGCTCCAGGAGGGTTTGGACATTGCTGCCAGGGACACTCAGGGTGGGATTTTTGGGGTGTCTGTGCAGTGCTGGAAGTTGGACTGGATCATCCTTGGGGGTCCCTTCCAGCTCAAAATATTCTACAGTTCTATAATTTCTTTTACTGCACACTGGGACAAGAATGGAATTCTGCTTGTCCATCCCACTCACACCTGGCACGGGGTCCCAGCTCTCTCTGCAGCCCCAGTGCCCCTCTGTCCTCCCCAAATGGCCCAGAGCCTCTGCTTGGTGTCACTGGCAGAGTGGCTCTGTCACACTCATAAATCCTCTCTGCAATTTCATTCATTTCCCAGCTCCCTGCTAGCAGCTCCAGCCTTTAATCTCACACCCCATAAATCACCCAGGGAGCTGGGGAGCAGAGGGAGCAGCTCCTCCCAGCCTGGCTGGCACAGCTGGGCAGCTCCTGCAGAGGGCTCAGGGCTGGGGGTGCCCCTGTCCCTGCCACAAGGTATGAGGCAAGGGACACTGGGGAGCCCAGAGGGAGGAACAAGCATGGAAATAAGGGCAAGGCTCTTCCCCCAGAGGGTGCTGGCACTGCCCAGGCTGCCCAGGGAATGGGCACGGCCCCGAGGCTGCCAGAGCTCCAGGGATGCCCAGGCTGGGCTTGCTGGGGGCTCTGGGCAGGCTTTGGCTTTGGCATTGATCATCCCTGGGGGTCCCTTCCAGCTCAGCACATTCCATGATTGTGTGAGAGTGAGGGGTGGGGGAGATGAAGGATGGGGGAGAAATTTGGGCAGCGCTGCAGGGATGCCCAGGGTGGGGGTGTTGGGGGGTCTGGATAAGGCCAGGGGCTGGGCTGGATGATCCTTGGGGATTTTTCCAGCTCAGGATGTTCTGTGATTCTCTGTGAATCCCTGGAGAGCTGACAGGGGTCACTCCCATGCCTTGAGCCAGCCATGTACTTTTAAAAATGTACATAGACAGGGTATGGAGTGGCTGCCTTGGTGAGGTGTGTCCAAAGGGAATTAATGTCCAAAGGAAATCCCTGTCCAAGGGAAACCATGTCCAAAGGGCATCCATGTACAAGGGAATCCATGCCCAAATGGAATCCACATCCAAAGGGAATCCATATCCAAAGGGAATCTGTGTCCAAGGGTATCTGTGTTCAATGGAATCCATGTCCAGAGGGAATCCATGTCCAAGGGCAATACACGTCCAAAGGAACCCATGTCCAAGGGAATCCACATCTGTTTGTGGGGGATAATTAACCTCAAACACAGCACTGATATTTGGAAGGTGCTCAGTCCCATCCCGTCCCATCCCATCCCATCCCATCCCATCCCATCCCATCCCATCCCATCCCATCCTTTCAGGAGCACAGCCAGCCAGCAGAACAGAACATTCCAGATCTTTTCCAGCCTAAAGTTCCAGCCCTGGGGGTGAGACCCCCCCATGGTGATGGATTTTATAGGGGGGAAAGGCCCCTTTGGTGGCCCTGAAGCCCACACAGGGTTTGGCTTTGTGCCAGGGTGTTTTTACATCTCCCCTGAGGATTTCAGTGGAATGAGGCCAGGGAGGCTCCCAGGAAGGAAGGGAAGCACAATAATCCATGGGGATATCCCAGGTGTGGCATGGAGGGGATGGCACCCAGTTCAAACCAGTGCAGACCAGTGTGGGACAATCTGCCTCCACAGGGACACCTGAGTGTGTCCCAAACCTGTGGCTGTAATTCAGCTACAAAAAATTAGGAGTGGGAAAAGGCTGTTTATCAGGAAAATTAATGGATTCATTTTTTTGCCTTGGAATTCCCATGTTTTCATTCTTGGAAGGATTTTTCCCTCCAAAAGCCACTGTGGGAGAGTGGGTTAATGAATTTTATTCCATGTAATTTCTTTATGGTGGAAGCACAAGTGTGTCAGCTCTTGAAGCGTTTTGTAAAATGATGGTGAATTTGCCCAATTTTGTTTATTGGAGAAAAAGAAGAACATGTGAAATCATTTAAAATGGCCAGTTTTGACATGTTCAGAATGAAATGTTTTGATTTTTTGGGCCTGAAACATTCTTCAGTTTAAAAACTCCCTTTCATTTAATTTGGAAAAATCCAAAAGCTTGATTGAAGTGAAGTATTCTGATACTGTCAAATGAAATGTTGACTCCAAACCCTTTGAAAATCAATTTGGCAATAGTTTGGGAAACCTTTATCTTTGTTCCAGGCTTAAATAATATAAAAACAAACAAACAAATGCACGGTTTGCAAACGAACCAAGAGAAATATTTCTCTCCATGCAGCTCTTGTTGCACAAAAATTACAACATTCCAATTGTTGTGTTTTTCAAAAAGGGTCAAAAACCCCTTCCAAAGCTGAGGGAAAATCTGGATTTCGCAGAGAAAGGCGGGAAAGTAAAACCTTGAAATGGATGCTGGGGATAATGAACAAAGCAGGAGCAGCAAGGTGCAGCTGCCAGGGCTGGAATGGCTCTTGCATCCAGAAGCAGGGAAATATTCAATTGCAGCAGGGATGGGGATTTCCTGGGGACACAGATTCCCTTTGGATGTGGATTCCCTTTGGATGTGGATTACCTTTGGACATGGATTCCCTTTGGACACAGATTCCCTTGGACACAGATTCCCTTGGACATGGATTCCCTCTGGACATGGATTCCCGTGGACATGGATTCCCTTGGACATGGATTCCCTCTGGACATGGATTCCCTCTGGACATGGATTCCCGTGGACATGGATTCCCTTTGGACATGGATTCCCTCTGGACATGGATTTTCTTGGACATGGATTCCCTCTGGACATGGATTCCCTCTGGACATGGATTTTCTTGGACATGGATTCCCTTTGGACATGGATTCCCTCTGGGCATGGATATCCTCTGGACATGGATTCCCTCTGGACATGGATTCCCTCTGGACACAGAAACCCTTTGAACATGGATTCCCTTTGGATATGGATTTCCTTTCGATGTTTATTTCCTTTGGACATGGATTCCCTTGGACATGGATTGCCATGGACATGGATTCCCTTTGGACGTGGATTTCCTTTGGATGTGTATTTCCTTTAGACATGGATTTCCTTTGGATATGAATTCCCTTTGGACACGGATTCCCTTAGACACAGATTCCCTTGAACATGGATTTCCTTTGAACATGGATTCCCTTTGGACGTAGATTCCCTTGGACATGGATTCTCTTTGGATGTTCATTTCATTTGGACATGGATTCCTTTGGACACAGATTCCCTTTGGACATGGATTTCCTTTGGATGTGAATTTCCTTTGAACATGGGTTCCCTTGGACATGGATTCCCTTGGACATGGATTGCCATGGACATGGATTCCCTTTGGACATGGATTTCCTTTGGATGTGAATTTCCTTTGAACATGGGTTCCCTTTGGACATGGATTCCCTTGGACCTGAGTTCCCTTTGATCAAGGCAAGTCCAGTCTATATATTTGGATGTATGTTTCCTTTGGACACAGATTCCCTTGGACACAGATTCCCTTGGAATCCATTCCCCATGGATTCCTCGTGCTGACCCATCACCCCTGTGCAAGGAGAGTCACCAGGCAGGGTTTCTTCTGTCCCTCCTCGGCTCCCAGCTCCCTGCACCTCCCTGTGCTCAGCCCAGGAGCTTTCCTGGCACCACGGCCACGCAGCAGCACCTGGGGAGCCCGAGGGGCCCAAATTCAGGCAGAGAGCTGGGCTGGGGGCAGATCTGTGCCTGGACAGGCTGCCAGACACCCAGGGATCTGCACAGAGCCAGAGCTCAGAGCCCTGGGCTGCTCTCAGGTGGAGAAGTTTAACCAGAGAAATTCATACCCCACCAAGGACAATGTGCGGGTTTGGTCCCACCCTCCTGAAGCTTGCCTGGGCTCCCTGTGCTGAATGCCCCCATGGATGGGTGTCCTAGGGTGGGTTCTGATGCTGTATCCCCATTCCTGTGCTCTGTTCATGCTGGATATCTGTTCTGTGCCTTCAAGCCTGGCTCTGCACAGCGAATGTTTTGTTTGGGTTTTGCTCTCAGCCGCTCCCCCACGGCTGGCAGGACACACAGACAGGGCAGTGCATGCTGCTGCTTTTGCTTTTCCCTTTGCTTTTCCCTTTGCTTTTCCCTTTGCTCTTGCTTTGCTCTTGCCTTTTGCTCCTGCTCATTAGTAAGTTTAGCTCAGCAGTCCAAATTTTCCCTGGACTGTTTCTCCTTTCCCTTTTTTGGACCAACTCGAACCTGCTCCGGGCTGGGCCCTGGGAACACCGAGAGTTTGCACCTTGTGGCTGCAGCAGCTGCCCCAGCACAGGAGGGACTGAGAACAGAGCGAGCACCCCCAGAGAGACTTTCTGAATTTGTCATCTTTGTCAGAGCGGTGACAGAGTGGTGTCACCTGGGATTGTTCATTCTGTGTGCTGGGGGTGCTGTGCCTGTTCAATAAACAGGTTCTTTCCACTTCTCTCCAAGGAATCCTTCCCCAACCAGTTGTGGGGAGGGGCTGTGTGGGTTTGCTTTCTGGAAGGGCCCCTTTGGAGGTTTTCTCCCAAATTGGCCCTAAACCTGGACAATGGGTTGTTAATAATAATTTTCTTTTTTTGCAATAATACCTTCAGCTGGAGAGGCTGAATTATTTTGGGAGTAAAACAAGGGCCAGTTGTGAGGGGCTGCAGAAAGACTTGGTGATATGGAGATATTGGTGACAAAATGGCAGAAAAAATTCAGAGGAGATAAATGAGAACGGAGGAACACGGGAAAATACAGCTCCTAACTTTATGAATTAAATAAAGCCCCATGAGCTGCCTGTCACTGCTAAAGAACAAGGTCTCAGAGTTACAACAGAGGCAGCTTTGAAAATGTCAGCTCTGTGCTCAGCAGTGCCTCGAAAAAGCAAATCAAGTGTTAGGAATTATCATGAAGGGAATAAAGAGCAGGGATGTAAAGCCCAGCTGTCAGTCTCTCCCTGTGGAAATCCCCGGGGGCTCTGCCAGCAGGGCTGGGCAGCTCTGGAGGATCTCCTGAGGGGTGGGTGACAGGAGACAGCAAACCCAGGGGTTGCTGCTGTGGGATCCTCTCTCTTTCCATCCCAGAGAGGTGGGGGGAGCCACATCCATGGCCTGCAGGAGGTGACACCACACCTGGTCCATGGTGGAAATGTCCAACCCCAGAGGAATGCTCATGAGAGGAGAATTCACCAAGGGATGTTGGATTCTGAGGCTCCTCTGGGTCAGGAGTGGTGGTGGGACATCAGGAGAGGAGCACTGTGTGCTGTCCCTGCTCATCAGGAGAGGGGCACTGTCCTGTCCCTGCTCATCAGGAGAGGAGCACTGTGTGCTGTCCCTGCTCATCAGGAGAGGGGCACTGTCCTGTCCCTGCTCTGACTCACAGCCTGATGTTGCTCTGGGAGGAGAGAAGCTGGTGGGGCTGGACTCAGGGGTTTGGGGTTCAGAATCCGTGGGAATGCTTGGAGACTTTGAGGTGCAACAAAATAGGAAGGGAAATTCAAGGCAATGCCCCCACAATGTGAAAACTGGAATACTGGAATGTCAGAATTCACAGAGTGACTGGGTTGGAAGAGACCTTCAAGATCATTGAGTCCAACCCAGCCCCAACACCTCAACTAAACCATCCCAGGATGGTTTGGGCTGGAAGGGACCTTAAATGGCCATGGCAGGGACACCTCCCACTGTCCCAGGTGGCTCCAGCCTGGCCTTGGACTGCTCTGGGCACCCTGGCACAGCCCAAACCTCTCTAACCAGGCCTTGCCAGGCTACAAACCCCCTGTGGGAAATGGCACTGGGGGCACCTGCAAGCAGCCAGGCAATCATTCTTTCCTTTCCTTTCTCCATTTGCTGCAATGGCTTTTGGTGCTGGTTTCCATCCTGGATTGAGGAATGTGAATGCCAGAGTGGTTTGGGTGGGAAGGGATCTTCAATGGCAGCTGATTGCAGCCCAGGGCCAGCTCCCACTGTGCCAGGGGCTGCCAGCCCCAATGCCCAGCCTGGCCTTGGGCACTGCCAGGGCTCCAGGGGCAGCCACAGCTGCTCTGGCAATTCCAGCCCAGCCCCTGCCCACCCTGCCAGGGAACAATTCCCAATTGCCAAGATCCCATCCAGCCCTGCCCTCTGCCACTGGCAGCCATTCCCTGCCTCCTGTCCCTCCATCCTTGTCCCCAGTCCCTCTGCAGCTCTCCTGGAGCCCCTTCAGGCCCTGCAAGGGCTCTCAGCTCTCCCTGCAGCCTTCTCCTCTCCAGGCTGTAGCAATGGGATCCTAAGCAGAGGCTGTGATGCCACTGGATCCCCACACAGTGAGGACTTTCCAACCCTCAGGATGCTCTGATGGCTTCTCCCTCTCCATGAATCCATGGCAGAGCAGAGGCCATGGCTCCACTGCCCACAGGAAAACTTATTTCCAGCAAAATGGGGAAAAGCTGGTGAGTCTGGGGAGGCAGGAAAAGGAGGAGGCTGTGGGGGGTGTTCAGGGAGGAAGGCACCAGGATCCCCCCACAACCTCTGAGCCAGCACTGGCTCCCACTTTGATCCTTTCCCACCTCCTGCTGCCCCTCTGTCTGCTCTGGGGGTTGTGTTTTACCCAGGGATGGAGGAGCTGGCACAAATAAACACCTTGGGGGTGATTTTTGGAGCTGTGAGGATGTCCCAGCCCAGCAGCAGCCCTGGCCCAGGCTGGTGAGTTCAGGGTGTCACAATCAGTGCCCTGGGCACTGCCAGGGTTTGGGGGGACTCCAGCAGCATCCTGAAGAATTCACCCTGAAGAATTCACCCTGAAGAATTCATCCTGAAGAATTCATCCTGAAGAATTCATCCCTGAAGAATTCACCCTGAATTCTGGTGTTTCCTTCTTTCCTTTCTGGTGGGTTTGGCTGCAAGTCTGGAGGTGCTGCTGTCCTTCCCCTCCCTGCCCCAGTGCTGCCCACAGGACATTCCCAGGGCATCCTTCCCTCGTTGTCCATGGAATTCTGCTCTCCTGGGGGCTCCAGTGCCTTCAGGGCACCCAGGAATCTCTCTTGCTGCACCATTTCCTCTGCCCATGGTGCCCCTCTGCACCCAGGAGGGATTTCAAGTGCAGGAAACCTCTTCAGATGCTTTGGGGTTGTTTTCTTTCTTTTTCTTTTTTAAGGTTTTCTTTATTCTGAAGTACTTAAACACCCCCCTTGTGAAATCCTTATTATCCTGACTCAGAGCCTCAGCTTTAAGTAGTGCTTTGAATTAAGGGTCTCGAATATGCATTCAGTTTCAGCTTAAAAGGGGTAGTTAATGTATGGTACATAAATAGCTATTATTAAATACATTCACTGGAGATTAACAACTGCTGTGTGTAATGGATACGTGTCTAACTGCTATGATATATACTGAATTTCCCCATTATGGAGCTGCTGGATGTGTGTCTGCTAGAACACAGCCCCAATTCCCTGTGAATAATTCAGGAGATGAATTTAGCCTCTCTTTCTGTCTGTGAAACTGCACAATGAATTCATCACTGCTCTGATCCCACCCTGGCTGGCAGGAGGCTGCAGGTGGCTCCTGTGGCTGCTCCCGGGGGTGGCAGAGGATCCAGTGCCCACATCCAGCTCCAGGGGTGCTGTGCCTGCTGCTGGGTGAGCAGCACGAGCCCTGCTCTGGGCTCAGCATCCCTGAACACCCCTGAGCACCCTCAGCCCTCGGTGTTCCAGATTGCAATGCAGGATATTTTCCATTACCATCTCTATGGCAGATTACCTTTGTCAAGTGGGCAGTTTGCCTTATCTCTCTCTCTGAGTGACCACAATCACACCTCCCCCTGGGAGGGGACACCTGCTGATAACAGCTCTGGAATGTCCCTGCAGGGCTGATAAGAACTACAGCATCCCATTGGGAGATGGGAGCCCAGAGGGAGGAGCCAAGCATTCCTACCCGGATAGAATCTGGAGATTCTGGAACACCAGCACGGCTCCTGCACTGCATTGCCCAGAGGAACAGCAGCTGCCTCTTGCCCTGCATCTCCAGAGGCAGAGACTGCACCTTTCTCCAGGATCCCTGCTCCAGCAGAACCAGCCCTGACCCTGCAGGAGGGCTGAGCCACAATTCCAATGGCACTGCTGCCACCAGCCTGACCCACAGGGTGTCAGCTTGGGTTCTGACTCTGCCAGTGTTGGTTTAGTTCACTGCATTCTTTATTTTATCCTTTTATTTTCTTCCCTATTAAAGAACTGTTATTTCCTGCTCCCATATTTTTGTTGCCTGAGAGCCCCTGAATTTAAAATTGATAGCAATTGGGAGGGGTGGGGAGGGTTTACATTCTCCATTTCAGGGGAGGCTCCTGCCTTCCTTAGCAGACTCCTGTCTTTCCAAACCAAGACACTGTGCCAGGGGCAGGGGAAGCTGCTGCAATCATTGAGTCATTAAGGTGGGAAAAGACCTCTCAGATTATCAAGGCCAAGCACAATTAATTTGTTTTATCTGATTAATGCTCGCAGAGCTGGGCAGCCAGAGGATGCTGGGCCTATCAGGGGCTCTTCTGGCTCTTAAAGAGAATTTCCTGGTAGTGCGGGGGGCTCTTTTTCTGTGCCCAAAGATGCTTGGCAGGACTTGCTTGGGCAGAGGGGAGCATCAATGAAGGAAGACCAGGACTGTGGCTGTAAGCACAGGGAATTGCTCCTCCAAAACTTGTCTGTGTGGAGAAGCTGATGAATGGGATCTTGCCTGAAATTTATTGGAATATTTCATAGAACCCCAGTGGCAGAGGATCCACTGCCCACATCCAGTTCCAGGGGTGCTGTGTGTGGTACTGGGTGAGCAGCACGAGCCCTGCTCTGGGCTCAGCATCCCTGAACACCCCTGAACACCTTCAGCCCTGTGCCAGGGGCAGGGGAAGCTGCTGCAATCATTGAGCCATTAAGGTGGGAAAAGACCTCTCAGATTATCAAGGCCAAGCAAAAATAATTTGATTTATCTGATTAATGTTCGCAGAGCTGGGCAGCCAGAGGATGCTGGGCCTATCAAGGACTCTTCTGGCTCTTAAAGAGAATTTCCTGGTGGTGCTGGGGGCTCTTTTTCTATTTCTGTGCCTAAAGATGCTTGGCAGGTCTTGCTTGGGCAGAGGGGAGCATCAATGGAGGAAAAACCAAGACTGTGTCTGTAAGCACAGGGAATTGCTCCTCCAAAAGCTGTCTGCATGGAGAAGCTGATGAATGGGATCTTCCCTGAAATTTACTGGAGTATTTCATAGAATCCCAGACTGATTTGGGTTGGGGGAAGACCTTAAATCTCATCTTGCTCCACCCTAGCCGTGAGCAGGGACACTGAGAAATCAGAAATCAGAGAAAACAGAGAAATCAGAGAAATTGGAGAAATTGGCAAAATTGTTCCTTCCTATGGCTGTAGCACAGGGAATTGTTCCTCCAAAACCTGTCTGGGGTTGGTTCTTCCAAAACTGACATGGGGAAGCTGATGAAGGGGATCTTGCCTAAAATTTACTGGAATATTTAATAGAATCCCAGACTGGTGTGGGGTGGGGAGGACCTTAAAGCTCATCTTGTTCCATCCTTGCTGTGAGCAGGGACACCTTCCACTGAGAAATCAGAAATTAGGGAAATCAGAGAAATCGGAGCAATCAACTCCTTGCCTTGCTCACATTATTGATCCCTCTTGATGCTCCAGGGCCTTCCCTTCCCTTCCCTTCCCTTCCCTTCCCTTCCCTTCCCTTCCCTTCCCTTCCCTTCCCTTCCCTTCCCTTCCCTTCCCTTCCCTTCCCTTCCCTTCCCTTCCCTTCCCTTCCCTTCCCTTCCCTTCCCTTCCCTTCCCTTCCCTTCCCTTCCCTTCCCTTCCCTTCCCTTCCCTTCCCTTCCCTTCCCTTCCCTTCCCTGCTGGCTCAGCCTCACCCAAAGCTCACCCCAGGGTGGAAGGGGGGACAGGACATTGGGAGCTGCCTGATGTTTTCCAAAACCTCTCCCAGAGATGCCACAGCTCCCTACTGAGAACATAATGTGCCCACTAGGCCTGTGCTGTCTCCTCCACGAGGCGTAGGGAAAACAAAGTCCCCTTCCCCAGCCCAGTTTCCAAAATAAAATGGGAACAACGACAACAAAAAAAGGATTTGGGATGAAAATAACTAGCTGAGGCATGTCCTCTGTGCTGGGAAGATCAAGTGCTAATGATGGCTCTGGCACGCTGGTGACAGTTTTGTCTGGTGCCTGTATATATATTTTAGCTGTGAGACCACATGGGAGGCTCTTTATGCAGCCCGAGTGCCTTTGACAGCCGCTGAGAACACATTGGCTCCTCTCTGCTGGCAAAAGCCTGATCCCATTAAAGGCTGTCGATAAAGGGAAGGCAAATGACAGGGGTGCTTGGGAGGAGATGGAGCTGCCACCGCCAATGTCATTACCCAGAGTGAGAAGGAGATTTTGCACGAATGCACCGTGTGTTGGCACCAGCGTGGGCAGCACGGGGGGCAGAACAGAGCCACGGGCACTGCCACACAGCCTGGGGCGGGCATTTCCGGCCCCATGAGAGCATCCCCAGCTCTGTGAGAGCATCCCTGGCTCTGTGAGAGCATCCCCGGTCCCATGAGAGCATCCCTGGCCCTGTGAGAGCATCCCCGGCTCTGTGAGAGCATCCCCGGCTCTGTGAGAGCATCCCCGGCTCAGTGAGAGCATCCTTGGCCCTGTGAGAGCATCCCCGGCCCCATGAGAGCATCCCTGGCTCTGTGAGAGCATCCCTGGCCCTGTGAGAGCATCCCCAGCCCCATGAGAGCATCCCCGGCCCTGTGAGAGCATCCCCGGCTCTGTGAGAGCATCCCCAGCCCCATGAGAGCATCCCTGACTCTGTGAGAGCATCCCTGGCCCTGTGAGAGCATCCCCGGCTCTGTGAGAGCATCCCCAGCTCTGGGCAAGGCATTCCCGGCCCCGCTTCTCCACTGCCACCGTCACACAGCCCTGGCCCTGTGAGAGCATCCCCAGCTCCGTGAGAGCATTTCCGGCCCTGGAAGAGCATCCCCGGCCCTGTGTGAGCATCCCCTGTCTTGGGTGAGCATCCCTGGCTCTGTGTGAGTATCCCTGGCCCGGTGAGAGCATCCCTGGCTCTGTGAGAGCATCCCCGGCTCTGTGAGAGCATCCCCAGCTCCATGAGAGAATCCCCGGCTCAGTGAGAGCATCCCTGGCCCTGTGAGAGCATCCCCGGCCCCATGAGAGCATCCCTGGCCCTGTGAGAGCATCCCCGGCCCCATGAGAGCATCCCCGTCTCTGTGAGAGCATCCCTGGCCCTGTGAGAGCATCCCTGGCTCTGTGTGAGCATCCCTGGCCCCATGAGAGCATCCCCAGGCCTGTGCAAGCATCGTCAGTCCTGGGCAAGCATCCCCTGTCCTAGGCGAGCATTCCCAGGTATGGGAGAGCATCCCCAGCTCTGTGAGAGCATCCCTGGCCTGTGAGAGCATCCCTGGCCTGTGAGAGCATCCTTGGCCCAGTGAGAGCATTCCTGGCCCTGTGCAAGCACCCCCGGGCCTGTGAGAGCATCCCCAGCCCTGCTCTGCCACTGGCACTGTCACACAGCCCCGGGCCCTGGGGAGCATCCCCTGTCCCATGTAAACATTCCCGGCTCTGGGGTGACATTCCCCCTGCCCTGTGAGAGCATCCTCAGTCCCATGCAAGCATCCCCTGTCCTGGGCGAGCATCCCCGGCCCTGCTCCACCAGTGCAGCCTGAGGAAAACGGGACAGCAGCTGTGGAGCCTGGCAGTGATGGGTGCCCAGCCCTGGTGTCCCCAGGAGCGCAGGGTGACAGAAACGTGTGTCCCCAGGGTGTCCCCGGGAGTGCTGGGGTGACAGGAATGTGTGTCCCCAGCCAGGGTGTCTCTGTGAGTACAGAAGTGTCACCAGGGTGTCCCTGTGAGTATGTGTGTGACAGCAGTGCTGTGTCCCCAGGGTGTCCCCAGGAGTGCAGGGTGACAGGAATGTGTCCCCAGCATGTCCTTGTGAGTGCAGTTGTGACAGTAGTGCTGCTGTTCCCAGCCAGGACAGGGTGTCCCTGTGAGTGCAAGGCTGTCCCCAGTGTGTCTCTGGGAATGCAGGGGTCACAGCAATGTGTGTCCCCAGCCAGGACAGGGTGTCCCTGTGAGTGTAAGACTGTCCCCAGGATGTCCCCGGGACTGCCGGGGTGACAGGAATGTGTGTCCCCGAAAATGCAGGGGTGACAGGGATGTGTGTCCTCAGCATGTCCTTCTGAGTGCAGGTGTGACAGCAGTGCTGCTGTCCCTAGCCAGGACAGAGTGTCCCTGTGAAGGCAGAAATGTCACCAAGGTGTCCCTGTGAGTGTGTGTGTGACAGCAGTGCTGTGTCCCCAGGGTGTCCCTGGGAGTGCAGGGGTGACAAGAGAGCTGTGTCTCCAGCCAGGAGCACAAGGCTGTCCCCAGGATGTCCCTGGGAGTGTCCCTGTGAGTGCAAGGCTGTCCCCAGGGTGTCCCTGGGAGTGTCCCTGTGAGTGCAAGGCTGTCCCCAGGGTGTCCCTTGGAGTGTCCCTGTGAGTGCAAGGCTGTCCCCAGGATGTCCCTGGGAGTGTCCCTGTGAGTGCAAGGCTGTCCCCAGGGTGTTCCTTGGAGTGTCTCTGTGAGTGCAAGGCTGTCCCCAGGGTGTCCCTTGGAGTGTCCCTGTGAGTGCAAGGCTGTCCCCAGGGTGTCCCTGGGAGTGTCCCTGTGAGTGCAAGGCAGTCCCCAGGGTGTTCCTTGGAGTGTCTCTGTGAGTGCAAGGCTGTCCCCAGGGTGTCCCTTGGAGTGTCCCTGTGAGTGCAAGGCTGTCCCCAGGGTGTTCCTGGGAGTGCAGGGTGACAGGAATGTCTGTCCCAAGCCGGGTGACAGCAGTGGTGTATCCCCAGGGTGTCCATCAGGGAGCAGATATATTTATTAATATGAGATATCCTCGTGGCTTGTACTGCACTGATCATCATTACAGGAGCCCACAGGGCAGGAATGACTTGTTTGGCAGCACAAAATGGGTCCAAGCAGGGCTGTGGGAAGAATTCCCACATCTGGACCTCTGGACATGTCCCTGAGACAGCTTCCATCTCATCCTGAGGGCTTTGTCACCAGTCACTGATGGAAGGAGTCAACCATGAGATATTCCTCACGTCCACAGCCTGTTTTACACCTTCAGGGGATCCCTGCTCAGCTCCTTCAGGCAGCTTGGCACCCAGGGATCCTGAAAACTCTGGAAGGAGTGGTGTGATCACCATCACTCCTCCTGAACCCTGGTTTGGGGCTCACCTGCCCCACAAATCCCCTGGATGGAGTGGGATAAGGACTCCCAAGTGCCACAGTGACAGGGCTGGTGGGTTAAGGGGGGACACCCCAGTCCCACACACACCCCCAAAGCCCCAATGCCCCTTGTCCAAAGGCAGAGTGAGAGTGAGAGGCTCAGTCCCAGTTTGAGGTGTCCCAGAATCCCTCAAGGGGCACAAAGAAAAACCCCAGAGCTCCCCGAGGAGCTCAAAAACCCCAGAGCCCTCTGAGGAGCTCAAAAACCCCAGAGCCCTCTGAGGAGCTCAAAAACCCCAGAGCCCCCTGAGGAGCTCAAAACCCCCAGAGCCTTCTGAGGAGCAAAAAGAAATACCCCAAAACTCATCGAGGAGCCAGTGTGGGGCAGAGGCTGCAAAACCAGATCCCTCAAATCTCACTGAGGAGCACCCCAAAACTCATGGAAGAGCCTTCAAAGCCCATCAATCCTTCAAAGCCCATCAGGGAACAGAAACAGCCCAAAACCCACTGAGGAGCATAAATCCCTTAAAACCCATTGAAGAGTAGAAACTCCCCAAAATCCATGGAAGAGCATCAATCCTTCAAAACCCATCAGGCAGCAGAAACATCCCAAAATCCATGGAAGAGCATAAATCCCTAAAAGCCTATGGAGGAGCAGAAACACTGCAAAACCTGGGGAAGAGGATCAATCCCTCAGAGTCTATGAGGGAGCAGAAACACCCCAAAACTTGTGGATAAGCACAAATCCCTCAAAAGCCATCAAGAAGTAGAAAACCCCAAAATCCATGGATGACTATAAATCCCTCAAAACCCATAGAGGAGCAGAAAACCCCAAAGCTCATCCCTGAGCCAGACTGGGGCTTGTGTAGGACTGCCCAGGGAGCAGAAATCCCTTTATTTCCCTGGGCTTCCCTGCATTCTGCTGCCTGCAAGCTTCCTGGAACTGGCAGAATCACATTTTAGGCTCATCATCTCTATTTTTATTCTATTTTTTTTCATTTTCCTCGTGAAAAAAAAAACCAAAACAGAATCAACCCAATGCCCTTTGCCATCTCTTCCCATCAGCAGTTTCCCCTCTGCACCCCTCACTCCTGGAGACAGAGGCAGGGAAATCTCCAGAGGAGGATTTCCTGGGAGCAGGGGAATTTCCACCAATTTCCACCAATTTCCACCAATTTCCACCTCCCTAATTTCGGGGGTGCCTTGGAAACTGCGAGGTGCCTCCTCCAGAGCTGCCTGGCAGCCCCTCCTCCCCGGCTCAGCTGCGGCTCCTGACGCCAGCCAGCTGATTAGGGAAGGCAAATGAATTCTTTCATTAGCGGGAGCATTGTTATAATTAGGGGAGAAATTTGGCGCTGATGGCTTTGCTAAAAGGAGAAGATGGAAAACCCACCCTGCTTGATACTGCTTTAAGGCCTGCTTAATTAAAAAAAAAATCCAGAAGTAATCGATGTATATTTGGGGAGGATTTATATATTATATATAAAACACCACCAAATATACATAGATTTATTTATATATGTATATACATATATAGATAAATATATTTATTTATTTTAATAAATTTATTTTTATATATTAATTTATATATTTATTTTCTAAATTGTTATATTTTATATATAAAATATAAAGATGTATATATACACATATTATATATATACATATACACACATATATTATATGTATATACAATACATGTAATATATTTTTGTATATATTATATTGTATCTTTTATCTCTTTATTATTATTATTATATTATTTATATAATATTATTTTATATCTATTTTATATACAGAAATATATATTGTATATATATTTATTTACATATAATCTGTAAATATATACACCACTTATTATATGGTATGTATTTTATATATTTCCATATATATTTATATATAGATTTTTATACACATTTTTATATAGGGTTTTATTTATTTATATATTTTATATATTTGTATATAAAATATAGATACAAATATATCATATATATATATATATCATATATATATATATACACAGATTATATCATATATATATATATATATATACACACACACAGATTATATCTGTATTTGCTGTCCCCCTCGTTGTTTTTTTTTTTGGCCCTGTTGACTTAGTGCAGGTTTTTAATATAAGTAAAAATCATCATTATCATAATTCACAGCCAAAAGTAAAAAAATTGAGTGGTCACAGAGATATTTTGGGAGATGCTGTTGAATCCAAACATTGCATTTCCAGCAGCTGGCATTTCCAGCTCCTGCTCAGTCCTGGGTGAGAGGGTGGAGGAAGAAACAAATGGAGAGGCAGAGAGATAAATCGAGATCAGCAGATCGACGGGTTTATGTAGCATTTTCATGTCTCATTGTTGGGTGCCACGGTGTGAGTTATCTCTGTAATTACAGCCCTCCTGCTCCCGCTGTGTGCTCCAGGAGCCGCAGGGATCCCTGCCTGGAGCTCAGCCAGGAGCCACCGTGGGGCAGGGGCTGCAAACACAGGGACCTCAGAGCCCTCGAGGAGCAGGAATTCCAGCCCAGAATCCATGGAAGAGATGAAATCCCTCAGAGGAACACCCCAAAACCCATGGAAGAGCATAAATCCCTCAGAGCCCATTGAGCAGCAGGAATTCCAGCCCAGAATTCATGGAAGAGATTAAATCCCTCAGAGGAACACCCCAAAACCATGGAAGAGCATAAATCCCTCAGAGCCCATCGAGCAGGAGCAGAAATCCCTCAAAAGCCATCAAGGAGCAAAAAACCTCAAAATCCATGGAAGAGCAGAAATACCCCAAAGCCCATGGAAGAGATGAAATCCCTCAGAGGAACACCCCAAAACCATGGAAGAGCATAAATCCCTCAGAGCCCATCGAGCAGGAGTAGAAATCCCTCAAAACCCATCAAGGAGCAAAAAACCTCAAAATCCATGGAAGAGCAGAAATACCCCAAAGCCCATGGAAGAGATTAAGTCCCTCAAAGCCCAACGAGGAGCAGAAACAGCACAAAATCCAAAGGGCAGAAATCCCTCAGAGCCCATTGAAGAACAGAAAAACCCCAAAACCTGTGGAAGAGCATAAATCCCTCAGAGCCCATCAAGCAGCAGGAATTCCACCCCAGAATCCATGGAAGAGATTAAATCCCTCAGAGGAACACCCCAAAACCCATGGAAGAGCATAAATCCCTCAGAGCCCATCGAGCAGCAGGAATTCCAGCCCAGAATCCATGGAAGAGATGAAATCCCTCAGAGGAACACCCCAAAACCGATGGAAGAGCATAAATCCCTCAGAGCCCATCGAGCAGGAGCAGAAATCCCTCAAAAGCCATCAAGGAGCAAAAAACCTCAAAATCCATGGAAGAGCAGAAATACCCCAAAGCCCATGGAAGAGATTAAGTCCCTCAAAGCCCAGTGAGGAGCAGAAACACCACAAAATCCAAAGGGCAGAAATCCCTCAGAGCCCATTGAAGAACAGAAAAACCCCAAAACCTGTGGAAGAGCATAAATCCCTCAGAGCCCCTTGAGCAGCAGGAATTCCAGCCCAGAATTCATGGAAGAGATTAAATCCCTCAGAGTAACACCCCAAAACCCATGGAAGAGCATAAATCCCTCAGAGCCCAACGAGCAGGAGCAGAAATCCCTCAAAAGCCATCAAGGAGCAAAAAACCTCAAAATCCATGGAAGAGCAGAAGCACCCCAAAGCCCATGGAAGAGATTAAATCCCTCAGAGGAACACCCCAAAACCATGGAAGAGCATAAATCCCTCAGAGCCCATCGAGCAGGAGTAGAAATCCCTCAAAACCCATCAAGGAGCAAAAAACCTCAAAATCCATGGAAGAGCAGAAATACCCCAAAGCCCATGGAAGAGATTAAGTCCCTCAAAGCCCAACGAGGAGCAGAAACAGCACAAAATCCAAAGGGCAGAAATCCCTCAGGGCCCATTGAAGAACAGAAAAACCCCAAAGCCTGTGTAAGAGCATAAATCCCTCAGAGCCCATTGAGCAGCAGGAATTCCAGCCCAGAATTCATGGAAGAGATTAAATCCCTCAGAGGAACACCCCAAAACCCATGGAAGAGCATAAATCCCTCAGAGCCCATCGAGCAGGAGCAGAAATCCCTCAAAACTCATCAAGGAGCAAAAAACCTCAAAATCCATGGAAGAGCAGAAATACCCCAAAGCCCATGGAAGAGATTAAGTCCCTCAAAGCCCAGCGAGGAGCAAAAACACCACAAAATCCACAGGGCAGAAATCCCTCAGAGCCCATTGAAGAACAGAAAAACCCCAAAACCTGTGGAAGAGCATAAATCCCTCAGAGCCCATCGAGCAGCAGGAACTCTACCCCAGAATCCATGGAAGAGATTAAATCCCTCAGAGGAACACCCCAAAACCCATGGAAGAGCATAAATCCCTCAGAGCCCATCGACCAGGAGCAGAAATCCCTCAAAACCCATCAAGGAGCAAAAAACCTCAAAATCCATGGAAGAGCAGAAATACCCCAAAGCCCATGGAAGAGATTAAATCCCTCAGAGGAACATCCCAAAACCCATGGAAGAGCATAAATCCCTCAGAGCCCATCAAGCAGAAGCAGAAATCCCTCAAAACCCATCAAGGAGCAAAAAACCTCAAAATGCATGGAAGAGCAGAAATACCCCAAAGCCCATGGAAGAGATTAAGTCCCTCAAAGCCCAGCGAGGAGCAGAAACAGCACAAAATCCAAAGGGCAGAAATCCCTCCGAGCCCATTGAAAAACAGAAAAACCCCAAAACCTGTGGAAGAGCATAAATCCCTCAGAGCCCATCGAGCAGTAGGAATTCCACCCCAGAATCCATGGAAGAGGTTAAATCCCTCAGAGGAACATCCCAAAACCCATGGAAGAGCATAAATCCTTCAGAGCCCATCGAGCAGGAGCAGAAATCCCTCAAAACCCATCAAGGAGCAAAAAACCTCAAAATCCATGGAAGAGCAGAAATACCCCAAAACCCATGGAAGAGCATCAATCCCTCCAAGCCCACTGAGGTACAGAAACACCCCAAAACCCATGGAAGAGATTTAATCCCTCAAAGCTCATCAAGGAGCAGAAACACCCCAGAACTTGAGGAAGAGATTAAATCCCTCAAAGCCCAGCGAGGAGCAGAAACACCACAAAATCCATGGAAGAGCAGAAATCCCTCAGAGCCCATGGAAGAGCAGAAACACCCCAAAACCTCTGGAAGAACATCAATCCCTCAGAGCCCATCAAGGACCAGAAAAACCCCAAAATCCAGGCAAAAGCATAAATCCCTCAGAGCCCATGGAGGAACAAAAACACACCAAAACCTGTGGAAGAGCATAAATCCCTCAAAACCCATCAAGGAACAGAAACACCACAAAATCCATGGAAGAGCAGAAATCCCTCAAGGTCCATCGAGATACAGAAACACCCCAAAACCCATTGAGGAACAAAACCACCCCAAAAGTCATGGAAGAGCATAAATCCCTCAAAGCTCATTGAAGAACAGAAACACCTCAAAATTCGTGGAAGAGCACAAATCCCTCAAAGCCCATGGAATAGCAGAAACACCCCAAAACCCATGGAAGAGCACAAATCCCTCAAAGCCCACTGAGGAACAGGAACACCTCAAAGCTCATGGAGGGACAGAAACACCCCAAAACCTGTGGACGAGCACAAATCCCTCAAAGCCCATTGAGCAGCAGAAACTCCCCGAAATCCACAGAAGAACATAAATCCCTCAAAGCCCATTGAGCAGCAGAAAACCCCAAAGTTCATCCCTGATCCAGACTGGGGCTTGTGCAGCTCTGTGAGCCCAATTCCCTGCATGGGGACCCCAGAGAGTTTCAGGAGGCTCCTGGGGTCCCCTCTGGAAGTTGAGGGGTACAGGAGGGTCACAGCAGCACCCAGCACACCTGGGTGTCCTACAGGCATTGAATGGGTTGGGTTGGAAGGGACCTTAAATCCCATCCAGTGCCACCCTCAGGGACACCTCCCACCATGCCAGGGTGTGCCAGCCTGGCCTTGGGCACTGCCAGGGCTCCAGGGGCAGCCACAGCTGCTCTGGCAATTCCAGCCCAGCCCTTCCCCACCCTCCTGGAGAGGGACTGGGGACAAGGGTGGAGGGACAGGAGGCAGGGAATGGCTTCAAATTGGAAAGAGAGATATTTGGGTGGAATATTGGGAATTGTTCCCTGGGAGGGGCTGGGCTGGAATTGCCAGAGCAGCTGTGGCTGCCCCTGGAGCCCTGGCAGTGCCCAAGGCCAGGCTGGACATTGGGGCTGGCAGCACCTGGCACAGTGGGAGCTGGCCCTGGGCTGCAATCAGCTGCCATTGAAGATCCCTTCCCACCCAAACCACTCTGGCATTCACATTCCTCAATCCAGGATGGAAACCAGCACCAAAAGCCATTGCAGCAAATGGAGAAAGGAAAGGAAAGAATGATTGCCTGGCTGCTTGCAGGTGCCCCTAGTGCCATTTCCCACAGGGGGTTTGTAGCCTGGCAAGGCCTGGTTAGAGAGGTTTGGGCTGTGCCAGGGTGCCCAGAGCAGCTGTGGCTGCCCCTGGAGCCCTGGCAGTGCTCAAGGCCAGGTTTGGGACAGTGGGAGGTGTCCCTGCCATGGCAGGAGCAAGATGGGCTTAAAGGTCCCTTCCCACCCAAACCTTCTGGGATTCTATGATAATATTTTGGGATTTTGACCTTCAAATCACTTTTTTTGTGTGTGTGTGTGTGATCTCCAGTGCTGAGGCTTCACCTCTCCAAATCCCTGCCCTGTGCACCCCTGGTGGCTCTTTGGGTGTGGTGGGGAGGGGTCTCCTTCCCTTCTGCCCAGGATGGGGAGGGCAGGATCCCTGAAAAGCCAATTTTTGGGAGTTCTGTGTGCCAATGCACCATCAGAGCTGCTGGCCCGTGGCTGTGAGCTGGACTCAGCCTGGCACAAGCCCTGTGGTTCATCTGCTGGATGCTGGGAGGAGGAGAAGCTCTGTGGTGGCTCCAGATGTGTCCCCGTGTGACACCTGAGCCCAGGTGAGGAGAATTGCTGATGCCTCAGCCTGCTCCAAGGATTCCACCACAGCCTGTCCTGGAAAATCAGCATCTTCAGCAGCTCAGCCTCCCTCCCAAGGCTTGTTTCAAAGTATTCATCTCTCTGAAATGTTTAATTATAATTACCTTAAATTTCAAAACAAGAGGTCATCTGAACTGGAAAATAGATTGTTTTTTTTTTTCTTCTCCTTTGAGAATGTCAAAACACTTCATTTTGACAAATTCAGAACCCATTCCAAATTCTTTTCTGACTCAATAAATTAATCAAAACCGACCTCCTCTTAAAAGAAGTGTCAGTTTTGGAAAAATCAGCATTTTTCAGTGGAAAAACCCACCATTCATCCAGAAATTACTTTGACTTCTTGTCTCTGTGTGTCTCCTGTGCTGCATTCCCAGTAACTGTGATCCTGCTGGATTAATTACTCTGGGCAAGGAGACAAAATCAGGAACAGCACCTGAGTGGGAAACTTTTCTTTTTCAGATTCAGAGATAAGTTTAGAACATTTCTCTTTTTGTTTACTTCTGCAAGTCTGAGGCTGAGTAAACTTCATGGTAGGGTTGGCCCTTGGGGGGTTTCTCTGCTGCAACCTGTGACCCTTGAAATTCCCACCTTCCCAGCCAGCCTGAGCTCTCTGCTCATTCCCATTTCCCCAAAAAACAGGTGCCAGCTACCCTGCCTTTAAATATGGATTTATTGCTGGTGCAGTCCAGGAGGTGCCTTAAAAACATCCCTCACCTCACAGAGGGATCCAGCTGGGACCAGACCCTGCTCCAAGATCCACAAATGAGTCTGGAATAACTTCACCAACTCCATTCCCAGCAGGAATGTGATGGGGGAGTGAAAGTGGAGTTTATAGGAAAGTTCTGGTTTCAGAGAATCATGGAATCCCAGAATGGGTTGGGGTGGAAAAGACCTGAAATTCCACCCAGTGCCACCCCTGCCATGGCAGGGACACCTCCCACTGTGCCAGGGGCTCCAGCCTGGCCTTGGGCACTGCCAGGGCTCCAGGGGCAGCCACAGCTGCTCTGGCAATTCCAGCCCAGCCCCTGCCCACCCTGCCAGGGAACAATTCCCAATTGCCAAGATCCCACCCAGCCCTGCCCTCTGCCACTGGCAGCCATTCCCTGCCTCCTGTCCATCCATCCTTGTCCCCAGTCCCTCTGCAGCTCTCCTGGAGCCCCTTCAGGCCCTGCAAGGGCTCTCAGCTCTCCCTGCAGCCTTCTCCTCTCCAGGGGAGCACCCCCAGCTCTCCAGGCTGGCTCCAGAGCAGAGGATTTGGGATCAAGGGCTCCCCAGAGCTGCACTGGGGGAGAATTCCAGCTGGATCCAGGCAAAACCATGAGGGGGGAACCCCCAGTCTGACCTGGGTGCAGTGATGCCACCCACACCCTGTTTATGTCACTGGTGTAAATGATGGGGCTGCAGAAGTTTGTGTCAGCTGGACAGGGTTGCCACTGGCACTGGAATGTAAGAATTATTCCCCCCTGAGGAATCCAGCCCAGAGTGGGGTGGCAGTGATTTACTGGGGAAATGCTGCTCTGCTCTCCCTGGGGCAGCACAAAGCAAACACAAACCCTGCAAGTGCTGGGGGTGCCCCAGGTGTGAGCAGAGCAGCAGGGCTGGGGTGGCAAAGGCTGAGCAGCACAGGGGCATGGGCTGGACCCTGCTGCCAGCCCAGGAAAGCTCCCCCAGCAGCCAGCAGGGACAGCCTGGCTCCCCTGGCTGCCAGAAGGGCTGAGCTCTGTGCTGGGACTGCAGACTTGTAGGAGAGATGGGGGTAGCATGGTGGGGATGGACAGAGAGCAGAGATCTCTGCAGCCAGGGCTGGGAACTTGTGGGTTATTGCAAAGGGCCTGGGTGCAGGGCCCTGCTGGGAACTGCCAGAGCAGGGCCCAGAGAAGAGCCCCAAAGAGACCCAAAAAACTGGGAAGTTCCCATTACAATACCATAAATCTTCTGTACTGAATATTCTGATTCTCACTAACCAATCTAGTCCAAGATACAAATCCTACAGCATTTCCATACAGCCTATAAGAATCATTCCATTCCCACACTGGGTTACATTTCAAACCCTACAAACTCCTCTTTGGGCCCCTTCTGCCAAGCCAGCAGGGTCTGCTCTGAGCCTTGGGCCTGTCTGCAAGCAGAGGGAATTGTTTGATCAAAAGGGGATCACCTTCAGCTGGCCATGCCATTGTTTTCCAGTTGTTCAGTAACTGAGGGATCTCAAAGCTTGCTTTCATTTCAATCTGGCTTAGAGTTTCCATATTCTCATAATCTTTTTCCAGGCAATCATATTTACAAGGCTTTCCTGTCTCACCTTCCCCAGCACAGACCCCAGGTGACCCTGGGACAGCAGAAGGAGGCTCTGCCGTGGCGTGGGGTCCCTGGGTGTGCTGGCACTGTGGGCAGGGTGTCCTGGAGCAAAGGGGAGGTGTCTGCCCTGCACCCCTGCCCCTCTCAGAGTCCCACCTGCCTGCACTTGAAAGGAGCCCCCCACAATTCCCACAGGACCCCCACCTCTGCCGGGCTGCTCCAATCAGCTCCCGGAACACAAATCCTGACAGGCACCGCAGGCACCTCTCAATGAAGTTGCCATAGTTACTGGTGCCTCACAGCAGCCACCGAGCTCATTAAAATGATTTGAATGGCTACCCCATCATCAAGGCACTGGGGGGGAGCTCTGGAGGGGAGGGAGCCCCGGGCCAGGATGGGCTCCAGCAGGAGGGTGGAGAGAGCTCCATCCAGAGCCTGCCCAGCTCCAGAGCCTGCCCAGCTCCAGAGCCTGCCCAGCTCCATCCAGAGCCTGCCCAGCTCCAGAGCCTTCACAGCTCCATCCAGAGCCTGCCCAGCTCCATCCAGAGCCTGCCCAGCTCCAGAGCCTTCACAGCTCCAGAGCCTTCACAGCTCTATCCAGAGCCTGCCCAGCTCCAGAGCCTGCTGAGCTCCAGACCTTTCACAGCTCCAGAACCTTCACAAATCCATCCAGAGTCTACCCAGTTCCAGAGCCTTCTCAGCTCCATCCAGAGCCTGCTGAGCTCCAGAGACTTCACAAATCCATTCAGAGCCTGCCCAGCTCCAAAACATTCCCAGCTCCAACCAAAGATTTCAGAACTCCATCCAGAACCTGCCCAACTCCAGAACTTGTCCAACTCCAGACCCTGCCCAGCTCCAGACCCTGTCCAGCTCCAGACCCTGTCCAACTCCAGACCCTGCCCAGCTCCAGAACCTGCCCAGCTCCAAGCCCTGCCCAGCTGCAGGAGCTGCCCATGTGCAGGCACCAGCCCAGGGCAGAGCTGTGGGGTCAGAGCTGGCCCAGCCCAGGGCAGTGGCTCCCACCCTGTCCTGCAGGAAGGTGGGCACTGGGCTGCCCTGCCGGGGTGTCCTCCCCAGCATCCCCCCATGGCTGAGGTGTGATCTCATCCTGCCCTGGCCATGTCCTCACACCTCCTGCAAGGCTGGTTCCCACTGCCCCACTGCCCCACGCTCTCCAGGAGCTGATGCTGGGGGCAGCAGAGTGGTTTGAGACAGGAGCTGGAGCCTTCCTCCTCTTTCAACCCATATTGTACAAATTGTGGTGTTAAAAACAAAAAAAAAAAAAAACAAAAAAAACCATAAAAACCAAAACCAAAACAAATATCTATCTAAAATATCTATCTATCTATCTATCTATCAATCATCTATCTATCTATCTATAATATTTATCTATCTATAATATCTATCTATAATATCTATCTATCTATCTGTATATTTATATATATCCTTTGGGTTCACCCAAAACATTGATCCAAAATAAGGTTTCATCCTCTTTTTTTTTTTTTTTTTTTTTAGTTTTTATTTTTTTCTTCTTCTTTTTACTATGACAGGGCTGTGAAGAACAAGTATTTTGGGGTTTAGCTTAAACCCAAGCAGTTTCAAGAAAAGAAAAAAAAAAGTATTAAAATTATCATGGAGTACTACAGGAAGAAAACAAAAAAAGACTGAAAACATCCTGCTAAAAAGCCTCAGGGGTTTTTTGGGCACTTTTTCTCCAGGAAGAAGGGCACTGTGGCATTCTTGGGAGGGTGAGGGCACTGCTGGCTGTGTGAGCACTGCGGGAGGGGAGGCAGGATGCTCCCAGAGGAGGAGGAAGAGGAGGAGGAGGAGGAGGCTCGGTGCTCTGGGGAGGGCTGGCTGCTGGGAGATGAAGGATTCCCAGTTCCCTCTGCCGGTCACCTGTGCCAGGAGCCCTTCCCGGGACAGCGACCCCTCCCCTCAATCCCGGGACAGCGACCCCTCCCCATCAGTCCCGGGACAGAGACCCCTCCCCATCAATCCCCGCCCCCAGAGCCAGCCCGAGCTGGAATCCTTTCCTTTTTCCTTTCCTTTTTCCTTTCCCCCTATTCCCCTTTCCTTTTTCCCTTTCCTTTTCTCTTTCCCCTTTCCTTTCCCCTTTCCTTTCCCCTTTCCTTTCCCCTTTCCTTTCCCCTTTCCTTTCCCCTTTCCTTTCCCCTTTCCTTTCCCCTTTCCTTTCCCCTTTCCTTTCCCCTTTCCTTTCCCCTTTCCTTTCCCCTTTCCTTTCCTTTCCTTTCCTTTCCTTTCCTTTCCTTCCCTTCCCTTCCCTTCCCTTCCCTTCCCTTCCCTTCCTTTCCCATCCCACCCCGGCTGCCCAGGCAGGGCTGGAGGGTGCCCAGGCCGTGGGGAGAGGGGCAGAGCAGAGCCCTGAGCACCCCCAGCCCCAGCTGGGTGCTGAGGTGGCATCTGGGACCTTCCCATGCTGGAAGCACTGAGCTGGCTGCTCCAGGGACAGCTGCCATGCCATGGAGATGGGCTGTCCCTTGTCCCCAGAGGATGCTGTGCCATGGAGCTGGGCTGTCCCTTGTCCCCAGAGGATGCTGTGCCATGGAGCTGGGCTGTCCCTTGTCCCTTGTCCCCAGAGGATGCTGCCATGGAGCTGGGTTGTCCCTCATCCCCAGAGGATCCCAGAGGATGCTGTGCTGTGCTGGGATCCCTCAGAGCTCCACAGGGCTGCTCTGGTGTTTCTCCACAGCACAGGGAGCACTGGGGGCAGCTGCCACACCATGGAGCTGGGCTGTGCGTTGTCCCCTGTCCCCGGAGGATGCTACCACGGAGCTGGGCTGTGTCTTGTCCCCAGAGGATCCCAGAGGATGCTGAGCCATGCTGGGACCCCCTGGGCTTCTCTCAAAGCTCCACAGATCTGCTTTGGTGTTTCCCCACAGCACAGGGAGCACTGGGGGCAGCTGGGCTGTCCCTTGTCCCTCATCCCCAGAGGATGCTGCCATGGAGCTGGGCTGTCCCTTGTCCCTTGTCACCAGAGGATGCTGCCATGGAGCTGGGCTGTTCCTTGTCCCCAGAGGATGCTGAGGCGTGCTGGGATCCCTGAGAGTTCCATGGGTCTGCTCTGGTGTTTCCCCACAGCACAGGGAGCACGAGGGGCTTCCATGCCATGGAGCTGGGCTGTCCCTCATCCCCAGAGGATGCTGCCATGGAGCTGGGCTGTCCCTTGTCCCTTGTCACCAGAGGATGCTGAGCCGTGCTGGGCTTCTCTCAGAGCTCCACAGATCTGCTCTGGTGTTTCCCCACAGCACAGGGAGCACCAGGGGCAGCTGCCACACCAGCAGCTGGGCTGTCCCTTGTCCCCAGAGGATGCTGTGCTGTGCTGGGATCCCTCAGGGCTCCACAGGGCTGCTCTGGTGTTTCCCCACATCCTGGGAGCACTGGGGCAGCTCCCCACAGCCCACGAGCTCCAGCCCCACGGGAGGCCCAGCCCCTGCCCCTCGCTGTGCAGAGCTCTCAGGGTACAGGGATAATCTTTTACTCTTCAGTACAAATAATTTATTACATTAAAATAACGTTTTTAAAAAATGAGTACTTTGGGAATAATTCAGGCTCGCCTGCGGAGGCATTTTTCAAAGTGCCATAATAGGCACTTAGAAATGGGTGGTTATTTTTATTCTCCCAGCCTGTCAAGAAGCTGATGGATCGAATTGGCTGATGACAAGGCAGCTGAGTGCTCATAGACGGAGACCACAGCGGGAACACGGAGTCTGTTACAAATGAGCAGCCAGCCCAGGCTGGAGCCTCCCAGAGCTCTGCAGCTCTGCACGGGCACTGCCACCCCTGCGGTGACAGTGACCTGGGCAGGGATGGTCTGCAGGGCACAGGGAGCAGCCAGCCCTGCACTGCCAGCCCTGCAGTGACAGTGACCTGGGCAGGGATGGCTTGGAGGGCACTGAGATCAGGCAGCCCAGGATTATTTCCTCAGCCCTGCCACCCCTGCAGTGACAGTGACCCAGGCAATGATGGCCTGCAGGGCACAGAGAGAAGGCAGCCCTTCCCAGCTCCCAGCACTGCCACCCCTGTGCCCCACAGCTCTGTGGCATCACCCCTTGGGTGTGTCCAGCCCACCTTGGGGGGTAACCCTGGGCTGGGGGAGTGACCCTGGGCTCATGGAGTAATCCTGAGCTAGTGGAATAACTCTGGGCTAGGGGAAGGACCCTGGGCTGGGGGAGTGACCTTGGGGTGGGGAAATGACCCTGAGCTGGGGGAGTAATCCTGGGCTGGGGGAATGACCCTGGGCTGGAGGGATAGCCCTGGGCTAGTGGAATAACCCTCAGCTGGTGGAGTAACCCTGGGCTGGTGAGATAACCCTGGGCTGGAGGAACAACTCTTGGCTGGTGGAACAATCCTGGGCTGGGGGAATGACCCTGGACTGAAGGAATAACCCTGTACTCATGGAGTAACCCTGGGCTAGCGGAATAAGCCTCAGCTGGTGGAGTCACCCTGGGCTAGAGGAGCAGCCCTGGGCTAGAGGAGCAACTCTCCACTGGTGGAACCATCCTGGGCTGGGCAATAATCCTGTTCTCACCCACTGGGCAGGGTGGGCAGGCAGCCCCAGCAGCACACTGGGATTTCAGGAGCTGTCACACGTGGGGCTGCTCAGACTGCACCCACCCTCCTGGCCCACCAGCTCCTGCTCATTCCCATCCCTTCCAAGCCAAACTCCAGCTCCTGCCTTGGGGAGGAATCCCTGCTGCAGACACAGAGCTGCTGCTCTGTGCAGTTCAGGCTCTTCTCTGATGCTCCAGCCCCTCAAAGCCTGGCTGGCTGTGGGAGAAATGAAAAGAAACATGACTTTGAATTTCAGAGCCCAGAAGTGGCAGCATCTCCCTCTCTCCCAGCCTCCTGCCTGCAGATTCAAAGCTCTCCTGAGGCTCGTGAATTGATTGCCTGTTCTGGGAGGCAGGGAAGGTTTACAGGCTCATCCCCACCCCTCGCTGGCCCAGAGCTGGCAGGATCTGTGCCCAGGGTGGTATCAAGAGTCAGAGGCAGAGCTGACAACTCACTAACTCTCTGTTCTTCTTCCTCCCACTCCATCCTTTAAACGTCCCAGTTTCCTCAGGAGTTGGGGTAAGGCGAGGGAAAAACCACACCTGGGATTTTTCTGACAGCTTTTCTTCCTTTGGGAGAGCGTTCCAGGCTCTGAGAATCTCATTCCCCTGCAGTGCAGCCTGGATGTCACCCCTGGCTGGCCCTGCTGTGCTGCAGGGTCACAGGGAGCACACTCACACCTGCCCAGAGCCTTCATCTCATCCCCATCTCCCTGATCCAATTAGACACAGCGAGCACCTGTGACCCTCTCTGGCTTGAAAAGCCTCATTATGTTGGGTTTTTGCTGGTTCAGAGCCCCTCTGCCTCCTGGCTGGGCGTGGGGGCTGGAAGGGTCAGGGTGGGACGTGTCCTGCAGCTCAGGGGGGACAGGGCAGAGCAGCAGCCCTGGGCCACAGCAGCCCCTTCCCTGCTACAGGGGCAGGTGAGGGATGAGCCCAGCAGAGCATTCCTGCTTTGAGTGAGTATCCCACGGGGGTGGCACCTCTGCAAAGAGCCAAGTGTCCATCCTGTCACAGACATCTTTTATGGAAAATCCTTTCCTTAGGATTTTTCCTGCTGAGAAGCTGAGAGGCCTCAGGAACAAAATGTAAACATTGATTATCTGCTGCTGTGGAATGCAACAGGTGCATCTGGGATTGGCCCATCTTGGATGTTTGTAATTAATGGCCAATCACAGTCAGCTGGCTGGGACAGAGAGTCTGAGCCACAAACCTTTGTTATCATTCTTTCCTATTCTATTCTTAGCCAGCCTTCTGATGAAATCCTTTCTTCTATTCTTTCAGTATAGTTTTAATGTAATATATAGTATAAAATAATAAATCAGCCTTCTGAAACATGGAGTCAGATCCTCGTCTCTTCCCTCATCCTAAGACCCCTGTGAACACAGTCACATCCATACTGTGTCCCCAGAGGGGCCCCAGGAACGGGAGGGACATGTCCCCCTGTTCTTCTAAGTTCTTCCAAGCCTTCTGATATTTACATTTTTGTAATGAATGTTCTCATGTACTTTTCTGTAAATAATTATTGTTTTACATTCTTTTCTGGAGGAGGAGAAATCTGATGGACTGTTGGTTTGTCCAGTGTCATTGGAGAGGTGGCAGTGTCTTCCTCCAATCCACTGTCACTTTTGAAAATCTGTAAATGTTAGAGTCAGAAATAAACTACCTTTCTTTTACCTTGGAGGTTCCTATGTCCACCTTGTTTTATTTTATGTCCAATAGCGACAAGGACAGGCCAAGGAATGGCTTCAAACTGCCAGAGGGCAGGGTGAGGTTTATATGGAGAAGGAATTGTTGATTGTCCCTGCATGGCTGATAAGAACTACAGCATCCCATTGGGAGATGGGAGCCCAGAGGGAGGAGCCAAGCATTCCTACCCGGATAGAATCTGGAGATTCTGGAACACCAGCACGGCTCCTGCACTGCATTGCCCAGAGGAACAGCAGCTGCCTCTTGCCCTGCATCTCCAGAGGCAGAGACTGCACCTTTCTCCAGGATCCCTGCTCCAGCAGAACCAGCCCTGACCCTGCAGGAGGGCTGAGCCACAATTCCAATGGCACTGCTGCCACCAGCCTGACCCACAGGGTGTCAGCTTGGGCTCTGACTCTGCCACTGTTGGTTTAGTTCACTGCATTGTTTATTTTATCATTTTATTTTCTTCCCTATTAAAGAACAGTTATTCGTGCTCCCGTATTTTTGTTGCCCAAGAGCCCCTTAACTTCAAATTCATAGCAATTTGGAGTGGGGTGGTTAATTTTCTCCATTTCAGGGAGGGCTCCTGCCTTTAGCAGGCACCTGTCATTCCAAACCAAAGCACAGATTTTTGTGAGAGTGTGAGGCCCAGCACAGCGTGCCCAGAGCAGCTGTGGGCGATCCTCAGTCGCTCTGGAAGCTCCTGCTCTTCTTGCACTTCCCTAAACCTTGTGACAGCACAAGGCAAGGGTTTGTCCATGAAAATTCCAGCCCTGCAGGGCTCTGAGAGGGCAGAGCAGGATGGTGAGTGGTGCAGGGGCATTGCCAGGGAAAGAAACAGCTCTGGAGTGACCTTAGAGGGGGTTTGGGTACCTGAAGGGAGCTGACAGGAGAGCTGGAGAGGAACGTCTTACCAGAGGAAGTAGGAACAGGACAAGGGGTAACGGATTTAAACTGAGAGTAGGTTTACATTGGATACTGGGGATAAATCCTTCCCTGGGAGGGTGAACAGGCCCTGGCACAGCTCTGGCCACCCCTGGATCCCTGGCAAGGTTGGATATTGGGGCTTGGAGCACCTGGGACGGTGGAAGGTGTCCCTGCCATGGCAGAGGTGGGACAGAATGAGCTTTAAGATCCTTCCAACCCAAACCTTTTTATGATTCTATGAAGAGACCACAGGCAGGAAAGCAGCTCTGCTGAGTGCTGAGCACAGCAGCTCTCACTCAGTGAAAGCCCCAGCTAAAGGCAGGATGCTGGGCAGAGCAGCTGATGGCAGCTTCCTCCAGGATCCTGCTGTGGTTACTCAGATGAGCAGCCTGGATCAATGCTGGGGTGGCCTCCAGCAGAGCAGCACAGCTCCAGGAGAGCAGCACATTGGCCAAAGAGCAGTAAAACATCCCTGGAGCAGAGCAGGCTCTGGGTTTGCAGACTCAGAGGAGCCACGGGCAGAGCCCAGATGTGTCCTTGTCACCACCTGGCTGTGCTGGCAGCCCCTGGGGACACAGCCAGGGCAGCTCAGGCTGGAGATCAGGGCAAGGTTCCTCCCCCAGAGGGTGCTGGGCACTGCCCAGGTATAGTAAATGCAGGTGACCCCAACTCTGGGAAGAACAATGCATCTGACTCTATTGATTCAGAAGGCTAAATATTATATTATATTATATTATATTATATTACATTACATTACATTACATTACATTACATTATATTATATTATATTATATTATATTATATTATATTGTATTGTATCATATTTTATCATTCTATATTGTATTATATTGTATTGTATTATATTGTATTATATTAAATTATATTGCATTGCATTATTGCATTATATTGTACTGCATAATTGCATTATATTGTATTTATAATATTATAATATAATATAATAATATAATATAAAATATAAAATTATCTCAAAATAATATATAATAAAAGAATAATGAAAATAATATATAAATAATGTAAAAATATAAAATAATATATAATATTATATAGTATAAAATAATAAATTATCCTTCTAAGAGCATGGAGTCAGATTCTCAATTCCTCCTCCATCTGGGGAACTCAGACAACACCACAGGACCCCTGCATGGACACAGTGAGGGCACAGGGCTGTCTGAGGGCACAGGGTCCCTGTCCCTTGCAGATGGAGCCTGTTGTCACCATCCCTGTGACTGAGGCAGGCTGAGGAGCCCAGGCTGAGGCTGCAGCGAGCGGATGAGCACGAGATGCCTCCAGGCACTCCCAGCACAGATGCAGACACGTGGGCTCAGACCCCCATTTCTCCAGCCAGAACAGCTCATGGGCTCTGCTTCAAACAGGATCTGAAATATCCTCCTAGCAGAGTTTTCCAGAGATAAATGGAATGTCTGAGGACTGGAAGCAAGGGAGGAATTAACAGATGGAGAGCTGCAGCTGGGCACCCTGTGATGCCCCAGGGAAGAGCTCTGCTGTGTCTCTGTCCCTGTCACCTCTTCCCCAAGCTCTTGAGGGTCAGGGCAGTGAAGTCTCATCCCCTTTGCCACTGGGTTTTGCAATAAGGGAAGGGGAATTGCTTTCTGCAGGCAGCTGGATCAGGGCATTCCCAGCAAAGGCCTCACTCATGGGATCCTCACAGCTCCAAGAAGCAGCTGCCAGGAGTAGGGCTTTGTTCTTCACCTGACCCACGTTGTTGTCTCTCTCTGCTCCAGTCTGGAACTGTTCAGGTGTCAGCTGTTCCATTCTTGGATCTTTTTCCTGTCCAGGATGTTATTTGGGCCTCCAGAAGCCCCTTTAGAGGATAATCTGTCTCCCAGGTGGTTGGGAGCAGGGACAGAAGCATAACCAGTGCAAAACATACATTCCTTTATATTTTATGTTTATATTGAAGGTTTGGGGCTGAGTCAGGCTGGGGCTGTGGACATTCAGCCCATTTCAGTAATCTGAAATCTTATTTCTGGTGTTTGATGAGGGTGTGTCAGCTGCAGGCCCAGCAAGTGCTCTTGTTCCCGGGCTGTGAGGTGGAACCGCCATGAAGAGGAGCCCTCCTGGAGGCAGATGTGACCCCAAGGTGTCCTTCTGCTCGCAACGGAGCCCCTGGATGTGGCCCAGGGGAGCTGGACACCCCTCACTGCCCTGGTGTCCCCCTGAGCCAGGAGAGCTGCCTGTCCTGTGCTCAGTGTCCCTGGGCTCCCTTCACCTGCTGGCACAGGTGAGGGGTGCCCCAAAGCCCAGCCCCGGGTACCTCCTGGTCCTGTCCCCGCAGCTCCTCCTTTTGTCCCCGCATCCTTCTCCATCTCCGGAGCCGGCAGCAACCGCGGCTTCCTGCTTCCCTCTAGTGGTGCCGGGTCTGGGAGCGCCGCTATCCCATTCCTGCGATCCCATTCCTGCGATCCCATTCCTGCAATCCCAGCTCTGCGATCCCATTCCTGCAATCCCATTCCTGCAATCCCATTCCTGCGATCCCAGCCCTGTGATCCCATTCCTGCGATCCCATTCCTGCGATCCCAGCTCTGCAATCCCAGCCCTGCGATCCCATTCCTGCGATCCCATTCCTGCGATCCCATTCCTGCGATCCCACCCCTGCAATCCCAGCCCTGCAATCCCATTCCTGCAATCCCAGCCCTGTGATCCCATTCCTGTGATCCCACCCCTGCAATCCCAGCCCTGCGATCCCATTCCTGCGATCCCATTCCTGCGATCCCATTCCTGCGATCCCAGCTCTGCAATCCCATTCCTGCAATCCCAGCCCTGTGATCCCATTCCTGTGATCCCACCCCTGCAATCCCAGCCCTGCGATCCCATTCCTGCGATCCCATTCCTGCGATCCCATTCCTGCAATCCCATTCCTGCAATCCCAGCCCTGCGATCCCATTCCTGCGATCCCATTCCTGCAATCCCATTCCTGCAATCCCAGCCCTGCGATCCCATTCCTGCAATCCCAGCCCTGTGATCCCAGCCCTGCGATCCCATTCCTGCTATCCCAGCCCTGTGATGCCATTCCTGCGATCCCATTCCTGCAATCCCAGCCCAGCGATCCCATTCCTGCAATCCCATTCCTGCGATCCCAGCCCTGTGATCCCATTCCTGTGATCCCAGCCCTGCAATCCCATTCCTGCAATCCCAGCCCTGTGATCCCAGCCCTGCGATCCCATTCCTGCTATCCCAGCCCTGTGATGCCATTCCTGCGATCCCATTACTTCGATCCCAGCCCTTCGATCCCATTCCTGCTTTCCCAGCCCTGAGATCCCATTCCTGCAATCCCAGCCCTGTGATCCCATTGCACACTGATCCCATTGAAAACTGATCCTATTGAAAATTTATTCCACTGCAAACTGATCCCATTGCACACTGATCCAATTGTACACACTGATCTTGTTGCACACTGATCCCACTGTACATTGATCTCATTGCACACACTGATCCCATTGCACACTCATCCCATTGTACACTGATTGATCCCACTGTAAACTGATCCCATTGCACACTGATCTCATTGCACATTGATCCCATCGCACACCCTATCCCATTGCACACTGATCCCAGTGCTCACTGATCCCACTGCACAGATGGAATTGGTTGTTCCTCAGCCCTACAGGTGCTGCTCAGCCCAGCCCAGCCACAGGGCCAGGCTGGAGCAGTGTGGCTGTCCCCAAGCAGCTGTGGCTGTCCCCAAGCAGCTGTGGCTGTCCCCGTGCTCAGGAGCAGAGATCACCTCAAGGAGACAGGCCCTCACACCCAGCCCCTGCTGCGTTACACAGTAATTGCAGCATGGGATCTGTCTTACAACCCTCCGAGGAGCCTGTTCAATTCCATCCCTTTCTCTGGCAGCAGCAGGATGAGGAGCAAGTGAGAAAAGGTGGCTGCAGGCCTGGGCAGGCATTAGCGAGGCTCTCACAGCCGGTAATTAGCGCTGGGAGCACCGAGCTGTCCCTTCTCTCCTCTCACTGCCCTTGTTTTGCTCTGTGACTTTTTGGCAGAGACCCAGGAGGCACAGGAGGGTTTGTGCCGACCTTAGAGCCGGGCAGTGAAGCACCACAGGGCATCACCTCCCATTCCAAACCCCACAAAGGCAGGCACTGACTCCTGCCAGCTCTGCTGACCCCCACCAGAGCCCTGAGTGAGGGGATCTGCAGGGCACAGCCCTGGGCAAGACCACAGCACCCCTTGGTTCTTTAGGGACTGGGTGGATTTATGGATTTACAGGATTTAGGGATGTCTTAGTTTGAACAGACAGGTGTCTGGTGAGGAAGGCAGGAGCCTCCCCTGAAATGGAAAATGCAAACCCCTCCCTCTGAATTATTATAATTGTGAAACTAAAAGGTTCTCAGCTAAAGATATGGGAATAGGAATAACAGTTCTTTAGTAGGAAAATTAAAAATACAAATGCAATAGCACAAACAAACCCTGGCAGAGTGCGAGCAGGCCCTGGCACGCTGTGGGTCAGGGGGTGGCACAGCCCCATGCCAGGGGGGCTCAGCCCTCCTGCAGTGCCAGCTGTGGTTCTGCTGGAGCAGGGATCCTGCACAAGGGGGGAGTTTTCCTCTGCAGCTCCAGGGCTGCTGCAGATGGGCCTGGGCTCCCTCTGGCCATGCAGGGCAGCAGAAAGCTGCTCCTCTGGCAATGCAGGGGGCAAAGGCTGCTGTGCTGTGCCAGGCTCAGCTTGGATCCAGGTAGGAATGCTTGGCTCCTGCCCTGGGCACAGCATCTCCCCATGGGATGCTGGAATTGGATCAGCCCTGCAGGGACACTCAGTGCCCATGGACAGCAGAGATCTCCTGCAGGGAGGATTGGCTGTGGCAGAGATCAAGAAAACTGCCCCAAGAACAGCAGAGAGCTGCCCCAGCTCTGACAGGGGGGACAGAACACACAGCCCCAGCCTCAGACAATGGAAGTTTTTGCTGTCTGGTCTCTGTTTATGAACCTGAACCATGACCAAGTTCATTGCCCCATCTCCAGCCCTGGCTTTTTGTTTCTGTACAATCTGTAGTTGTGCCCCTACATTTATATTCAATATTAAATCAGCACAGTCCATGTGCAGTGGGCACTATTCATTTCCCTCTCTTATTGAATCCAAGCATTTGATTTTTAACTTCAGAAATTCTTCAGGAAAACCAGCCTGCTTTTATTTATTTTTTTTTAATTTTAGTTTATGGATCAATTCACTGCAACTTCATTGGCAAAAAAATAGCTGCTGCTCAGGTGTGGGCTGTGTGTGCCATTGTCCTTTCACAAAGCCACTTGCACGTTGTTATTGTGATATTGTCACTCTGTAAAATGACAGAACACATGAAGGTTTTGTGGGAAATGCTTAATCCTGGATACTTGGGATTATTAAATGAAAAGGACTCGCAGCAGCATTTGATGTTATTTTTATTTATTCAGCCACCCAGCCCTTTCTTCCCTAAGCTCCCAGATAACATTTCCCAGCCTTATCTCGGCTGAGGACAGCGGGGGCTGCTCAGATGCTGCTTTGTGCCATCCCTCTCTGCTTGCTTCACATTCATCCGGGCCAAGGCATAAAAAAATCTGCATTCTTGGCCCTTCCTGGTGGAGCAGGGGGGTCACAGCCCTGGTTCCACTGGCTCTGAGCTCTTCCTTTCTTCCAGGAAGCTGTGAAGCACTTGGGCATCACCCCGAGGACAGTGACAGGAATGATCAGAGGGCTGGGATGACATTTTCCAAAGGAAGAGAGGGAGAGGTGGCGTGTTTAACTTGGGCTCAGAATGGATCTGAGGGGATGCCCAGGATTGCTGCAGCAAGGACAAAGGTGTGCTCTGAGTGCCTGGGGTGCTTCAGGCAGCAGGAAAGGAATTGAGGCTGCACAGGGGAGATTCCTGGAAAGAGCTTCTGGCAGGATGGATAAAAAAGCACTGGGGAAAATGTGGAGTGTCCATCACTGGGAGCCTCGGGAATCAAGGAAATACCTCCCAGGGGTATCAGAGGCATTTCTGCTGCACTGCTGTGTTTATCAGAGCTGCCTGGCCCAGCGTGGACCTGCTGCCTTCCCCTGGGGTGCCCCAGGAGCAGCAGCATCCTCCAGCCAGGAGGTTCCTTCCTCTGCTCCCTGAGCGAGCCAAGAGCAACACAAGGAAAAGTGGAAGGCTGGAGACACTTTGTGGGCAGAAGCACTGAGAATAAAATCTCCAGATTTTCTCCAGATAAATCCCTGCCTCCAGCCTGGGGAAAATGAGAACTCAATGAGCATCAGCAGGGCTGGGCTTTGTGCTGTTTGCACCCAAGACAGAGCCCTCCCTGTCCTTTCCCCTTGCTGGGCACAGGTCACACAAAGGTGTGGACATAGGGTCCCCATTTGCTGTCCCAGCTGTCCCTTCCAGGGCCACCAGACCCATCCCAGCCACTGTGGGTGATGTTTTACTCCACATAACCAAGGGTAGAAGCGAATTTCCTGCAGCCCACCAGAGTCACAAAGACATCCAGATGTGTGCAGAGGAATGCTCCTGGAGAATTCCAGAGAGGCAGATTCCTGCTGCCTTCCCAAGCCCCTGGGCTGGCTGGCAGGGACCCGGGAGGGGCTGACAGGGCTGGCTGGGACCCGGAGGGGCTGGCAGGGACTTGGAGGGTCTGGCAGGGGTTGGCAGGGCTGGCAGGGCTGGCAGGGCTGGCAGGGCTGCAGGAGCTGCCTGCCCAGCTCTGCGGCAATGCCATCTTGCCCTCTAGTGGCCCTGGTCCCAAATGTCCCTCCAGCTTCAGGGCAAGGATGTCCCACAGCTGTTGGGGTCACAAAGTTGGGGCTGATGGTAACAGGAGGCAAATCTGTTTAACCCTTTCCTTCACAGAGGGGATAAATTCCCTAAACTGTGCAAAATTCACTGCCTTTGGTACCCGGCTGAGCTGCTCCTCCTTCTCCTTCTCCTTCTCCTTCTCCTTCTCCTTCTCCTTCTCCTTCTCCTTCTCCTTCTCCTTCTCCTTCTCCTTCTCCTTCTCCTTCTCCTTCTCCTTCTCCTCGGTCTCATGGTGGCTCTGAGGAGCTTCAATGGCCAGGCAGTGGTTTTGAGAGGCTGGAGCCTCTGCAGCAGCAGGGAAAGGGATTTATTTTGCAGCCCGGGTGAGCTTTGCTCTCCCTCCCAGCATTTATGGAAGTTTGGCTCAAGTTTGCCTGTTCCCACCTCTGTGATGTAATTCCATGTGATTTCAAAGGAGCTGCACCCAGACTAAAGGACAAATATCCAGCAGTGAGATTACACTGATTTCTGCTGAATTCACTGAATTTCAGATTGAAATGGAGGATTAGAAGTCACAGCTTTGACACCAGGAGGAGAGGACACAACTCCCCAAGGGCTCCTCTGTGGTGCACAGAGGATGCAGATCCAGGGGCAGGAAGGTTCCTGGTTTGCAGATGGATTTTCCCAACCCCAAGAATTCCAGCCTTGTCTTGGTTTGGAAAGACAGGAGTCTGCTGAGGAAGGCAGGAGCCTCCCCTGAAATGGAGAATGTAAACCCTCCCCACCCCTCCCAATTGCTATAAATTTTAAATTAAGGGGCTCTCAGGCAAAAAAATTATGGGAGCAGGAAATCACAGTTCTTTGATAGGGAAAGGAAAAAAATAAAAGGATAAAATAAACAATGCAGTACAGTAGAACAACACTGGCAGAGTCAGAGCCCAAGCTGACACCCTGTGGGTCAGGCTGGTGGCAGCAGTGCCATTGGAATTGTGGCTCAGCCCTCCTGCAGGGTCAGGGCTGGTTCTGCTGGAGCAGGGATCCTGGAGAAAGGTGCAGTCTCTGCCTCTGGAGATGCAGGGCAAGAGGCAGCTGCTGTTCCTCTGGGCAATGCAGTGCAGGAGCCGTGCTGGTGTTCCAGAATCTCCAGATTCTATCCGGGTAGGAATGCTTGGCTCCTCCCTCTGGGCTCCCATCTCCCAATGGGATGCTGTAGTTCTTATCAGCCCTGCAGGGACATTCCAGAGCTGTTATCAGCAGGTGTCCCCTCCCGAGGGAGGAATGAATGTGGTCACTCAGAGAGAAAGATAAGGCAAACTGCCCACTTGACAAAGGTAATCTGCCATACAGATGGTAATAGAAAACATCTTGCATTGCAATCTGGAACAAGCCTCAACCCCCTCTGAGCCCTGGAGCAGCCCCTCCACAGGTGCCCATCCTCCCCACAGCACCTGGCAGCAACACCTGAATGCCATGCGAGGAAAGGGTTAAACGATGCAATTCTCCTTTCCCCGCAGCAGATTCTGCTCTGCTCTGCCTGCAGCCCTGTTTATCAGCGATTGCAGGCTCTAAAATCCACACTTTACAAGTGCAGCATAACCTGCCAGTTATAATTGGTTGAATTATACCTCATCCCTGATGCAACTCTTGATGAGCCGCCGCCTCAGCCGCAGAACTGATAGCAGACAAGTTTATGGCTCTCCTGGAAAACACAATTATAAATTGCATCCCCACCACAAGCCCTGGGAAAGGTTAACCCTTTCACTGCAGCTCCCGAGGCAGGCAGGATTCACTGACAGCAGGAAGGGAAAAGAGGAGAGAGGAATCGCTGCTGGAGAGAGCTGAGAGGAAATATTGGAGAGGAAAAAAGGGATTTAGTGGCCTCGTTCCTGTTTACACCAGGGCTTTCCAAGAAATGGGATCAAGTTTTGGCAGGGAGCTGCAAGTCAAGGAAGAGCACCAGGGATCACTGGATTTGTCCATCCTGTGCTCCATCCTGTCAGGTGATGCCACCATCCCAGAGCTGCTGAAGGTGCCCTGCACCCAGATCCTTCACTGGGATGTGTCACCTGCTCAGAGCTGCTCTTCATATTGTTCCTCTTTTGCTCTTCAGCTCTGCACAGCTGGAATGGGGAAATGAATGTCAGCAGGGCTGGACTGGCAGTACCAGAGTGACCCAGGGGTGCAGCACCAGACACTTTGGACTTTGGTGCATTGTGACAAGGACCAGATGGGATGGTTCCCCACAGCAGAGCAGCCCAGCACAGAGAAATCACTTCTATTAATGAAACCACAACTGGGGAAGGTCCCAGAGCCTTTGGGCTTGTCTTTGGGTGCAGCAGCCCCTGCCTCTGCAGCCCCCAAGGCATCCTGAGCTGTCCCAGCCCTGCAAGGGGTTAAATCCTGCCCCAAGGGCGAGTCCAGCTTATCCCTGATCCTGGCATCAAAAGGCTGCCTGGGGTTGGTGCTGCTGCCCTGGAGCAGCACAGGGAGCAGAGGGCAAACCCTGCTGCCAGGCACAGTGCCAGGGGCAATTCCAAACTGTCCTCAGAGAGAAACACCTTTCAAACACAGAGGAGGGATAAATACATCTCTGTGACCGTGTTCACAGGGGTTTTTGGATTAGGGAAGAGACGAGGATCTGACTCCATGCTTCAGAAGGGTGATTTATTGTTTTATGATATATATTATATTAGAACTGTACTAAAAGAATAGAAGAAATTATTTCATCAGAAAGCTGGCTAAGAATAGAATAGGAAGGAATGATAACAAAGGCTTGTGGCTTGGACAGAGACCCCGAACCAGCTGACTGTGATTGGCCATTAATTACAAACATCCAACATGGGCCAATCCCAGATGCACCTGTTGCATTCCACAGCAGCAAATAATCAATGTTTACATTTTGTTCCTGAGGCCTCTCAGCTTCTCATGAGGAAAAATCCTGAGGGAAGGATTTTCCATAAAAGATGTCTGCAACACATCCTGACTTGGCTTTAGCCGTTGGAAACAGGCCTAGAAGCAGCTGCCCATGCTGGACACCTCCTGTGCTCCAGGAGGGACATTTTTAATGCAGAAGGTTGTCCAGGGAAGCTGTGGCTGCCCATCCTTGGCAGTGTCCAAGGCAGGGTGGACAGGGCTTGGAGCACCGGGACAGGGGAACCCAGGGCAGAGGAGTTGGATTTACAGAATCTCCAAGGTCCTTCCAACCCCAAGGTAGAAGACCAGGAGAAAATCTGAACAAAGGCACCAGGTCTAGTTAATGAAGTTAATTAAGTGAAACATTTAATAAAGCACTTCAGTAATTAATGTGCCTTGACTTGGGCCCATCTCAGCCATAAACCTTTCCTATGACCCTGTTTAGAGTTTACTCTGCAAATACTCCATGATCAGCTCTTGGATGGAGCTGCCCTTGCACCCTGGACAATCCTGCATCCTTCTCTCCCCAGCTGGACTCACAGGGCCCACACTGGCACTGCAAAGCCTTGGTGGCTCCAAGCAGGCTGAGAGAAGGTTCTGGAAAGCTTTTACTGGTGCTGCCTCTGCTGTTCTCAGGCTCCTGTGATTGGTCACCTCTCCCCAGGTGCCAGCTCTGGGCTGGAGCCCAGCTCAGGGGGAGCAACCAGGGCTGCCAGGAGCCAGGAAGGACCAGGGACTGACCTGGAGCCTCCCCTGGGGCAGGACAGGGTGAGCTGGGAGCATTTCTGGGCCTCCTGGGTCACCAAAGGGACCGAAGCAACCAAAGTGGTGCCCCTGCCCCAATCCCCAGGAGGAGAAATGGCCAAGGAGACCCAAAACTTCACCTCCCAGCAGAGCCAGCTCTGACAGAGCCCTGCAGCCATGGCCACGGCTCCCTCTTTCCTCCTGCCCTGCAGGGAGCAGCCCAGGGAGAGGATTTGTGGTGCAGCCCTGGCTCTGTCTGGTGCCCACCAAGGGGCAAAGCCAATGGCTCAGTCAAACCTCCTGCACACCCCGGGGTTTTCACCTCAGTGCTTTTATCAGGAAAGATGGTGTTTAATGTAATTTTAACTATAATTTTTATTTTAATTTTAATTTATTTTCATTTTTATTTTCATTTTTATTTTTATTTTTATTTTATTTTAATTTTAAATTGAATTTGAATTTGAATTTTATTTTAAAATTGAATTTTAAATTGATTTTTAATTTTATTTATATTTTAAATTTTAATTTTAATTTTAATTTTAATTTTAATTTTAATTTTAATTTCAATTTTAATTTAATTTTAATTTCAATTTTAATTTTAATTTCATTTTCAATTTTAATTTTATTTTAACTTTAACTGTAATTTAAATTTTAATTGAATTATAATTTTATTTTAATTTTAACCTTAATTTTTAATATTTACTTTCATTTTGAATTTCCAATATTTCTTTTCATTTTGAATTTTTTATATTTATTTTCATTTTAAATGTTCATCCCAGGGAAAAAACACTTCAGGAATTTTCCTGAGCCTCTAACCCAGAGCATGGCCCCAGCTGGCTGGGATGGGATGAGTCCCAGAGTTCTAGAGCTGACCTCCCTGGGCCATGAGCTTTGTGGCCATTTCCTTGCACCTTCTGCTGACTCAGGGCACAGAACCAGCTGGGAGCAAATCAACCCATCCCCTCTCTCTTGAAATCCTCTGAAATCTGGGCCCAGGAATATTTACAGCCTCTCTGTCTGTCCCTGACCTTCAGCTTTTATTTGCGTACGTAAATTTTGTTCTATTCCGGGGCTACAAGTTTCATATCAGGGCAGTTCAATCTTTATGAGGATAAAGTGTTTGCAGTGCTCTTAAAGCAGCTTAACGTAAGCATGTGTGTGAAAGATTAACAGCTCTGTGAGTCGGAGCAGTTAAGTGACAATATAAAGAGAAAGGAAAGGAGAAAACATCATCAATCTTAAGCAGCACCAAGAATATTGGAGATGAGTTATTGAGGGAACAATGCCAAGCCCAGCAGGGCATTGATGACCAGGACAGGAAAGGCAGAGCAACTTGAAAGGATCATCTCCAGCTCCCAAGCTTGGAAGAGAAAGGAAATGTTAATTATCCCCTGGTATTTATGTCCATCACTCGGTGCTGTGTTCAGAGCAGGCATGGGGTGGAGGGAGGAGGCAGACTCTGGGTGCAGCTCAGTCTGTGCTTCCCCAGGGCACTGTCACCTCAGAGAGCAAACTCATCCCTCCCTCCCTCCCTCCACTCCTCTTCTTGCTGCTGAGGCTCAGGAAAAGCTCCCAGCTGGTTTTTACAGCTCTGGTGGACACATGGACCATCTCACCGTGCTTTCCCCAGAGCACAAGGTGGCAGAAGAGCTTCCAGAAATGCTGGAAGACCAATCAAACACCACAGGGTTTGGTTTTTATTTGAGTGTCAGTCACTGCAGCTGCACAATGCTCCAAAATCCTGTGCCAGATATCACCTGCAGAGCACAGGGGCGTGCAAGGACAAAGATTTTTATAACCTCTGGCAAACCAGCTGATGTCCCTGCCCTTGACTTCTCTGACAAGGGACAACTCTGCCTGTTTGCCAAGGCAGCTCGTTGGTTTATTAAGGAATGGTTGGAAATGTTCTGAGATTCTCTGATGATGCATCCCTGAAGGGGGAAATATGCTGGTGCCCATGGGAATTGGGTGTTTGGCTCTGGATTTTCACTGCACACACAAAGAGAGCCCCACAGCAGGAGGAGTGAGGCCTCAGGAGGAACAGGGAATTGTTGGAGAGGAAAAGAGGGATCCAATGGCCTCAATCCTGTTTACACCAGGGCTTTCCTAGAAATGGGATCAAGTTTTGGCAGGGAGCTGCAAGTCAAGCAAGAGCACCAGGGAATTCACTGGATTTGTCCATCCTGTGCTGCACAGCCCTGCACAGGTCAGGTGAGGCCAAAGAGAACCCCACAGCAGGAGGAATGAGGCCCCAAGAGGAACAGGGAATTGTTGGATGTCAGTGAGCCAATGCTGGAGCTGCTTCTGCTAAAATCAAACCAGACATCGTGGCTCTGTCAGTAGGAGGAAAAGACACCTCAAGGCTGCACTGGAGAGCTCCTGGACCAGCCCTGGGATGAGATTCCAATGAGATTATCCCCTGATTCCCCATGGATTACAAAATAAACCTGCTGAACAATTGACATCCCCATTTTCTCTGGGATTTTTTGCTGTTTTTAGAGCCTGCTACAAGGCCTGACTCTCCTGGACCTTGTCCTGGTGCTTGGATTTTTAACCAAGCATCTGATCCTCTCCAAACACGTTGTGCATGAGTCATTCCTGATTTTCTGGGACCATCCATCCAGGTTATCTCCAGGTTAGTGACACATCTGCTGCCTGAAAAGTTGGGCTTCAGTGAAAACATCCTGTGAAACACCACGGTTAGGGCTGGGGAATGTTTGGGAATGCAGAATATCTCTCCTGGAAACTGCCTACACATCAAAGCAGAACTTTTTCTCCAGGGAATTGCTTTTGGCAAATTTCAGCATTGGATAAAAAGATCGAACCAAAATATCTGGGTGAGGTCAGAGGGCTCCACTCCAGAGCTGCTGGAATTTCCTTTCACGAGGAAGCCCAGAATTGCAGCAGCACCCAAACATCCAGATTATATCAAAATGGAGAATTTCATTTATCCTGATGGGGGACCTTTTCCTGTGTTTTTGTTTTCTTTTTAACTCAGACCCAAAGGGATCCCTGCCAATGAAATGGGAAATCTGACTTCAAAGCAAATCCCGACCATATCCATGAAGAATTGCCCAGGTTCACAGTTCATGGGGGTCTCCAGTGATGACAGGGAGGTCACCAGGGCAGAGCAGGGGAGCTCCAGAAGTGCATTCCAGGGCCTGGTGTGCTCCCTATCCCAAGTCCAGGCTGTTTTCCAGGGAGAATAAAACCCCTGCTCTGTGCACCGAGGGAAATGTGCACTGTGCAAACAATAAAGATAACAGGGGAAGATAACTGTGCAGGCTGTTGTTTTTACATCTTGGCAGGAATATAAATAAACCTGAAGAGTCTCCTTAGAGATGGGAGAAGCCCGAGGATGGGGCTGGGAACTAATGTGGCAGGCAGTGGGGGCCACTCAGCTCCCTCTGCACAGGCAGGAATCCATCCATCCATCTGTGCATCCATCCATGATTCCATCCATCCATCTGTGCATCCATCCATCCATCCATCCATCCATCCCTCATCCATCCATCCATCCATCCATCCATCCATCCATCCATCCATCCCTCATCCATCCATCCATCCCTCATCCATCCATCATCCATCCATCCATCCATCCATCCATCCATCCATCCATCCATCCATCCCTCATCCATCCATCCATCCATCATCCATCCATCATCCATCCATCATCCATCCATCCATCATCCATCATCCATCCATCCATCATCCATCCATCCATCCATCCCTCATCCATCCATCATCCATCCATCATCCATCCATCCATCCATCCATCATCCATCCATCCATCCATCCATCCATCCATCCATCCATCCATCCATCCATCCATCATCCATCCATCCATCCATCATCCATCATCCATCCATCCATCCATCCATCCATCCATCCATCCATCCATCCCTCATCCATCCATCCATCCATCCATCCATCCATCCATCCATCCATCCATCCATCCCTCATCCATCCATCCATCCGTCCATCCATCCCTGGAGCTCTGCTTTTCCTCTGGGAGCTCTCCCCTGTGAGGGGCTGGAGCAGGAGCTCCTCTGTGGATGTCACAGTCTGGTCACAGGGAGAGAAAGCCAAATGAGCTTTCCCATTAATTGCTCTGAGAAGTTTTAGGGAGGCAGAGAGAAGGAATGGTAAACAAATGGTAAACCAGCTGCAGGCAGTGTTTTCAACCAGTTGTTTCCTCATAAGATGTTTACTCCAAAGGCTGTCTTCTTAATTAGCCAATCATGTAATGTGTTGATTGAATAACCAATCAAGCCCACCTCTATCAGAACAGTTTATAAAAGAAGGGATTCAAATAATCTGGGCACTTCGAGCCTCTTAGCCTTCTGACCTAGAGTCTGTGTCACCTGCCTGTTCCTGACTCAGTGGTGACACCCCTCAGCTGTGGGACTGCACTGCTAAGCTGTGATTTGTGAGCCTGATCCCTCCAAAGCTGTGCAAATATCCTGACATTTCCCCTGTCTCTGGTGCTGGTGCTGCAGACAGGCTTTTCCTGCTTTCTGTGTTCTGCCTGGAGCACAGGGGCTCTGGGGACTGGCAGGGCTCGGCTGCCTGGGGCATGCAGCTGTGCCCAGGGCTCCTGTGAGCTCCTGTGAGCTCTGTGAGCTCCCTGTCCCTGCTCCCAGCTGTGCCCAGGGCTCCTGTGAGCTCCTGTGAGCTCCTGTGAGCTCCTGTGAGCTCCTGTGAGCTCCTGTCCCCTCTCCCAGGGTTCCTGTGAGCTCCTGTGAGCTCCCTGTCCCTGCTCCCAGCTGTCCCCAGGGCTCCTATGAGCTCCTGTGAGCTCCCTGTCCCCTCTCCCAGCCCTGCCAGGGTTCCTGTGAGCTCCCTGTCCCCTCTCCCAGCTGTGCCCAGGGCTCCTGTGAGCTCCCTGTTCTCTCAGGTTTCTGTGGTTGAGATGACCCCCGAGGAATTAAAAAGTCTTTTTTCCCAGCCCCACAACTGAAGAAGAAGTCAAGATTCCTTGGTTTTGCTTTTCAAGGTTGTTTATTTTCTCATGTCTATTCCATTCTTTCTCTGACCTGCTGAGATGTGTCCAGCAGGTTGGGTTGAGGCACAGTCCCTGCCCTTGGCATGATGTTGGCTTTTTATACTAAGAACTACCTGTACTTTATTTACAATCATTTTCTAATACCCATCACTTATGTTAGACAGTCTATCCCTACTCTAAACCAATCCAGAAGTGTCATTATCACAGCAGAAGATGGAGGGCAAGAAGAAGAAGAAGGACAAGAGATGCCCAGATTCCTCCATCTTGCCTCTTGAATCCCCATTCTAAAAACCCCAAAATTCTACTTTTTCACCCTGTGACAAATTCACTCTCATTCTACTCAAACCCTTGTGGCTTGTAACTCTTCACACAAAGTTGGTAATTTTTTCCATGGGCTAAAATCAAAGGCACAGGTGTGTTTGACTCCATGCCAAGGTCTCTGAGCCCCCTGCCAGGGTCTGGAGTCACCCAGGGCAGCCAGAGGAAAGCCCTGGTTCTGACACCTGTGCCCTCTCCCCTCTCCTGTGGCAGCCACCAGGACACAATCCCATTCCTGCTCTGATGGGACTTTGTCCCTCATGGGTTTGCCTCTGTTGGTAATGGCTGGGATCCTCTCCAGGAGCTCAGCTCCCCTAAGGTTGTGCTTTCCAAGAAATGCATGGAAACCAGCTCTCTTAAACCGAGTTTAACTCTTAGAGGGGAACAGCAGAGGGAGGTTTCGTTCCACTTGTCAGCTCTGCCACCCCTCCTGTGGTGCTGCTGCTGTGCCCAGAGCAGCCACTGCTGCCAAGGCCAGTTTGTTTTATTTTATTCCTGCTGCAGAGCACCAGCTGTGCAGGAGTGTCAGGGGTAGGATGGTGGGGATGGACAGAGAGCAGAGATCTCTGCAGCCAGGGCTGGGAACTTGTGGGTTATTGCAAAGGGCCTGGGTGCAGGGCCCTGCTGGGAGCTGCCAGCCACAGCTCAGAGCAGGGCCCAGAGAAGAGAGGGGGAGAGGATGAGAGAGAGAAAGGGAGTAAAAAAGGTGAGAGAGTAAAAGGGTAAGAGAGCAAGGTTCCCGTTACAATACCATAAATCTTCTTCTGTGCTGAATATTCTAATTCTCACTAACCGATCTAGTACCCAGGCCCTTTGCAATAAACCACAAGTTCCCAGCCCTGGCTGCAGAGATCTCTGCTCTCTGTCCATCCCCACCGTCCTACCCCCGATGCTCCTACAGGGTTTGCTCCAGGATTTATTGCTCAGCTCTGGCTGTGATCCAGCCCTGCTGAGACCACCAAGCCCCCACTCCTCCCATCCCTCCTGTACCAGCAGATGCTGCTGGGCTCCTCTCCCCTGCAGCTGACAGGGGTTTGCTGCTCCCTGGCTGGAGCCAGAGCCAGGAGGGCGCTCAGCCCCTCTCAGGAGAGCTCAGCACCCCTCGGGGCTGGGGCTGCCCTGGGGCTGCTCCTGGAGCTGCCACCAGGAGCCTCCCGGGCCGGGAGCAGCCTGTTCCCTGTGCCCTCCAGGTGACAAGCTGTGTGCTCCTGCCCTTGGAGAGCAGCCAGAGAGGAGCATTACAATTTAATTAAATAACTCCAGCAGCTGCCAGGGAGAGCTCTAACAAGAGACAGAAAGAACAACAAGGGTTTGGCTGTTGGCCTGTGGAGGGGGAGTGTGGGAGGTTCTGGCTGCACTTGGGATCCCCCATGGGGGTAAAATGAGGGGTGACACCTTTGGAAGTCTTGGGCAGCACTGTGGGACTCTCAGAAACCTGGGCAAGGTCCTGTCAGGTCCTGTCAGGTCCTCCTGACCCTGTCTCAGCCTGAGCCCTGCTCTGGGCCCAGCCTTGAGCTCTGTCTCCTTGCAGCAGGAGGAGCAGCCACTGCTGGCTGTGTGAAGGGGCTGAGCCAAGGGAAGATGGCAAACCAGAGCTTTTCACACCCAGCCTCCCCTTGCTTGCCTCTGGGGGATTTGCTCAGGCCCTCTCCTGCCTTTATTCAGATCCCACCCCTGCATTCATTAGCTGATCCAGCAATAAAAGCAAACCTTTGCCCCGTGCCTCACCCCCAATTCCAGCCCTCTCTAAATCCCTCTGTGGTTTCCCTGAGTCCCCTGAGCTCTGGGGATTTATCTGACAGTGCTACCAGCCCCTGCTTCGAGATTTTTGCTGCTGTCCCTCCCAGGGGAATGTGATCACTGAAACACCCAGGGAGAAAGGGAAGGTTACAGCTCAGGAAAGCAGGAGAAGATCCCTGCAAGGTCTTTATCCCTTTATCAGCACTGAGCTCTCCATACCAGCCTGGTGGGACACCAGGACTCAGCTGAAATCATCACAAAGGCTCCAGCAACGCCAGGAAAAATGGGATTTTCTTGATAAGAAGTGAAAATAAATAAGGACAGCAGGGATGATGTGGGAATGAAGCTGTTTAAGATGCACTGAGATGGGATTTAATCACTCCAACATAGAAAGGGGAAAAAGGCAGAGAGACTGGGAAGCAGAGCTGGGGGAAAATCTGAAAGAGCCTGGGAGCAGGAGGGGGTGCTCAGGATTTTCTTGAAAGTTCTGACAGTGGTGAAGCAGGGAGTCCCCATCAGGGCAGGGCAGGCTGAGCTCAGGGCAAGGCTCTTCCCCCAGAGGGTGCTGGCACTGCCCAGGCTGCCCAGGGAATGGGCACGGCCCCGAGGCTGCCAGAGCTCCAGGGATGCCCAGGCTGGGCTTGCTGGGGGCTCTGGGCAGGCTTTGGCTTTGGCATTGATCATCCCTGGGGGTCCCTTCCAGCTCAGCTCATTCCATGATTGTGTGAGAGTGAGGGATGGGGGAGATGAAGGATGGGGGAGAAATTTGGGCAGCGCTGCAGGGATGGCCAGGGTGGGGGTGTTGGAGGGTCTGGGCAGGGTTTGGGGCTCCACTGGGTGATCCTGTGGGTCCCTTGAACTCAGGAGATTCCACAGTTCTGTGCCTCTGGTTTTCCTGCTGAGGAGGTGGTGGAGGAACACAGGTGTGACTCCTGCTGCCTCCCTGTGCCCCCTGCCCTGCTCTGACCTGGGACCTTCACCTGGGAGGGACCCCTCAGTGCCAGGGACCTTCACCTCCTGACCTGGGACCCCTGCTCTGACCTGGACCCTTCCCTGCTGCCCTGGCAGTTTCTGTGCCCTGCCCTGGCAGTTTCTGATTTCCCAACACCTCCTGCCTCAGGGGCTGCTTCATCTTTGTGCTGAGACCCTTCCATGGTGGCACACCTGGACTTCTCTTCACAGGTTATCAGGGCTCCAAAATCATTTCCCTCTTCCACCTCCTGGGCTGCTGTGTCTGCAGAGTGGAGTGACCCTGCTCTGACCACATGGACACAGAACCCTGTCCTGGGCCTTTTCCAGCTCATCTTCACAGAATTCCCAGAATCACTTGAAGGTTGTGAAGAGACCTTCAAGCTCATCGAGTCCAGCCCAGCCCCAACCCCTCAACTGAACCCTGGCACCCAGAGCCACATCCAGGCTCTGTTAAGCACACCCAGTGCTGAGGGGTTCAGGGTGCTCAGCTGGGGATGTTCAGGGTCTGCAGGAGGAAAGCCCACCAGGAGAAGGGCAGAACCCACCAGCAAAGCACCACCAGTCCTACCCCATGCCCGAGCTGCCAGACAGAGCCCGTGTGGCCCCAGACACTCCTGTCACCCTCAGAAACACTGGTGATAAAGGCAGGCAATAAAAGCCATGGATGGAGGAATAATTATCCAGGGGCAGGAAGGGGATGAAAAGGGAAAGAGCCCTGATGTAACACAAACATCATAAAAGGCCATAAAAGCAAAGCAAAGGGAAGTGTGAAGGAGGCTGAAGGTTGGCAGCAAATGTACATAAACACAAGGAGCCAGGCTGGAATGGGCTGGGAATGGAGAAGGTTGTGGCTGACAGGGAGGAAGATGAAGTTGGGATGAAGATAAGCAAGGGAATGGATTGATGGAGTAGATAACTGGCAAGGAAAAAGTAACAGACATAAAAGGAGAGAACAACTCTGATTGGGTTAATGAACTTTTCGGACAATGGGGATTAACTGGATGGGTTTCATCTTTGGTTAAGGGTATTTTGTGGATTTTTATTGTGATTCTGTTGTATTTTTGACAAGGTTTTAATAAACATTTTACATTTTTGGAAGTGAGGATCATTTCTCACACCAGGCTGTGCTGGGGGCTGCTTGCACAAACAGGGGAGGCTGAGCCAGCACCAGCTCCTGCCTGAGGGCACTGTCCCCTCCACACTGGAGCCTGTTCTGCTGTCCCCAGGCCCAGAACAGAAGGCAGGTGGCAAAGCAGAGAACAAGAGGAGCCTCCAGGCACTGGTGACACCAGTCTGGACCCCTGGAGGTGCTGCAGGAGCCAAGCATTGCTCATGGCGTGCTCCTGTTAACACCTCCTCACACACCAGAGCTGTGAGCAAGGTCTTCCTGAGCTCTGCTAATTATTAACAGGCTCCTGTGAAGGTTAACCAGACGTGCCTGTGGGCTGCTGGCAGGAGGAGAGGAGAGGCAGAGCCCTGCAAACAGCCAGGCTGGCTCAGGGCAGCTCCGAGCCTGCTGCCTTCAGGTGTCGTTGTCTACCTGGAGTTGGGGCTGGACCTGCTCTGAGCTGGGAGCAAGGGCCAGGCAGGGGCTGTGCTGGCACAGGGAGGTGGTTTTGGGCTCTCCTGGCCACACTGGGATGGTCCATCAGGAGCTGGGCTGCCCTGGGGCTTGCACAGGCTCTTGTGGGGTCACCTGCCCATCACAGAGGCTCCTGAGGGTGTCACAGAAGCTTCTGAGAGTGTGGGGGAAAGGAGGAAATGCCCAGAATAAAACCCAGCCCCAGTCAGAACAGTCATTTCCCCCAAATCCCACTGTAATGGAAGCCCAAATCCCTGCTCCTCACTGTCCAAGAGTGTGGGGCAGAACCAGCTCATCTTTTCAAAGTAAAACACAGTGAATCCACCTCTGTGTATCCTATTATATCTGGGATTTATTTATTTGAAGGTTTCTGCTTCTCCTGCACAGGTTGGGTCAGGCTGAAGGAGCCCAGGGAAGGGGTGTTCAAGCTGTACAAAACACTCCTCACTCTCTCAGCCCCACTCAGAGCACTCAGCTGCTCCTTTCTCTCCCTGCCTTGGGTGCTTTGTCCCTGGAGTGCAAATTCTCTGCTCTCTGGCTGTTTTACAGCTCTGAGTTCATGGTGATCGAGGGAAGGATGGAGAGCCCTATTGCTCTGCTCAGAGGGAAAACCCTGAGTACATAGATCACCCAAAAACCTCTGAGTACATAGATCACACAGAAACCCCTGTGTACACAGATCACCCAAAAACCCCGGTGTACACAGATCACCCAAAAACCCTGTGTACATGTATCACCCCAAAACCCCGGTGTACATGGATCACCCCAAAACCCCGGTGTACACAGATCACACAAAACCCTGTGTACATAAATCACCCAAAATCCCTGAGTACACAGATCACACAAAACCCCTGTGTACACAGATCAGCCAAAAACCCCTGTGTACACAGATCACACAAAATCCCTGAGTACATAGATCACACAAAACCCCTGTGTAAAGAGATCACCCAAAACCCTGTGTACATGTATCACCCCAAAACCCTGTGTACATGGATCACACAAAACCCTGAGTACACAGATCACCCAAAATCCCTGAGTACACAGATCACACAAAATCCCTGAGTACATAGATCACCCAAAAACCCCTGTGCATATAGATCACCCCAAAACCCCTGTGCATATAGATCACCCAAAACCCCAGTGTACACGGATCACCCCAAAACCCCGGTGTACATGGATCACACAAAACCCTGTGTACATAAATCACACAAAACCCTGTGCACACAGATCACCCAAAACCCCTGTGTACACAGATCAGCCAAAAACCCCTGTGTACACAGATCAGCCAAAAACCCCTGTGTACATAGATCACCCAAAAACCCTGACTACATAATTCGCCCAAAACCCCTGTGTAAAGAGATCACCCAAAACCCCTGTGCACATGGATCACACAAAACCCTGTGTACATAAATCACCCAAAATCCCTGACTACATAGATTATACAAAACCCTGTGCACCCAATAGATCACCCAAAAACCCCTGTGTATATAGATCACCCCAAAACCCCGGTGTACACGGATCACACAAAACCCTGTGTACATGTATCACCCCAAAACCCCAGTGTACATGGATCACACAAAACCCCAGTGTACATGGATCACACAAAACCCTGTGTACATAGATCACACAAAACCCTGTGCACACAGATCACCCAAAAACCCCTGTGCATATAGATCACCCAAAAACCCCTGTGTACACGGATCACACAAAAACCCTGAGTACATAGATCACCCAAAACCCCTGTGTACACAGATCACACAAAAACCCTGTGCACACAGATCAGCCAATTGAAATATGTGAAAATCTCAAATGCTTCAACTCTTAGACCATAAATTCTGCTGCAAAAATCATCCTGACAGGTTATTTTGGGAACACTCTGGGAACATGGGGTTTGGGAACTCTGATAACACAGGGACTGGGAACTCTGGGAACACAGGGATTAGGGAACACTGTGGGAACACAGGGATTAGGGAACACAGAGATTGGGAACACAGGGATTGGGAACTCTGGGAACACAGGGATTAGGGAACATTGTGGGAACATAGGGATTAGGGAACTCTGGAAACTCAGGGATTGGGAATTTAGGGAACATGGACTGGGGGAACTCTGGGAACACAGGGATTGGGAAATCTGGAAACACAGGGATTAGGGAACACAGAGATTGGGAACTCTGAGAACACAGGGATTGGGAACACAGAGATTGGAAACTCAGGGATTGGGAAGTCTGGGAACACAGAGATTGGGAACACAGAGATTGGAAACTCAGGGATTGGGGACTCTAGGAACACGGGGATTGGGAAATCTGGAAACAGAGGGATTAGGGAACACGCTTGGAACACAGGGATTAGGGAACATTCTGGGAATATAGGGACTGGGAACTCGGGGATTGGGAACTCTTGAAACACAAGGATTGGGAAATCTGGGAACACAGGGACTGGGAACACTCTGGAAACAGTGGGATTGGGAACTCTGGGATTGGGAACTCTGGGTACACAGGGATTAGGAACTCTGGGATTTGGAACATAGGGATTGGGAACACTCTGGGAACACAGGGATTGAGAATACTGGAACACAGGGATGGGGAACACAGGGATTGGGAACACTCTGGGAACACAGACTGGGAAATCTGGAAGCACAGGGATTAGGAACACTCTGGGAACACAAGGATTGGGAACACTGTGGGAACACAGGGATTGGGAACTCAAGGATTGGGAATTTAGGGAACACAGGGACTGGGGGAACTCTGGGAACACAGGGACTGGGAACTCTGTGGGAATGCAGAGATTGGGAACACTCTGGAATACAGGGATTGGGAACTCTGGGCACACAGGGATTAGGAACACTGGGAACATGGATTGGGAACTCAGGGATTGAGAACTCTTGGAACACAGGGATTGGGAAACACTCTGGGAATTCTGGGAGCACAGGGATTGGGAACCACTCTGGGAACAAGGATTAGGGAACACTGTTGGAACACAGGGATTGGGAACTCTGGGAACACTCAGGAGTTAGGGAACACTCTCTTGGTGGAATGCAAACTGCTTTTCCCTCTGAAACCCCTGAATTTTTACCCCTTCCCCTGCAGCTGGAGGAGCAGCCAAAAGGGCTTTAACCCCTGCTTTGCTGGAGACCAAGCTCCAAATCCCACCAGGGATGCAGTGGATGCTTTGTGAGTCCCTCTGGGAGTGCATGGCAGAGGTCTGGGGGAGGAGGGGAAGTGGCCCCAGTGTCCCCAGGGTTGTGTCTCTGCTCCCAGCCCCGTGCAGGTGGCTGGCAGCCAGAACACTGCCCAGACTGGCAGAGCAGGGCTTTTATTTTAAGGTTACCCTGAGCGGTGGCACAAACTCCACTCCCGAGATAAGGAATGTTCATAATCCTCCCCTTTCTGCCAAGAATAGAGTCCCTATCTCCAAACCCCTCCGCTCCAGTCCAGAGAAACAAAGCCCAGTGGGTGAAAACAACAAAACCAGGAGCTGGGGAAGTATTTGGGTTCAGGAAAGACTAAATATTTAACTTGTGAGGCCAATGCATCCTGGAATGTATGGGGCACTCCAGGAACAGCTCCCCATTGTCCGGGGGCACAGGGGAAAGTCCTCTTGACCAGTCCTTGTCCTGCAGGGCCACCAGGCTGCCCCAGTGTTGGTGGGAGGCCAGCAGGTCCTTGCAGGGTGAAGGTGAGGCTGTTTTCCATGCAGGAGTCAGTTCAGGGGCTGCAGCCCAGGGTGGTGCTGCTTTGCTGTGATATCTGCACAAAAAGGCACAAAATTCTGCCTGGGCTATTCTGGGGTTGCATCCTTTGCTGGTTGCCACCACAAATATTCTGCAGTTATCAGCACATGGAGAAATATTTTCAGCTCATGAAGCATCCCCAGGTTGTCTCTTCCACAGGGAACAGCAGGAGATGCCATGGGGGGCCCTGCTGTGTGCTCGGGGTGGAGCAGCTCAGCTGAGTGCAGTGGGAAGCTCCAGGGGCAGCTCTGCACTCCCAGAACCATCCCTGTCTGTCACACACATCTTCTATGAAAAATCCTTTCCTTAGGATTTTTCCTCCTGAGAAGCTGAGAGGCCTCAGGAACAAAATGTAAACATTGATTATCTGCTGCTGTGGAATGCAACAGGTGCATCTGGGATTGGTCTCATGTTGGTTGTTTCTAATTAATGGCCAATCACAGTCAGCTGGCTCAGACTCTCTGTCCAAGCCACAAGCCTTTGTTATCATTCCTTCTTTTTCTATTCTTAGCCAGCCTTCTGATGAAATCCTTTCTTCTATTCTTTTAGTATAGTTCTAATATAATATATATCATAAAACAATAAATCAGCCTTCTGAAACATGGAGTCAGATCCTCATCTCTTCCCTCATCCAAGAACCTCTGTGAACACGGTCACACATGTCTGCAGAAACCTCCTGCTGGGCCAGCCTGGCCCTTTGGTGGCATCACCAGCCTGGTCTCTCTTTTCTGAGGTCTTTGGTGCCCCTCCAGCCCCAGGCAGAGGTTTTGCTGCTGAGACCAATGTCCCATGTCCTCAGAGCCTGGCCTGGTCACTGCTGTCACCAAGGATTGGCTCCTTGGCTGGGCCCTGGGCAAGCTGGGCTAGAGGGAGGTGACCCTGGCCATGGTATGGGGTGGAGTTTGAGGTCCCTGTTGGGAAGGATGAAAGTTTGACAAGGAAGTCTCACAGATATGTGTGCTTGGCAGAATGATTTTTAAATGTAGAGTCTGATGAAGGAATAGAGATGGAAGCAAGTTTTGATATAGAAGAAAAGAATTGCTGAGCCAGTCTCACTGGATAACCAAGGAGGCAAAGGGTGTGTTAGTTAGAAGGGGTTCTCATGGCTTAGAGCAGAGGATAAACCCACCCCAAACAAGAAGATGTTTTTACCAAGCAGAAAGAGAGCACAGGCAGACAAGGCAGCAAATGTGGCAAGTAGAAAAAAGGTCTCAGAATTTTCCACTGTAAGAAAACTGAAAAACAACTTCTAGCTTAAACTGTGATGTTCTGACTTTTAGTGATTGGAGAACAGTAACATGAATATGGTAATTATAGTAGTTATGATAGGCTATAGATAAAAGTTAAGGTATAAATCGGTTCTGATTATGATCTTATTATCTTATTAAGATGCTCAGCAAAGAAAAGTATAGAATGCAATGTAACCAAAACCAAAGGGTCTCCAGGCCTGCCTGCAGCTGGAGCTGACAGCTGTGGGCACAGCTCTGTCACCCACAACCCTGGACTGCTGTAACACCTTGGATACAATAAACTGCATTTTGGATAAAATAAACTGCATTTTGGAGAGCCCCTGGAGTCCAGCATCCCTCATTTTGGCTCTCACAGTCCCAACCCAAACCAGCCCAAGGTTCCATGGCAGAGGGGGCACCCTGACCATCCAGGGTGAGCTGGAGAGCAGGCACAGCTCATCCTGGGAGTGAACATGGAAGGGGAGGAGAGAACATCTCCTCTCTGCTGTGTCACATCCAAACAGGGACCCAGGACAGAGCCCAGGGTGGCTACAACCCAAATCCATGCCGGGGGGTGAAATGCAGACTGTTGTGAGAGCATTCCAGTCCACATCAGCAAAAGGGAGAACTGGAGATGCCTTCATCAGATCCCTGGAGATGCCTCCAAGTGCAGGAGCATTTCCTTGGGGCAGTGGTGCTGCTCCAGCCTGTTTTGGTGTCCTCATTCCTCACCCACAAGACCAAATCTCTGCATGGCAATGTACACAAATGCAAATCTGAAGTGTCCTGGGTATATTATATTATATTATATTATATTATATTATATTATATTATATTATATTATATTATATTATATTATATTATATTATATTATATTATATTATATTATATTATATTATATTATATTATATTATATTATATTGCCAGAAGGAGTGTGGGATCACTGGAGGGGTTACCCCAGTGTGCCAGGTAACCCCTGGTGGCACAGGGAGAAGGGTCTGGGCCCTGGTGCCAGGTGTGTGCTGTGCCTGAACGTGGGGAGTAACAAGCCCAGGGAATTCATCCACACAACCAACAAAAGGCAAAATTCACCCAGCACCATCCCAAGTAGTGGGAGAGAAACACCAGGGGAAGACAGCAAAACAGTAAGACACTTGTTTTGCCATTTCCCCCCATTTCTCTAAATATCTGTATATATTTTTTACAAGAAAAGCAGCTCTTCTTGGTGAGGAGAGTGGATTTTGCCTGCCTTGCAAAGTTCACCCATTGTTCAAAGCCAACTCTCCTGTCCAACACAAACAGGGACTCTTAAAAACATTCTCATCCAAAACAATTGCCACGACTTTTGATGTTTTCACGGTGCTCACTCTCCCCCACTGTTTGATCATTATGTTTTACAATATTTTTTCCCCTTCCCCGCAGGCGCCGTTCCAGGTGCCCCAGCTCTGGAATTCGTGGCTTCATCATCCAAGCTTCTGCATTCAGTGGGACACAATGGAAAGAATTCCACGGGGTTTATTTTGACTGCCCCTCGTGCCTGTTTGCACACCCTCAGCAGGGCTCCCAGATGTGCCTGTGGCCAGGCTGAGGGAGCTCAGCTCCAGAGGATCATCCACCCCTCTCCAGGAATCCTCCTAGGGCTCTCCTGCAGGTCACTGAGGGAGCTCAGCTCCAGAGGATCATCCCTGATGTTGGAAAAGGTGAAACAGAAAAGCCTTATAAATATGATTGTCTAGCAAAAGATTTTGAGAATATGGAAACTCTAAGCCAGATTGAAATGAAAGCAAGCTTTGAGATCCCTCAGTTACTGAACAACTGGAAAACAATGGCATGGCCAGCTGAAGGTGATCCCCTTTGGATCAAACAATTCCCTCTGCTTGCAGACAGGCCCAAGGCTCAGAGCAGACCCTGCTGGCTTGGCAGAAGGGGCCCAAAGAGGAGTTTGTAGGGTTTAAAATGTAACCCAGTGTGGGAATGTAATGATTCTTCTAGGCTGTATGGAAATGCTGTAGGATTTGTATCTTGTACTAGATTGGTTAGTGAGAATGAGAATATTCAGCACAGAAGAAGATTTATGGTGTTGTAAGGGGAGCCTTGCTCTCTTGCCTTTTTCACTCCCTTATGCTCTTACCCTCTTACTCTTTTATCCTGTCATCCTCTCTCTCTCTCATCCTCTTTACCACTCTTAATCTCTCTCTCCCTCTTTGGGGCTGCTCTGAGCTGTGGCTGGCAGCTCCCAGCAGGGCCCTGCACCCAGGCCCTTTGCAATAACCCACAAGTTCCCAGCCCTGGCTGCAGAGATCTCTGGTCTCCATCCATCCCAACGCTCCTACACCCCTCCTCTCCAGGAATCCCACCCATGGCTCTCCTGCAGGTCACCTCTCCCTTGGCATTCCATGAGAAGTTCTGAGCACTTTGCTGGAATTGTTGTAAATGAACCTTCAGGACCTGGCCAGGCCAGGATGTGCTGGATCCTGCATTCCTGGGTGATCCCTGCTCCTGACAGTGACACTGATGGAGCAGAAGGTGTTTGGGTTCCTGTCACTGATTCCCCCATTCTGGGGCCCTGCCAGGGGGCTCCCCTGTCAGGAGAGACCCTCCTGGAGTGGGTTTGTGTCAGGAAAGAGAGACACACTGGTTCTTTTTGGTGTTCAGGTTCTTGTTTATTGTTATCTTATCTAGAGTTTTGCACACTGTCCACACCATGCTCAGGAACTGGAAAAGCACCACAAAAATGGCCAACAGTCTCTTGTTTAAGGTCCTTTAAAGCTAAACTATCCAATTAAGAACTGACAGCTAGATTATTTTCCTTTTTAACCCAATAACTGATCCCAAAGAGCCCCCAATGCAGACTTTTCTGCCCAATTACAAAATGTACCCAAACCCAAGAAGAAGAAACCCAGGACTGCAACCTGTGCCCTCCATCATACTAAAAATCCCCAAACCTAAACTGGGAGGATGAGTCAGGCTGGGGAGCTGTTGGTTTCTCTGGGTCTGGATTGAAGGCACTTGAGACAGTAGTTCATGTTCAAACTCAGGTGTTTATTATTTCTTATCAGTCTAACAGTCTCACTGCTGTGAGTTTGCAGCTTTTCATTAGAAGGCACAAAATGGCCAACAATCTCTGGTTACAAGGTCTTTTAAGACCAAACTATCCAATTAAGAACTGACACCTGGATTATTTTCACTTTTAACCCAGTAACTGATCCCACAGAGCCCACAATGGGGACTTTTCTGCCCAATTACAAAATGCCACCCAAACCCATGGAGAAGAAAGAAGAAGCATGAAGAGCAAACCCAGGACAACATCCTGTGCCCTCCATCTTGCTCCCATCCACAACACACTAAAAATCCCAAAACCTCAATTTCTCACCAAGTGATGCACCTACACTGCTCTCTATAATCTATTTCACACTTTTGTGGATTCCAGTCTGTTCTGGAGTTTAGAAAACTTTCTCCATGAATGAGGGTCAAAGTCAGAGCTGCCCTGGGGGTCAGGGCACCCCAGAGCAGACAGAGAAATATTCCCAGTGCCCTGGGTTAACACAGAGAGCACACCAGGACACAGGGGGAAGGTGGGAATGCTCTTGGAGAGCTCTCTCCAGAGGAACAGCCCTTTCCCCAGCCAAGCCAGGCTCTCTCCTGACCACAGCCCTGGCAGAAGAGCAGCCCTACCCTAGACAGGCTGGAGGCTCTATGGGGGAAAGGAGGAAACCCCCAGAATAAAACCCAGCCCCAGTCAGAACAGTCAGTTCCTTGTCATCCCAAATCCCTGCTCCTCACTGTCCAAGAGTGTGAACTGGGGCAGAACCAGCTCATCCTTTCAAAGTAAATACAGAGAATCAGGCTCTGTGTAACCTATTTTATCTGGGATTTATTTATTTTAATTTTTTCCCCACTTCAACACTGTTATTTTTAACGCAACACAATACTGGGCTAACCTTGAATTACATGGCTGGGATTAGGCACAGAATGGAATGGTTTGGGTTGGAAAGGAACTTAAATCCTTCCCAGTGCCACCCCTGCCATGGCAGGGACACCTCCCACTGTGCCAGGTGCTGCCAGCCTCAGTGTCCAGCCTGGCCTTGGGCACTGCCAGGGCTCCAGGGGCAGCCACAGCTGCTCTGGGCACCCTGGCACAGCCCAAACCTCTCTAACCAGGCCTTGCCAGGCTACAAACCCCCTGTGGCAAATGGCACTGGGGGCACCTGCAAGCAGCCAGGCAATCATTCTTTCCTTTCCTTTCTCCATTTGCTGCAATGGCTTTTGGTGCTGGTTTCCATCCTGGATTGAGGAATGTGAATGCCAGAGTGGTTTGGGTGGGAAGGGATCTTCAATGGCAGCTGATTGCAGCCCAGGGCCAGCTCCCACTGTGCCAGGTGCTGCCAGCCCCAATGTCCAGCCTGGCCTTGGGCACTGCCAGGGCTCCAGGGGCAGCCACAGCTGCTCTGGCAATTCCAGCCCAGCCCCTGCCCACCCTGCCAGGGAAGGATTTCTCCCCTGTTCATAACCCAAATTTCCCCTCTTCCAATTGAAACACTGCATTTAAAAACCTCAAGAAACTTAAAGCATTCCAGAGGCTGAAGGTGCAATCCATGCAGGAAAACTCACCCTTGGGTGCTTCCTTTCTTTACTAAATAAGAGAACAGACTCAAAGGCTTGAAAATACTCCTGGAACACGCAAAATCAAAAGCACTAATCAAGCTGGACTGTCCTTTGGGGAATTTTCTCTAAATTTCTTTACTCTGAACTAAGCACTGCCCAAATTTCTCACATTGAGGAGAGCCAGAAGTGGTCAGGTCACATCCCCACACTCAGGGCTGGAATTCTCAAAATTCCTTTTGGGAATTTTCTCTAAATTGGCCATTCTAAATGAAGCACTGCCCAAATTTCTCACACATGAGGAGAGACAAAAGTGGTCAGGTCACATCCCCACGCTCACAGCTGGAATTCCCAAAATTTCTTTTAGGGATTTTCTCTAAATTGCTTTACTCTGAACTAAGCACTGCCTACAATTCTCACACTGAGGAGAGCCAGAAGTGGTCAGGTCACATCCCCACACTCAGGGCTGGAATTCCCAAAATTCCTTTTAGGAATTTTCTCTAAATCTGTCACTCTGAACTAAGCACTGCCTACATTTCTCACATGTCCAGAAGTGGACTGGGCACATCCCCACACTCAGGGCTGCTGTCTGTCCCTGACACTGGCTCAGAGGGTGGCACAGCTCTGTCCCTTTGTGTTTTTATTGCACAAAACTCCCAATACCAGCAGCACCCAACTCCACAGAGCTTGGCCAAGGGCAGCTCTCCCATTCTCCAGGTGATTTTGGGGACAGCAGCACCCAGGTGTGGGGTGGTATTTTCTGGGCCCCTTGTCAAAGGGAGGAATGATGAATCTGACTTCATGTTTTTAGAAGGCTAATTTATTATTTTATGATCTATATTATATTTAAAAATACTATATTAAACTATACTAAAGAATACCAAAATAGTTAGAAAAATACAAAATAAAAAATAAAAACTCGTGACTCTTTCTCCAGAGTACAACACAGCCAATAAGTCAAAACAATTCACATGAAACCAATGAAACAATCACCTGTTGGATGAACAATCTCCAAACACATTCCAAGGCAACAAAACACAGGAAAAACAAATGAAATAATATTGTTTTCCTTTTTCTCTGAGGCTTCTCAGCTTCCCAAAAGAACAAAAAAGATTTTTCCAGAAAATGTGATAGTAACAGTGTGGAGTGTCCCATCCTCCACCAGGGATGAGGTTTTGTCCCTGTGACTTCCCCTCCCCATGGGGACACAGCAGGACCCCCCCATGGGAGATATCAGGGGGTTCCAGCTCCCAGCAGGGCTCTCAACTGCTCTGTCCCATTTTGGGGGTGCTCAGAGGGGTGGCACAGCCTGCACAGTGACATCCACACACCCAACGTGGAAATTCAATTATTTAATTTATTTCTTCAGGCAGAAATTAAATTATTTAAACTCAGGATTTTGTCTCCAACTTAACTCTTCACCGTGGAGTCATTAAAAAAAAAAAAAAAAAGAAAAAAAGGTGAAAAAAAAGAGAAGAAACGTGGTGGTTGTGTTAATTGGGACAAAACAGAGCAGCCTTCAGGGCCTTCCCTTAATTCACTCCCTGAACAATGTTCACTGATCAGGACTAGAGATTCAATTAGGTACCTTGGGGTGGTAATTCACAAAGACAAAATAAGGAGTTTGCAGATAATTTGTCTTTCCTTCTCTCCCTGCTGAGCGACACGGGCTCTGCCTATAATTGGCAACATTAATACAATTAACATGGTAATTTTGCCCCGTTTTGCTTCCATATCACAAAGTGTCTCCCTTCACATCCCTCAACACGTTTGACTCCAGTAAATTCCATCATTATTTCTTCCCTTTGGGCTAAGGGGGGAGCCACAGCCAGGGCAGCCTCCCCCAAGAGCTGAGGGGCTTGTGCTGCTCCTGCCTGAGGAGTTTTCAAGGATAGAAAGGTGTCAGGGTCCAGGGAGGGGCAGGAGGAGGTGATGGTTTATTTGGATTAAAGCACACAGTTAATGAATCTCTCACGAAAGCACCGGGCACGTGGCGGTAATTAGGAGGAAAACAGAAAAATAATTAAAATATCAAAACACCCCCGCACCTCTGCCTGCCCGCCAAGCTCCTGCCAGCCCTCCATGAGGCAACCCTGGAGATCCTGATCTTCCAGCCCTGGAGATCCTGCTCACTGCTCCTCCAACCCTGGAGATCCTGATCTTCCAACCCTGGAGATCCTGATCTTCCAGCCCTGGAGATCCTGATCTTCCAGCCCTGGAGATCCTGCTCACTGCTCCTCCAACCCTGGAGATCCTGCTCACTGCTCCTCCAGCCCTGGAGATCCTGCCTGCTGCTCTTCCAGCCCTGGAGATCCTGCTCACTGCTCCTCCAACCCTGGAGATTCTGCTCACTGCTCCTCCAACTCTGGAGATCCTGATCTTCCAGCCCTGGAGATCCTGCTCACTGCTCCTCCAGCTCTGGAGATTCTGCTCTTCCAACCCTGGAGATCCTGCTCACTGCTCCTCCAACTCTGGAGATCCTGATCTTCCAGCCCTGGAGATCCTGCTCATTGCTCCTCCAGCCCTGGAGATCCTGCTCACTGCTCCTCCAACCCCGGAGATTCTGCTCCTCCAGCCCTGGAGATCCTGCTCACTGCTCCTCCAACCCTGGAGATCCTGCCTGCTGCTCTTCCAGCCCTGGAGATCCTGCTCACTGCTCCTCCAACCCTGGAGATTCTGCCTACTGCTCTTCCAGCCCTGGAGATCCTGCTCCTCCAACCCTGGAGATCCTGCTCACTGCTCTTCCAGCCCTGGAGATCCTGGTCCTCCAGCCCTGGAGATCCTGGTCCTCCAGCCCTGGAGATCCTGCTCCTCCAACCCTGGTGATCCTGATCTTCCAACCCTGGTGATCCTGATCTTCCAACCCTGGCGATCCTGCTCATGGCTGCTCCAACCCTGGAGATCCTGCCTGCTGCTCCTCCTGAGCCTGGAGATCCTGTCTGCTGCTCCTCCAACCCTGGAGATCCTGCTCCTCCAACCCTGGAGATCCTGTCTGCTGCTCCTCCATCCCTGGAGATCCCTCCCCAACACTGACCCAGCCTTTTCCAAGTATGAGGGCATGAAGGTCTGGTGGGCACCAGATGGGGTTAAAGGATGTCTCTGGAGAGGGTGGGCAAGAGGAGAGGATGGGGAGTCAGGGACAAGGAGAAATGAGATGAAGGTGGGGGACAAACATGGACAGTGAGACCCTGGAGCAACAGGGAAGGAGTTTCCTTTCCTTCCCTTTCCTTTTACCTTCCCTTTCCTTTTCCCTTTCCTTTTCTTTCCTTTCCTTTCCCTGTCTGTGTTTCCCAGGTCAGGTTTTGCAGACAGGTGTCACCCCCAGCTCACAGAGGTTGTGCCCCCACTGGGGTACCTGTGCTCAGCCCAGGTGAGCCAGGGGACAGCTCTGGAGGTGCCATCTGCTCTGGGCTACCCCAGCCAGGCACAGTCTGGGAGAGCCCTGCTGGCTCCAGGGTGAAATGGGAATTAATCACCCCAATAAATGAGGTGCCAGGAGGGATCCCAGGCTCTCCTGATTTCCACCCTGAGGGGGCTGGTGAGGATGGGAACACCAGGGGTGACCTTTGGGGCTTGCTCAGAGCCACTCAGAAGAACCAACAGAGAAATTATTCTCCTAAAAACCCCACAAGCTTCCATTGCTTCTGCCCATGGCCAAGGCAGGCCCTCCTGGGTGTGACTCCCCCCTCCCAGCCCACAGAACATTCTGGATGCAGCACAGGTGGGTTTGAGCATTTGCCTCTCCTGTGGCTCGTGGTGTGAGCAAAACAGCTCAGAGCTGCCTTGCCCTGGGCTTTGCCTCCTCCAAATTCCTCCTTTGTGAGAGGAAGCCGCTGAATTTGCTTTTCCTCCTGCCTGGTTAGAGCAGGGATTTTCTGGAAGCCAAACAAAGGCAATGGAGATTGTCTGGGGAGATAAAGAGGGAACAGTCTGAACAAGCAGGAAGCTGAGGGGGAACGAGGCTTAAATGTGGTGAGAAAACAAAGTGATTTCTGTTCCATGCCTTGCAGAGGAGGAGGAAGAACCCGAGGGGCCGTGGAGCTCCTTGTTCATGGACAGTGCTTTGGGAAACGTGGAGGCTCTCCACAAGACCTGGCAGAAGAAATTTGTATCCAAAGCCTCCAGATTTGGCTCCCCCAGCCAGGCAGTGCCTGCTGAAATCCAGGAAAGCCCTGCACCTTTCAGAGCAGCAGGGCACACAGAGGCTTTGCCCAAGGTCCCACACTCCTCGTGGCCCCAAACCTTGGCCAGCTGTGTCCTCCCCTGCTCGCAGCCCTGCCAGCAGCAGCTGGGCTGGGGAAGGGTCATGAATTAATCTCAGAGCTCCCCGATTGATGGACCAGCACTGAGAGCAGCCCATGGGCTGAGTTTTGGCATCAGAAGAGACAAACAAGAGTTCCTGGGGTGAGGAGAGCAGCAGGGCTGGGAGACACCACCCCAACACAGGCCTGTCATTAACTGGGAGCTGGCTGCCGTGCTGGGAATGGGACTGTGCTGCCCCACACTCAGGGAAATGCTTCCAGGGCTGTTGGGCATGAGCTCCTGAAGCTGCCAGCTCAGAAAAGGGGGTAGGGGGGGCTGGACAGGGAGCTGGGGCTCTGCAGGCTCTGCTGATGCTGGGTTTGGTGGCCCCTGCTGCCTCCCTCCCTCTGTCACCCAGCCGAAGTGGTTTCCAAACCTGAGCGGCTCAGTGTGTCCCAGGTAAGTGACATGAACTGTCCTGGGGATCCAGAGTCCCAGCAGGGCTTGAAAAAACAAAATATCTTCATTTTTGTGTCCCCAGGACCTGCAGGTACTGCCCTAGGTGTGCTGTCTTCCTCAAGGTGAGGTCAGCATGAAGATCTGGGGAATAATTTCTGAACTTCTGCCCCGAGGTCCTTCCTGCTCCCTGGGCAGTGTCTGAGCTTAAATCAAAGTGCTTTTCCAAAATTCTAGGTCCATAATTGTTTTAGCTGAAGTCATGAAGTTCCTCTCTCCATATAAAGCTGTGCCTTGTGCCTGCTCCAGCTTGGTCCTGTTCCCAGTTCCACCCACTCTGGGCCCTGTTTCTCTCCTGCCTGATGGAGTGAAGAGTGTTTGAAAGCAAATCCTTGTTAGGGCCACAAGCACTGACCTGGTACTTGAGTGGTAAGGTGTGAGGTAGATGAGGGGTATTCATTCCAAGTGAAATTTCTCTCTCTTCTCGCTTTCTCTTCTTCTCTTCTCCTCTCTTCTCTTTCTCTTCCTCCTTCTCTTCTTCTCTTCTCTTCTCTTCTCTTCTCTTCTCTTCTCTTCTCTTCTCTTCTCTTCTCTCTCTTCTCTTCTCTTCTCTTCCTTCTCTTCTCTTCTCTCTCTTCTCTTCTCTTCTCTTCTCTTCTCTTCTCTTCTCTTCTTCTCTCTTCTATCTTCTCTTCTCTTCTTCTCTTCTCTTCTCTTCCCTCCTTCCATCCCTTCCCTTCCCCTTCCCTTCCCTTCCCTTCCCTTCCCTTCCCCTTCCCCCTTCCCTTCCCTTCCCTTCCCTTCCCTTCCCTTCCCTTCCCTTCCCTTCCCTTCCCTTCCCTTCCCTTCCCTTCCCTTCCCTCTCCATCCTCCCTTTGGGTCTCACACACCCCAGAGCTGCTCCCTATTTGTGTTTTCCAGCTCAGTTTTTGCAGTTTTGGTCCCTGTCAAGTGTCACCACCAGCCCCCAGAGGTTGTACCCCCACTGAGGTGGCAGCTCTGGGTTTCAGCCCCTCTGTGCAGGGCAGGAATGGAACCAGCACTACCCCAGGTACCCAAGGGACAAAACCCAGGTGCTCTCTGCAGGGCCAGAGCAGCCTGGGGAGCAGCAGTGCTCAGGGATGTGCTGTTGTCCTGGGTTTTGTCCCTTTCCTGTCCCCACAGCTGTCCCCAGGCCGTGTTGATCCATCAGCAGTGTGGGATCTCTGGGCACTGCCAGCCCCAGCTCCTGCAGGGAGAGCCCAGGGCAGGGCAGGAGCTGCTCCATCCAGCCCTGAGCTCCCACAGGAGCCCTGATGGGGCTCTCCAGGGACAGAGGGCTTGCCCAGGCAGTGCATCCTGCAGCTCTGGGGTCATGGAGGCCACTGGGCACACTCCTCCAGCCCTGCATTTCTCCTTTCCAAGCAGTTTCCCCCCCAGTCAGCAGAGCTGTATTTGTTGGCCTTTCCCCTGTGTTTCCTGCTGGCTTCCCTCTCTCAGGCTGAGCTTGTGGAGCTGCTGTGCTGGATCCCTGCTCTGGCAGCTCCTCTCAGCCCTGCTCTGACCCTGCTGGTGGCTGGAGCAGCCCTGGCCTCTCTCTCTGGCTGCTGTGACGAGGTTTGGGTCCCCTCCAGGAGGTGATGCCCGAGGAGCAGGGCTGGAAGGAGGACACTCACTCCTGCCTGTGCATCAGCTCCAAGGGCTCTGTGATTTCTGGCACTGCAGCCTCAATTCTCAATTGTTTCCTTAGGAGAGATTTCACTTGGAAACGTGAGGGTTTCAAAAGGGAAAGCAAGGAGAGCACCAGGAGCCTGCCAAGTGGGGCACAGGAGATGCTGAGCCACCAATCCCAGCTCTGCTGAGGGTGAAAGAGCTCCCAGGGGTTGTGCACAGACACAGCTCACAGGGATGTTCTAACTGAGGATTTGTGTGGTTGTTTAAGGCTCATCATGGTAGACAGTAAGAGCCTGAATGAGAGATGTGGGAGTCCAGGCAGCTCTCCAAAATGCAGTTTATTGTATCCAAGACATTACAGCAGTCCAGGGTTGTGGGTGACAGAGCTGTGCCTACAGCTGTCAGCTCCAGCTGCAGACAGGCCTGGAGACCCTTTGGTTTGGGTTACTTTTCTTTTGGTTACAATACATTATATATTTTGGTTTTGGTTACAATGGATTATTTACTTTTCTTTTGGTTACAGTGCATTATATACTTTCTTTTTGGTTAAAATGCATTATATACTTTCCTTTTGGTTAAAATGCATTATATACTTTTATTTTGGTTAAAATGCATTATGTACTTTTCTTTTGGTTACAGTACATTCCATACTTTTCTTTAGATTACAGTGCATTATATACTTTTCTTTTGGTTACAATGCATTACATACTTTTCTTTGCTGAGCATCTTAATACAGAAAAACCACATGGATCCCTCAGGGGTAATTCAGGATTCACCTTGCCTTCACCTTAGCGTGCAGGTGCTCCCAGAAATTTGAAAACTTTCCCCCAATCTGTATTTTGTGCTCCTCTTCCCAGGGTTGGATCACTGCACTTTCTCCCAGCAGGATTTTGCAGCTTCCCTGCCAAGCATCCCACAAAGCCACGGTGCCATGTAGAGATTACCCACAACAAGACCAGTTGAAGTCCTCATTTAGGTCTTAATTAAGGCAAAAGTACCATTAACTTTAGCAGAAACCACTTGATCAAACGCTGCATGTGAATGAAGAGGAGCTGAGTGAAGATCTGGCTGGCAATTATCAGCAGATCCTGCTTGGGAGCACCTGTGCCAGGATGCCTGGGATGAGATTGCTTTTTTGGGAAATATTCTAAAAGTCACCCTCCTCAGTGACAAGGACAGCTCTGCACAGGCCCCTGGGGTGCAGGGTGGGCTCTTTGCCAGCTCTGCACACTTTGCAGAGGTGACTTCTTCCCCAAGCAAGGCAACTGCACCAGGGATGGGATTGTTTTTCCATGTCTGGACTTGCCTGATAAGGAGCCAGGGCTCCCCAGCCCAGGCAGGAAAATGTCTCCTGGTATCTGCAAACACAGATGATCGAAATGTCTGCCCTGGGCATTGTTCAGCTCTGAATGGAGCTGAGAAAACACTTCAGAGCGTGGTGAGCACCGACATTCCAGCCTGGGGATGCCTGAGGAGGCTCTGGCTCCCTGGGAAGAAGGAACAACTTTCCAGAGGAGGACAAAGGTACAAAAGAGTGCTCAGCATGCAGGAGTCAGGAGCTGCTGGGCCAGCAGAGCAGCCTGGGCAGGAATCAAACACAGGAGCAAATTCCACCCCCCAGAGAAGCCCCAGGCTCAGCCCTCAGGAGGGGCAGGGTCTCACTGAGCACCTCAGCTCCAGGTGAAGATCCTGACCCAGGGCAGGCTCAGCTGCTCCAAGAAAACTCAGAAGTCACAGAATGGTTTGGACAGGAATGTCACTGTCGTATTTTTTGAAAAATCTCTTTGCCCAGGAGTCTTCTTATGGGAAACTGAGAAGCCTCAGAGAAAAGGAAAACAATTCTTATCTCATTTGCTTCTCCTGTGTTGTGCTCATGTGGAATGTGTTTGGAGATTGTTCACCCACAGGTGATTGTTCCATTGGTTTCATGTGAGTTGTTTTCACTCACTGACCAATCAATGCCAAGATTTCTCAGGACTCTGGAAAGAGTCACAAGTTTTCATTATTATTTTTTTAGCTGTTCCAAGAAAACTCAAGTCACAGAATGGTTTGGACTGGAATACCACTGTCGTATTTTCTGAAAAATCTCTTTGCGCAGGAATCTTCTCCTGGGAAGCTGAGAAGCCTCAGAGAAAAAGGAAAATAATAATTATCTCATTTGCTTCTCCTGCATTTTGCTGCATTGGAATGTGTTTGGAGATTGTTTACCCACAGGTGATTGTTCCATTGGATTCTGCTGGGAGTTGTTTTCACTCTTTGGCCAATCAGGGCCAAGCTGTGTCAGGACTCTGGAGACAGAGTCAGGAGTTTTCATTATTATCTTTTTAGCCTTCTGTAATTATCTTTCTGTATCCTTTAGTATAGTTTAGTATAGTATTCTTTTATACAATATAATAAATTAGCCTTCTAATAATAAATTTATGTAATATAATAAATTATGCTTCTGAGAACATGGAGTCAGATTCATCATTTCCTTCCAGTAATGGAGGTCTCAGAAAATACAACCCTGGAAATGACTTTAAAGATCGCCCAGTTCCACCCCAGGGCCAGCTCCCACTGTGCCAGGGGCTGCCAGCCCCAATGTCCAGCCTGGCCTTGGGCACTGCCAGGGCTCCAGGGGCAGCCACAGCTGCTCTGGCAATTCCAGCCCAGCCCCTCCCCACCCTGCCAGGGAGGGATTTCAGAATGATTTGCAGCTCTCAAATGCCAATAAATCAGTACCAGGAGTGAGTTGGCCACACCCTGAGGGCGAGGGCGTTGTGGTGATTAACACTGGACAGCTTCTGCTGAGTGAGATGGATTTGACAGGACAAGGAGGAATGGAGGCAAACTGAAATAAAGTAGGTCAAAATTAAATGTGAGAAGGAAGATTAGAGATTAGATTAGATTAGAATTAAGAAAGAGGAAGTTCTTTGCTGTGAGGGTGAAGAGGCCCTGGCACAGGGTGCCCAGAGCAGCTGTGGCTGCCCCTGGAGCCCTGGCAGTGCCCAAGGCCAGGCTGGACATTGGGGCTGGCAGCACCTGGCACAGTGGGAGGTGGCCCTGGGCTGCAATCAGCTGCCATTGAAGATCCCTTCCCACCCAAACCACTCTGGCATTCACATTCCTCAATCCAGGATGGAAACCAGCACCAAAAGCCATTGCAGCAAATGGAGAAAGGAAAGGAAAGAATGATTGCCTGGCTGCTTGCAGGTGCCCCCAGTGCCATTTCCCACAGGGGGTTTGTAGCCTGGCAAGGCCTGGTTGGAGAGGTTTGGGCTGTGCCAGGGTGCCCAGAGCAGCTGTGGCTGCCCCTGGAGCCCTGGCAGTGCCCAAGGCCAGGCTGGAGCACCTGGCACAGTGGGAGGTGTCCCTGCCATGGTTTGGGATGGAATTAAATGAGTTTTATGGTCCCTTCCAACCCAAACCATTCCATAATTCTGATATAGGGCTGATTGGGCCCATCCTAAATCACCACCCAAAGTTTTTGAAGGGGGAGGCTCAGAGTCTCTCCCACCTCCCAGGGCTGTCCCCAAAGTCCTTGTGTCCCCAAAGTCTGCTCTCACTTTGCTGCCTCAAATCAAGTGGTTTCTGCTTTGTGCCATTTCCAGAAACAACAAATTCTCTCCAAAACAGCCCTCCCAAGATTCACTAAATGTGCCCTGGGAAATCAGAGAGAAGCTGAAGGGCAGAGCAGAGGGGAAGGGAGGGCTGGGGGTGCCACATGGCTTTAAAGGGCTGAGCAAATGTGCTTTATGCAGGCACACTGAGTCCCCTCCTGCCAGCCTGCAGCCTCACAGGATGCCTTTGGCACTGCCAGGAAAACCCCCTGGTCTCCCTGAAATGCCAGGCTGAAACATTTTCAAGGTAAAGAATGAAAAAAAAAAACCTCCAGCCCTCGTCTGTTTGAGATATTTTTATTTCTTTTCATACTTCTGGGATTGAGATAAGGGACAATAACAGGAAAATCTCCAATTCAGGGCACTGGATGAAGAAATTCCATGACAGATTTCCAACAAAACAAAACAAAAAAATCATTCATTCAAAATAAGTGGTGGAAAATTCCTCTGCTTTCAGAATTCATTCCCCCCTGCACATATTTGTACTTCACATCCAAAAATCATAACCATGATTTTCCCCCTGTCCACTACATGAAAATGGGGTCAGCTGAACAATTAGGGTGTTTGGGGGTTTATTTCTGTTTCCACTCGTACCTTTTGCTCAGGACTTCTGGGATTATTTAAGGGGTGGGATTCAAAGGGAGAAAAAATTCCTGATAAGAATGAGGGAAAATGTAAAACACACAAAAACATCCAGGAATAAAACACACAAAAAATCTGGAATGAAAGGAAGTTGATCAATGAACCCCAGGGAAATACTTGGTTTATAAACTTACTCAAATGTCACTGAATGAATCTTTAATTTGTTATTAAAAGATTGTACTGTAGTACAATCCTTTAATAACAAATCTTTAGTGGTACAGAACTCAGTACTGACTTCTGAGGGGCCACTGAGGAAAAGTTTGGCCCTGCAGCATTTGCAGCTTTGGTGGTTTGGGGGCCAGTGGAAGCAACGTGTGGTGAGTGCTAATGACCACTGGAGATCTTGAGGATTTTATCTATGACTGTAAAATATAAAATTATATTTTGTAAATTAATTTTCAATAAAAATTGTAATAAAATTTTAAATTTTTTAAAAAATAAATTGAAGAGAAGAGACACAGACAAACACAGATTAAAGCAAGTTCTGAAAACCTGAGGGCTTTGCTTCTGCAGTGCCCTTCTTTGGTCCCTTTCTGGCTCCTCTGTTGTGTTTTTCCTGTCATGGCCAATCCTGGAGTTCCCAGCTCCCTCCTGCTTGTGCTGGACACTGCTGGGGCCATCTGGGAGCACCTGGGAGCACCTGGGAACACCTGGGAGCACCTGGGAACACCCTGATCCCTGCTGGAGATGCAGGAGGTGGAGAGGGCACTGGCCTGTCCCTGTCACCCAGCTGTCCCTGGAAATGCTGGTGTCCCCCAGGTGCCTCAGTGGTGGTCACTGCCCTTCCAAAGGGATCCTAAACCCCTTGGAGCACATTCAGCCAGGGCTGGGAAGGATCCTGCTGTCACTGCCCTTCCAAAGGGATCCTAAATTCCTTGGAACACGTTCTCCCAAGGCTGGAAAGCATCCTGCTGTCACTGCCCTTCCAAAGGGATCCTAAACTCCTTGGAGCACCTTCTCCAGAGTTGGGAATCATCCTGCTGTCACTGTCCTTCTAGAGGGATCCTAAATTCTTTGGAACACGTTCTCCCAAGGCTGGAAAGCATCCTGCTGTCACTGTCCTTCCAAAAGGATCCCAAACCCCTTGGACCACATTCCCCCAGGTCCCTGCTGTCACTGCCCTTCCAAAGGGATCCTAAACCCCTTGAAACACCTTCCCGATGTCTGGAAAGCATCCTGCTGCCAATGCCCTTCCAAAAGGATCCCAAACTCCTCGGAGCACCTTCTCCAGAGTTGGGATGCATCCTGCTGTCATTGCCCTTCCAGAGGGATCCCAAACCTCTTGGAGCACATTCCCCCAGGGCTGGGAAGCATCCTGCTGTCACTGCACTTCCAAAAGGATCCCAAACCCCTCAGAGCATGTTCCTCCAGGTCCCTGCTGTCACTGCCCTTCCAAAGGGATCCCAAACCTCTTGGAGCATGTTCCCCCAGGTCCCTGCTGTCACTGCCCTTCCAAAGAGATCCCAAACCTCTTGGAGCACATTCCCCCAGGTCCCTGCTGTCACTGACCTTCCAGAGGGATCCCAAACCCCTTGGAGCACGTTCCCCCAGGTCCCTGCTGTCACCATGACTCCCTGAACATCCCCCTGGTGCAGCAGCTCCAGCTGCTCCTTTGGGACTGAAGGAACCATCCCTGAGCCATTCCTGGCTGAGGGCTGGGCTCACACCAGCTGGCCTGGGCAGAGATTCCTCCTGAAACTCACCTCTGAAATGGTGGTGATGGTGTGTGGATCCACAGCAGAGGCTGACTCAGGAAAATGATCCCATCCAAGCTGTTTCTCAAAGTCATTATGACTACAGCAGCTTTTCTGAATCAGCACCCAGATAAGGCCTGGCTGTATTTATTTGTGGCAAATGATTTTTATAGTCTCCCTTTCATAAAATGAAAAGTCCATAAGTCTTTGCGGTTGGGGCTGTTAAATTTAGATAATGTGTTTCTGTGCATTAAAATTAGTTTTTTATGGTCAGATAAGCTCTTGCATGAACAAGGACCTCCCTGTGCTGGTCCTTGCCTCAAAGTTGACCCAGAAAAAGCCACAGAAAAATCTGGGCTGGCAAAGAGCACAGAGGGGCAGGAGTCAGTTCAGCTGCTGCCTGTGCTGCTCGATTTCTGCACCAAATCTGTGCAGGTTTTACCAGCATTGCCCAGAGCAGCTGTGGCTGCCCCTGGAGCCCTGGCAGTGCCCAAGGCCAGGCTGGGCATTGGGGCTGGCAGCACCTGGCACAGTGGGAGCTGGCCCTGGGCTGCAATCAGCTGCCATTGAAGATCCCTTCCCACCCAAAGCACTCTGGCATTCACATTCCTCAATCCAGGATGGAAACCAGCACCAAAAGCCATTGCAGCAAATGGAGAAAGGAAAGGAAAGAATGATTGCCTGGCTGCTTGCAGGTGCCCCCAGTGCCATTTCCCACAGGGGGTTTGTAGCCTGGCAAGGCCTGGGTAGAGAGGTTTGGGCTGTGCCAGGGTGCCCAGAGCAGCTATGGCTGCCCCTGGAGCCCTGGCAGTGCCCAGGGCCAGGCTGGAGCACCTGGGACAGTGGGAGCTGTCCCTGCCATGGCAGGGGTGGCACTGGGTGGGATTTAAGGTCCCTCCCATCCCAAACCATTCCAGGATTCTGGGATTCCGAGGAGGTTTGGGGATGGCAGTGGTTGGGCACCCTCACTGAAGTCCCTGCTGGAGGCTCCAGCAAGCAGCAGAAGATCCTCACTGGAGGGGTGGTCGGGCACTGGGAGGGGCTGCCCAGGGCTGTGCTGGAGTCACCAGTCCTGGGGAGGTTCACAACCCAGCAGAGGTGGCTCCCCATGCCATGGCTCAGTGGGCATGAGAAGATTCAGTCCAAGGCTGGACTTGGTGCTCGTGGAGCTCTTTTCCAACCTCAGTGGTTCTGGGATTCTGCTTCTGATAGATGAGTAATGTGCTGAGGGAATCTCACAATTAATGGACAAATATCATGTATATAGGTCAAGTAAAGTTTTATAGATTTATAGTTCTGTTGTACCCCCTCACGTGGTTATCAAGGGACAGCTGGGTTGGGACACCTGGGAGGGCTGGCTTGTCACTGTGGAACACCTGAGCTCCAGCCAGGATTTGAGGAAGAGATCTCCACCACTGGGCACTGAAGAAGGGGTTGATGGACAGAACTTTGGGAGGGGTTAAAGGGTTAAAAAGGAAAAAACCTCCATGGTGAGGGTGATGAGTACATGGAGGGGAAAATCTTTTGCTCCCAGCGCTGTAACCTTTTTTAAATTCAGTCTTCTGTTGTATTTTTGATAAGGTTTAATAAACTTTCCTAAACTATGAAAAGTCAGTAGCTATTTCTCACATGCTGAACCACAGATGCTGATCAGGAGGAGATGAGAGGCTGAGGGGCTTTTCATGAGGCCCTGACAGGAGCTGTGGGGTTTTTATCTGGGGTGGGGAGCTGCAGGCAGGTCCCTCAGGTAATGAGTGCTGGGTGATTCCCTCCACCAACAGCCCCACAGAGAAATTCTGCTTCTCTCAAGTGCAGGTGAAAGAAATGTGGATTTCACTGGGGCAGGTTCAGAGGGCAGCGAGGAATGGTTTGGATTTGGCCAGGAGTCAAGGCAGATGACACATCCAGTGTTGCTCGGAGCTTTAACTCTGCATTGCTCTTACTCACACTTCAGGCATCCCTTTATTTCCCGGAGCTCCCCCAGCCAGTGACCTGCTCTGTAATTACCCAGCCAATGTCATGCAAACACTGCCCAGGCAGAATCTGGGGCAGGTCAGCGCAGGTTACCTGGTAATTATCTCCCCAATTACCCAGTAATTCCCAGATGAATTACCGGGTAATTGGATAGCATGACCAGCACTGGGCTGGAGACTCAGCCTGTTCTTGTCTCCCTCAGGAGCCAGGCAGCTCTCCATGAACTCACACAGCCAAAGGGAAGCACAGCTGACAAACCCAGCCCTGCTCAGGGACCACAGGCTCATTCCTCACTGGGAGTTCCCCACCGTGACTGGCTGGTGCATTCCTAGAAGTGATAAAAATAGTATAATAATTATTATTATTATTATTAATAACGGCAATGTGGCAGCAGTGACTCATGGCCTGCAGGAGCCTCACTGAGGGTTCACAATGAAGAAATTCTCTGTGTGACAGATGAGCAATGCCATGGCTGATTCTCACAATTAAAAGGCAAATCTCATGGATATACATCAGGAGAAGTTTTATAGATTTATAGTTGTGTTTTACAGACCAGCACTGGGCTGGAGACTCAGCCTGTTCTTGTCTCCCAGGCAGCTCTCCATGAACTCACACAGCCAAAGGGAAGCACAGCTGACAGACCCAGCCCTGCTCAGGGACCACAGGCTCATTCCTCACTGGGAGTTCCCCACCGTGACTGGCTGGTGCATTCCTAGAAGTGATAAAAATAGTATAATAATTATTATTATTATTATTAATAACGGCAATGTGGCAGCAGTGACTCAATGCCTGCAGGAGCCTCACTGAGGGCTCACACTGAAGAAATTCTCTGTGTGACAGATGAGCAATGCCATGGCTGATTCTCACAATTAAAAGGCAAATCTCATGGATATAGGTCAGGAGAAGTTTTATAGATTTACAGTTATGTTTTACAGACCAGCACTCCAGCTCCAGACCAGCAGGGCCTGTTCTTGTTATTTTCATTATTATTGTTCTTGTTATTATTATTATTAATAATAATGGCAATTAATATTAATAATGGCAGCAGTGACTCATGGCCTGCAGGAGCCTCACTGAGGGCTCACACTGAAGAAATCCTCTGTGAGATAGAGGAGCAATGCCATGGCTGACTCTCACCATTAAAGGCAAATATTCTGTATCTCTGTCAGGAGCAGTTTTATAGATTTATAGCTGTGTTTTACCCCCTTGTGCTGCTCTCAGGGGTGCCCTGGGTTTGGGACATTTGGGAGGGTCACTCGTTCCCATGGCAGCAGCTGCCCCCAATCAAGGTGTCAGGCAGGGATCTCCACCCCTGGGCAGGGAAGGAGGAGCCCATGGACAGAACTTTGGGGGGAACAAAGGGTTAAAAGGGGAAACCTCCATGGTGTGGGTGAGCACATGGTGGGGAAATCCTCTGCTCCTGGTGCTCTGATATTTTCTCTATTCAGTCTTCTGTTGTATTTCTAATAAGGTTTTAATAAACCTTTTACATTTTTGAAAGTGAGCATCGTTTCTCACACTCTGGCTCTTTTCACACCTCAGTGGGAGTGGGGTTGGGCTGGACCCCAGCCCTAGGAGATGGAAAGTTTATTTCTCTACAGAAAAGTGCTTTGATTTATTTGGAGTCACAGACTCAGCAGGACTTTGATGCCAGGTCAAAGCTAAGGATTCTCCTTAGCTCCTCCATCCCACAACACCCAAGGACAGTCCCTCACACTCCAGCTCATCCCCTGATGGCAGGAGGCACCTCCAGACCTCCAGGGGATGAGCTGATGCAGGGGTTCCCAGGATGAGGTGAGAGATGAGGGAATCTGACTCCATGTTCTTAGAAGGCCAATTTATTATTTTATGTACTTATACTAAAATCATACTAAAGAATAGAGAAAGAATACAGACAGAAGGCTTAACAAGAATGATAATGAAAAACTGGTGATTCTCCAGAGCCTTGACACAGCTGGACAGTGATTGGTCATTAAGTTAAAACAATTCACATGGAACCAATCAAACAATGGCCAGTTGGGAAACAATCTCCAGACCACATTCCAAAGCAGCAAACACAGGAGAAGCAATCAGATAATTATTGTTTTCATTTCTCTGTGAGGCTTCTCAGCTTCCAAGGAGAAGAAATCCTGATGAAGGGATTTTTCCAGAAAATATGACAGTGACATCATACCTTGATCCTCACTGCCCCTTGGGGTTTCCAAGGAAAAATATCCTCATCTCCTCCTCCATGGACTGCTCTGCTGTCAGTGGACCTCAGAAAACATTATTGAAAGGGTCTTTTTTATTATTTTTTCTTAATTTATGCTTTTATTATTTTAACAATAATAATAATAGCTATTATTATTATTATTATTATTATTATTATTTATTATATTTCTCTGGCTTATCTGAAGCTAGAGAACTAATCTGACCTACCAACCCAACGCTCTTTTCACAGCAAAAAGAGAAGAACCCCATTCACTTTCTTTCAGACATTTTTATTCAGGATTGTGCAATTTATTTTTTTTTTTACTTTCTTTTCCACGAGTGGCAGAACAAACCCCTCAGTGTTCCGTGATGGGCCCCCAGAGCTGCTGTACCTGTGACAGGATGAGTAATAGGTTCCTCCCTGGTGCAGAGCTGCTCGTGCACAGCAAGCTCCTGTTCACTCTCTTTATTTATTCTGTCTTATCTTCCTCACATTTCATCACTTTCTTGTTATGTTTGCTCAGTTAAGTCATTAAGACCACTTTGTTTTTTCTCTTTCCATGTTTAGCCCTAGGAAAGCAGCTAAGCCTGTGTAATTGATTTAGCATTTAATTTCCCTAAAAACCCCCTTTTTCCTGCCATCAGTCTGAGGCCCTGAGACATTCCCACTCCTGCCTGGATTGGGTGCTGTGAGAAGGTGTCGCCAGATTTCTCTTTACAGGGAAAAGCAAGGCACAATTATTCCCAAGAATATTCTTATCTCATTTGCTGTGCCTGTTTTTGTGCAAAAGTAGAATGCAATATGGAGATTTTTTTACCCAAAATTATGGTTTTGGTTCCTTGGCCTGTCAGGGCCGGGTGTGTAGCCCCACATTTCTCCTCACAGAGAAAAGCAAGGCACAATTCTTCCCAAGAATATTTCAGGGTTTCACATTTTCTGAATCTCAGAGAAAGGAAAAAACAATTCTTGTCATTTGCTGTGCCTGTGTTTGTGCCAAAGCAGAATGCAACATGGAGATTGTTCACCCACAGTGATGGGGTTTTGGTTCCTTGGCCTGTCAGGGCCGAGTGTGCAGCCCCACATTTCTCTTCACAGAGAAAAGCAAGGCACAAATCTTCCCAAGAATATTCTTATCTCATTTGCTGTGCCTGTGTTTCTGCAAAAGTAGAATGCAATATGGAGATTTTTTACCCAAAATTATGGTTTTGGTTCCTTGGCCTGTCAGGGCCAGGTGTGTAGCCCCACATTTCTCTTCACAGGGAAAAGCAAAGCACAATTCTTCCCAAAAATATTTCAGGGTTTCACATTTTCTGAACCTCAGAGAAAGGAAAAAAGCAATTCTTATCATTTGCTGTGCCTGTGTTTGTGCCAAAGCAGAATGCAACATGGAGATTGTTCACCCACAGTGATGGTGGTTTGGTTCTTTGGCCTGTCAGGGCCGAGTGTGCAGCCCCACATTTCTCCTCACAGAGAAAAGCAAGGCACAATTCTTCCCAAGAATATTTCAGGGTTTCATATTTTCTGAATCTCAGAGAAAGGAAAAAGCAATTCTTGTCATTTGCTGTGCCTGTGTTGTGCCAAAGCAGAATGCAACATGGAGATTGTTCACCCACAGTGATGGGATTTTGTTTCCTTGGCCTGTCAGGGCCAGGTGTGCAGCCCCACATTCCTCCTCACAGAGAAAAGCAAGACACAATTCTTCCCAAGAATATTCTTATCTCATTTGCTGTGCCTGTGTTTGTGCCAAAGTAGAATGCAATGTGGAGATTGTTCACCCACAGTGATGGGGTTTTGTTTCCTTGGCCTGTCAGGGCCAGGTGTGTGTCAGGACTGAGAGTGACAATCACGAGATTCTGTGCAGGGTTGAGTGCTTGGCAGATTCAGTTTAGATGTAATGTAATATAGTGTAATATAACAAAGAAAATATAGTATAATAAAGCAATTAATTAGCCTTCTGATAAGATGGAGTTCTCATCATTCTCTCCCCTCATTGAGGGTGAAAATATCATTGATTAGAAGAAAATCTCTGAGCCAGCTCATGGCTCTGAGAGGCACTGGGGAGGTTCCTCCACCTCCATGCAGGTCTCTGCTACCTCTAGGGGTGTTTTGGGTTAAATCCCCATTTCAGTGGGCAGGAAAAGGGATAAATAACTTGTGAAGAACTTCTGCATTTCTGTTCTCAGCTGTGGTGGTTTTGCTGATTTAAAGCCCTGTTTCAGTGGGCAGGAAAAGAGAGAAATCTCTTGTAAGGAATTTCTGCTCTTCTGCATTTCAGTTTGCACCCATGGTGGTTTTGCTGATTTAAATCCCTGTTTCAGTGGGCAGGAAAAGAGAGAAATCTTTTGCAAGGAATTTCTGTTCTTCTGCATTTCCGTTCTCACCTGTGGGGGTGTGGACAGCTGAGCTCTGCTGTTTCCACGTTATAAATCTGCCGGGTAGGGAGCTAAAAAGACAAGAAGGGCAATCAGGGATATCCAAATCCAAATAATTTGTGCAATTTTGCAATTTGCAATTTTTGGCTTTCAAAAAATTGCAGGGACATTAAAATTGGAAAAGAACTCCAAGATCCAGTATTTGACTGAATCCCAGCTGAACCAGACCACCCAGTGCCACCTCCATGTGGTTTTTTGAACACTTCCAGGGCTGGTGACCCCAGCATTGCCCTGGCAGCCTGTGCCAGTCCTGAGCCTTTCAGTGCCCCATTTCTCACCACCCTGGTTTGCACAGAGACACCACCACAGCTTCAACCTTAAACTTTAAAATTTGGAGGACAAGTCACCACTCCACGTGGACATTGTCCCCCCTCCCTTGAGGTCTCCAGGCTCCAGGACCTGCTCAGCCCTTCTGGGTCCTTTCCTTCCAGGATTCTTTGCAGGAATCAGTCGAGCTCTGGCTCAGGTGGGTCCCTCACCTCCTGCCCCACCTCTTCACCACCCGAGGGAAGGAAATCTTGGAATTTCTGAGGTGTTTGTGCTCATCTTGCATCACTGCAGTCCTCAGGTTTAATCACTTTGCAGACTTTCCTGATCTTCTACCCTCTGGTTTATTTACACAAGATCTGGGTCTTTGTTCTGCTGAATGAGTCAGGATTTTGAGTTCTCCTTCTGGACACAACAATCCCAGAATCCTAAAAAAGATCTTTAGGATCGAACAGTCCAACTGTTCCCCTAGCACTGCCAAGGCCAGCACCGACACAAGTGCCACCACTGACCCAAGTGCCACCACTAAACCACATCCCCAGGTGCCACCAGGGCCCTGCGTTCCCAAGTGCCACCACTGAACCATATCCCCAGGTGCCACCACTGAACTACATACCCAAGTGCCACCACTGATCTACATCCCAGGTGCCACCACTTCCCTGTGTCCCCTGGTGTCACAACTGACCCACATCCCAGGTGCCACCACTGCCCCATGTCCCAGGTGCCACCACTGCCCTGTGTCCCCAGGTGTCACAAGTGACCCACATCCCAGGTGCCACCACTGCCCCATGTCCCCAGGTGCCACCACTTCCCTGTGTCCCCAGGGGCCACCACTGACCCACATCCCAGGTGCCACCACTGCCCTGTGTCCCCAGGGGCCACCACTGACCCACATCCCAGGTGCCACCACTGCCCCATGTCCCACGTGCCACATCCCCCTGGTTTTTAAACCCCTCCAGGGCTGTTCCAGTGCTTGACAGCCCTTTCATGAAGAAATGAAATTTCAGCTTTGAGGGCTCCTGGGCAGCTCCCAGGGCAGCTCCCAGGCTGGCACAGCTCGTCTGTGCCACCCAAACCAGGCTGACCCAAGCCAGGTCCCCTCCACCTGCTGGGGATGAGCCCAGCACAGTCCCAAACCCAACCTGGCTGGGAATTCCTGTCACCCCTGAGACCTCCCCTGGCTCCAGGGGCTGAGCAGAGCCCTGCCCTGTTCCCCAGCAGCTCCTCAGACAGAGGGGCTTTGTTGGAAATGGATTTAAATGGATTTTAAAGAGGATGATATTTGAAAAAAGAGCCCAGAAGAACAAAGCAATCCCAGCTGAGCGTATTACACATGATGGAATTAAATAATGGGGATTTTACACTCTAATTGGGGTTTAAATCCTGGTTCTGAGCAGCTGCTGAGCTCCAGAAAGAGGCAGGAGGAGGTGCTGAGCCCCCCAGCCCTGAATGGGCACATTCACAGCCCAGAGTTTCTATCTGAACAAGGAATTTGCTGACTGCTAATCTCTGCTGATTAATGATGTTTTCTCAAAGCCACCACAGAAGGTTTGCTGGTCTTGTCTAGAGAACCAGACTTTGGCCAAGCAAAGCCCTTTATCCAAAAATGTATTTGTCTAGAAAGCGCCATTATTATTCTTAGGAATGCCAGGTATGGATGCCCGTGTTTCTTGTTCTTGTTAAATGCAAGTTGTTCTACAGATAAGGAGGCGAAAGAGTACAAGATAGGCGAGGTTTGTCAGGACAGATAAAATCTTCAATTAGACCAAAAGCAGCAGGAGAAAATTCAGACAAACTTTCAGACACGGAAGCAGACGTGAAAGAAGCCTGGGTGTCCAAGAGCTGACAAGTTTTTTTCTGCCCATTTATCACAGGAAAGATATCACCCCCTCCCCAAAAATAAAAAATAAAAATAAAAATCTTGCTTTTTTTGGTTTAATTCCCATTAAAAGGGGATTAAGACAGGGAGGAACAAGGCAGACTTGTTCCACATCCACACTGTGGGTTCCTTGCTGTTTTCTGAGTCAGATAACTCTGCTTAACAGCAACCTTTAGCTTTTATCAACGTCAAAGCCAAATCTCTGGTGCTAAAATTATTCCAGCTTTCATCTGGGTGTTTGCTGCAGAGCAGAGCTCTGGAGTGATCCAGTTACTGGGACAAGGGTCCCTCTGAACATGTGGCTAAGAAGATCTGCCTCTCATACCTTGGAGTGGAACAGGATTCCTGACAGTTTGACATCCAAATCCTAGCAGGAAGGAGAACATTCTGGCAGTGTTGAAACCTGGCACCTTTCTCCAGAGAACATCATCTCCCTCCCAATAATCATCAAGGCGTTATGAATAACAAATGATTTCCTAGAAATCAAGACAGAGGAGTGAGTGCCAGTCAATATTGCAGCAGGGTGAATTATTTGGCTGCAGAGCTCAGGAGGAACAGCCAGGCCAGTTCCCAATAACCACGAGGGATGATCAAAGTGCTCTGCTCCCACAGATGCACATGGAACAGATTGTTCCCTCCAACTGCTGCTCTGCCAGCAGCTCCAGCCCTGAGCTGAGCTCTGCAAGGCTCAGCCTGGAGCAAAGGAGGCTCAGGGGGCCCTTGTGGCTCTGCACAGCTCCTGCCAGGAGGGCACAGCCGGGGGGGTCGGGCTGTGCTCCAGGGAACAGGGACAGGAGCAGAGGGAACGGCCTCAGGCTGGGCCAGGGCAGGCTCAGGGTGGGCACAGCAGCAATTTCCCCATGGAAAGGGGGCTCAGGCCTTGGCAGGGGCTGCCCAGGGAGCTTTGCAGTGCCCAGCCCTGGAGGGGTCCCAGCAATTCCTGGAGGTGGCACTCAGAGCTCTGGGCTGGGGACAAGGTGGGGATCAGCTGGGACTCGATGTCCTTGGAGCTCTTTTCCCACCTCATCTCTGCCATCCTGAGCACCAGAATCCCAAAGGCTTTTCCCACAAGGGAATATCCATCCAATGCAGCCCCAGCAGCAGAGGTGTCCCTGCCCCAGCCCCTTCTGGCAGGGAACATTTCCTGTTCCCCCACAGCTCCAAACCCCTCACACCAACAACAGAAAGTCCTTAAAGTCCCATTTTTGCATATTGGGGGAAAATTTCTGCATGGACATGGTGCTTAGGCCTTGGCAGGGGTTGCCTAGGGAGGTTTGCAGTGCCCATCCCTGGAGGTGTCCCAGGAATTCCTGGATGTGGCACTCAGAGCTCTGGGCTGGGTGAAAAATTGTTGTTTAGTCACAGACTGAGGAAATGTTGTGCCATGGGAGGCTCAGTTTGGATATTATGAAGAATTTCTTCATGGAAAAGGGCTGTAAAACATGGGGATGGGCTCTTCAGGGAAGTGTGGAGTCAGCATCCCTGGGAGTGTTCAGAAAACCTGTGGATGTGGCACCAGGGGACATGGTGACCATGGTGGTGGTGGTTGGACTTGGTGACCTTTAAGGTCTTTTCCAATCTTAACAGGTCTGGGGTTGATGTTTCTGCTCCCCTGCAGTTGCAGTAAATGCATCCTTCCCTTTCAGGTTCTCAGGGTTATCTCTGAGTGCTGAAGGAACCAACAAACCCTGGGGAAAGAAAAAGAACCCAGCAAATCCTCAGTGGGAGTGGGAACAGCTCCATGTTGGGTTTATAAATGGAGAAACAGCAAAATCCAATCCTAAAATGCTTAAAAAACTCTTTCCTGTCATCAAATTTTATTGGGGGACACTGTCAAAGTGCCCCTTATAAATCATATTTCATGTGCTCCCTGTCCTAAACACTGATAACAGGTACCCAAGGAAAACACAGAAAGGATTTTGGAAATGCCTGACAAGATTTGCTCCTCGTGGGTTTTGGCCCTGCTTTCTCAGTCACTTCAGTTTCATCTGTCACAGGAAGATCCATCTGTAAACCTCATTAGATTCAAAATAACATGAGACAGATGAGGCCAGAAAAACTGTTTTTCTGCCTCCTCAGAATATTTTTTCAGTTTTTAAATGCAGTGTGGGTTTTTTAAAGCAAATTTGCTTAATTGACAACAAAAGAGGATGGAGCAGGAGATGCCAGAGCTGTTTATGGGTTGGGATGGGCTGATCCTGTCCTGGCTGAGCCCAGCACTGACAGAATGCCCAAAAATGACCTGAGAGGTCACTCATGGCCACCTGGGGCTGGGCTGGGCTGAACCTTCACATGGGGTGGCCAAAAGTGACCCATGAGGGTCCCCATGGCCACACAGGGCTGGGCTGGGCTGGACCTGTGGGTGTGGGTGGCCAAAAGTTGTTGGAGCCCTGATCACTGAGAATTGGAGACTTTCTGTGCTATCAGGACTGACCCCCAGAGAACACTGCACTGACCTGAGGCCGTGGAGAACCTTCCAGAATGGAATGACAGAACTGGGATTGTGGAGTTTGGATAGAAGTGTGTGAGATCACAGGGTGGGAAACTCAGAGTTTGGGGTTTTAGAATGTAGTAATAGATATAAGGCAAGATGGAGGTTTTGGGGCAGAGGCTGCTCCTTCTCCTTCTCCTTCTCCTTCTCCTTCTCCTTCTCCTTCTCCTTCTCCTTCTCCTTCTCCTTCTCCTTCTCCTTCTCCTTCTCCTCCATGGGTTTGGGTGGTTTTGTGTAATTGGATAAAACATCCCCATTTAGGGCCACGGGTGGTCGGTTATTGGGTTAAAAGTGACAATAATTCAGGTGCCATTTCTTAATTGAACAGTTTATCCTTGAAAGGCCTTGCAGAGAGAGATGGGGCTCCATTTTCAGTGTGTGAGAGTGAAGTGCTGCAGAACTCAGGGTTTGTGAGACTGTGATGGCCATTGGGGCCAGGAGTTCCCAAAAAGAGCAGAAATGCTGCCAGAACAGGAGGAATTGGACACTGTTCCCTAAGGGGCAGCAGGCTGAGCATAGAGACCCTGAGGCAGAGGAAGGTGGAGAGAATGCTGGAGAGGATGGAAAGCTGCCTTTGGAGGAGTGGGAAGGGTCTTCCTTCAGTCTGGACTGAGATTCAGAGCCCTGGGCCCCTGATCTGAGCCACAATGATAGATCTGTTCTGTGGGACATGAACGGTGCCACCTCTTCTTCTCAGTCCAGGAAGGTGTGAAAACGAATCTTCAAGCATTTTTCATCAAAAGTCATATTCCCATTCCCCTTCTCAGCTCCTGAGTGGGAAAATAACCCAGTAAATCCATGAAAAATCTATGCTTGAATTTAGATTTAAGGTTACAAATGTTTCTATGGGAGACAAAGATATCTCAGAGGAAATAATTCCTGGAAAGTTGGGGTCTGTTCATAGAATGATGGAATGGTTTGGGTGGGAAAAGACCTGAAATCCCCTCCAGTGCCACCCCTGCCATGGCAGGGACACCTCCCACTGTGCCAGGTGCTCCAGCCTGGCCTTGGGCACTGCCAGGGTTCCAGGGGCAGCCACAGCTGCTCTGGGTGGAATTTTGCCCATTTTTTGTCAGTGATACATTTTGGGGTTTCATTTTAGAATTACCTTTTTCCTCCAGGGATGTTCCATAATCCTGACAGTGTGGGTCAGTTCATCAAACCACGGCAGAATAAAGTGACCTCCAGCTCCAAATTCTTGCAGAATGTTGCTCCTCCAACCTCAAATTGTCCATTTTAAGTCAGTCCAGTACTCCGGGTGCTCAGAGCCAGTGGATGGAGACACAAAGTCTCAAGATAATCAACATGGGATCATTCTTGGTCCTATTCTGGGTTCAAAGCAAACTGAGCAGCACCTTTGAGGTACCACACAAAGCTTTTGAACTTTGCAGCGAGGGAAAAGGTTTTCAACTCCTTCCCGCATTTGAAATCCTATTTATCAGGTCTCAGCAGAGATTACTTATCTGAGAACCCAATGGAAACAAAGGAGGTTCACCACAGCTCCCCATGCCCAGGTCTTGGCCAGTCGGGAATGGGTCTGTTCCCATCAGCCCCAGCCAGGCCTTGAAAACCCATGGAATGTTCTGGATACAGGACGTGGTTTAATGGTAATGAGAGATTTCTTTGAGAGCACAGAATCCCAGGCTGGTTTGGGTTGGAAGGGATCTCAAAGCAAAACCCATTCCACCCCTGCCATGGCAGGGACACCTCCCACTGTGCCAGGGGCTCCAGCCTGGCCTTGGGCACTGCCAGGGCTCCAGGGGCAGCCACAGCTGCTCTGGGCACCCTGGCACAGCCCAAACCTCTCTAACCAGGCCTTGCCAGGCTACAAACCCCCTGTGGGAAATGGCACTGGGGGCACCTGCAAGCAGCCAGGCAATCATTCTTTCCTTTCCTTTCTCCATTTGCTGCAATGGCTTTTGGTGCTGGTTTCCATCCTGGATTGAGGAATGTGAATGCCAGAGTGGTTTGGGTGGGAAGGGATCTTCAATGGCAGCTGATTGCAGCCCAGGGCCAGCTCCCACTGTGCCAGGTGCTGCCAGCCCCAATGTCCAGCCTGGCCTTGGGCACTGCCAGGGCTCCAGGGGCCATCCTGACATCCACAAGAGTGAACTGCTGCCGGCTCACTGGTGTTTCACAGAACCCTCTGAAGAGAAACCAGAGCATTTTTGGGGCACTGTCAGGCTCTATGGGTTCTTTTGCAGGAGTCATTTCAAGTGTTGGAGATGAGCCACTGGCTCTTGTACCAAATCCACAAGTGGGACACCTCAGTGGCACCAAACACAGCAACCTCCAAGGTGTTTTCTGATATCCCTGGCCTTAAAGCCTCAAAGGGAATTCTGCCTTCAGTTAGTTTCTAAATGCTGCTGAGGTTTCAAAAATGTTCCTTTTCCATCAGTAGCTGAGATATTTCTCTCCAGGAAGGGTGGAACACGTTGGACCTGCAGGGATCAGAGGAGGGGGACACAGAGCAGCTGTGGCTGCCCCTGGATCCCTGGCAGTGCCCAAGGCCAGGCTGGACAGGGCTTGGAGCACCCTGGGGTAGTGGGAGGTGTCCCTGCCATGGCAAGGTGGGATTGAATGATCATTAAGGTCCCTTCCAACCCAAACCAGTCTGGGATTCTGGGATTCCATGGATTTGTGCTGGTGCACCCAGCCTGGTGTGGCAGACATGAATTATTGAAATACTTTGCACAGTATTTCCCAGTGAAATATTTCAATATTTTATCTCAAATGCCATTTTTTGGACACAGAACTGAGCTGCACTTCTCTCTGAAGGTGAGGAAAGGGTTGGACAAGCAGGGCCCTGGGACTGGGAGCCCGCCAGGGGACACAGATGGAGATCTGGGTATGGTCTGGGCACCAGCAGGGCTGGGGGTCCTGGGGCTCAGGAAGCAGAACCCTCAGCAGAGCAGAACCCTCAGCAGAGCAGAGCCCTCAGCACCCTCCTGGGTGAGGAGGGAACAACAACAACGCCTTTTCCAGTGAAAATGAAGGGAAGGAGAGAGCCAAAGGGCACGGGCTGTTATCAGGGTGGGAACTCCAGGCACAGCAGCCACAGCCATGGTGCCAAGGAGCACAATCTTATCTGTGGGGAACGGGAGCTCAGCCCCTCCTGCTGGGTGAAGCCACCCCTCGGGGTGTTCCCCACATTCCTGCTCCTCTTCCTCACCGTGGGTGTGTGCAGGGCACACAGGAACCCCTGGGTGGGCTGGCCCTTGTGGTATTTTCTGAGTCCCCCATCACTGGAAGCAATGATGAATCTGACTCCATGTTCTTGGAATGATAATTTACTATTTTATGATCTATACTATATTAAACAATGCTGTACTAAACTATACTAAAGAATACAGAAAGGATACTTACAGAAGATTAAAAAGATAATAATGAAACTCGTGACTCTCTCCAGAGTCCTGACACAGCTTGGCCCTGATTGGTCATTAAGTCAAAACAATTCACATGAAACCAATCAAACAACAACCTGTGGGTAAACAATCTCCAAACACATTCTAAAGGTGCAAAACACAGAAGAAGCAAATGAAATAAGAATTGTTTTCCTTTTTCTCTGAGGCTTCTCAGCTTCTCAGGAGAAAATCCTGGGCAAAGGGATTTTTCAGAAAATACGATGGTGACAGTCCCTGTCCCACAGGATGGTGATTTCATTGCCAGCCTCTCAAATGTCCCCAAATGTGAGGTCTGGGCATCTTCAGAGCAGGTGCCTGGACATGGCTCAGAGGCTCCCAAATGCCCTGTGCCCCCCATGGGGAGTCAGGAACCCACAGCAGCTGCAGGTTCCCATCACTGAGGTTGTTCCTGGTGTTCCTACACAAGGATGTGCTGGACTCTGGTGCAGGTGTCACCCTGTGGGTCCTGGTGACGTGTCCAGCACTGTCCCTGCCATCACTGGGGGTGTTGGGCACTCACACCTGGCAGCCTGGCATGGGGAAAGCTTTGTCCCAGCAAATGGAGCAGGTGACAGAGTTGTCACCAAGCACAAGTCCCTGGGTCAGGAGTTCCCTTGGATCCCTCTGTGCAGTGTAGGGGCTGTGTCCCTACCAGAGACACTTCTGCCAATATTCTGTGAGCAGGGCCTCCCACAGGCACGGGGGGATCCAAGGCAGAGAATTTCTGGCCTGAATCCTCACAGGCTGAGCCATTGGCTTGGGAACATTTCACACTTTTAACCCTCATTCCTTGCTCCCATCAAACAGGCAGAAGGGAAAAGGTTCCTGCTGGCTTTAAACAGCACTGGGTGTGTGTCAGAGCTCTGTGGCTGCTCAGGAGGGCTTTGAGCCACTGTGGGGTCCTGATTCCAGTGGGATCCTGATTTCAGTGGGATCCTGCCTTTACATGGGATTCTGCATTTCAGTAGGATCTTTCCTTTCACTGGGATCCTTCCTTTCCAATGGGAACCTGACTTTCAGTGGGATCCTGCCTTTTAATGGGATCCTGCCTTTTAGTGGCATCCTGCCTTTACATGGGATCCTGCCTTCCCAATGGGATTCTGATTTCAGTGGCATCCTGCCCTCAGTGGGATCTTCCCCTTCAGTGGGATCCTGCCTGTACATGGGATCCTCCATTTCCAATGGGATCCTGCCTTTCCAGAGGGACCCTGCCTTTCAATGGGATCCTGATTTCAGAGGGATCCTGCCTTCATTTCAGTGCAGAGATCCACTCACTCTGGGAGGTTCCAGCAGCCAGGTCTCAGGGATCATGGAATCATAAATGTCCTGGGCTGAAGGGACCCACAGGATCATCCAGTGCAGCCCCAAACCCTGCCCAGACCCCCCAACACCCCCACCCTGGCCATCCCTGCAGCGCTGCCCAAATTTCTCCCCCATCCTTCATCTCCCCCATCCCTCACTCTCACACAATCATGGAATGTGCTGAGCTGGAAGGGACCCCCAGGGATGATCAATGCCAAAGCCAAAGCCTGCCCAGAGCCCCCAGCAAGCCCAGCCTGGGCATCCCTGGAGCTCTGGCAGCCTCGGGGCCGTGCCCATTCCCTGGGCAGCCTGGGCAGTGCCAGCACCCTCTGGGGGAAGAGCCTTGCCCTGAGCTCAGCCTGAGCTGCCCTGGCCCAGCTCCAGCTGTTTTCCTGTCCCAGGGAGCATCAGGCCCTGCTCATGTGAAAGCTCCATGTTCATATGGATTCAACATCATATCCACGTGGCGAAAATGCTTATTTGTGACATCCTTAAAAACAACATTTTGTCTATGTTTTCTTCAGCAGTATTTATGTATTTAAATGACTCTGGAAGCTAAATGCAATTTGCATCTCAAAAACAACATTCAGAGTGTCTGTGCTTCAGGAGAAGCCTTGGAAAACAAGGAGCTGCATCTACAGGCAGGGCTCTCTTTGGAAAGGTATTTTCAAGTGTTTTTTGCCTTCCCTGGGCTCTGTGGGAGTTGAGGCAGCAGACTTCAGTCCCTTCTCTCCTGATGGCAAATCCGTCTCCTCCAGCACTGTTGGCTTTGGATTTTCAGATACCAGTTGGAGGTGCCATCTGACACCATCTCACTTTTGAACAGTTGGGTATTTTTAGTCCCTCACTCACACGTGTGGCATCCAAAATGGTGCTGGGAGCTGCTCAGAGCATTCTCTGAGGAGCACAGGGGCACAGTCCTGCCCGGGCGGGTGCTGCATCACTCGGGGGGCTCAGTGAGACACCTGGCCCTGTGTCTGCTCCTCACTGCAGGGCAGCACAGCGTGGGACAGCCCAGCAGCAGGATCCCAGAATTCTCCCCAGAATCAAGGGAAATTCCCCCCAGAATCAAGGGAAATCAGGGGAAATTTTCCCCCAGAATCAAGGAAAATCAAGGGAAACAGGAGGAAATCAAGGGAAGTCAATGCAAATCAAGGGAAATTTCCCCCCAGAATCAAGGGAAATCAAGGGAAATCAGGGGAAATCAGGGGAAATTTTCCACCAGAATCAAGGAAAATCAAGGGAAGCAGGGGGAAATCAAGGGAAGTCAATGGAAATCAAGGGAAATCAAGGGAAATTCCCCCCCAGAATCAAGGGAAATCAGGGGAAATCAAGGGAAAATCCCCCCCCCCCCAAATCAAGGGAAATCTGGGGAAATTTCCCCCCAGAATCAAAGGAAATCAAGGGAGATTTCCCCCTCAGAATCAAGGGAAATCTGGGGAAATTTCCCACCGAAATCAAGGGAAATCAAGGGAAATCAAGGGAAATTCTCCCCAGAATCAAAGGAAATCAAGGAAAATTTCCCCCTCAAAATCAAGGGAAATCTGGGGAAATTTCCCTCTCAGAATCAATGGAAATCAAGGGAAATTCCCCCCCAGAATCAAGGGAAATCAAGGGAAATCTGGGGAAATTTTCCCCCAGAATCAAGCAAAGGGAACAAGCTTGGAACAAGGATGCGGCAGGGTGGGCAGGGTGAAGCTCCCTGTGGAGGACACACGAGGAATTCAGGACATCCCTAAGTGTGCAAAGATCTTTCCTCTGACAGACAGAGCTCCTCTGAGGTGCAGAGGGTGAATAAATATGAATTAATTCATTCTCTCCTTGACATGTCTCACCCTGAGTGTTCCCTCTGCCTGCACCGGGCCAAGGCTGGGACAGGGGACAGAGTTCAGCCTTTATGGCTCCAGCTTTGATCTTCCAGATGCTTTCTTTGAAATCCCTTTCCAGAAGAGAGTTTACAGCTGCACTGAGCAGCTCCTGTCTCTCTGTGATCCCGGAGGATTTGGCTCCTGAGTCCTCTGGGCTTGGCCAAAGGTTCCCTTTATGGCCTCACCTTTGAGCTCCCTTTCAGGGTGGAATTCCCTGGCTGAGCCACTCAGCTGTTCCCTGGGCTGGCTCCTGCCAAACCCGGGCTGGGATTCATTTCTCCAGAGGCCCAGGGTGAACCTAAACCCAAAAGGAGATTTTGCTCACCCCGAGGTCATTGGCTGGTGCCAGACTCACCACGTTGGCCCTGGCAAAAGGGGCTGGAGGGAAAAGGGGAAGGGAGGGTGCTCAGACCAGCAGAGTGGTTTTTAAAGCATTGATAAGAATAAATATCTGCCCAAATGTGGAATTTGCAGGCAGCCCCGACATGGGAAGAGATGAGAATCTTGACTCCATGTTTCATAAGGCTGATTTATTATTTTATGATATATATTATATTAAAAGAAAATTATATACTAAAACTATACTAAAAGAATAGAAGAAAGGATTTCATCAGAAGGCTTGAAAGGAATAGAAAAGGAATGATAATAAAATCTTGTGACTGACCAGAGAGTCTGAGCCAGCTGACTGTGATTGGCCATTAAATAAAAACAATCCCATGAGACCAATCCCAGATGCACCTGTTGCATTCCACAGCAGCAGATAATTATTATTTACATTTTGTTCCTGAGGCCTCTCAGCTTCTCAGGAGGAAAAATCCTGGCAAAGGGATTTTTCATAAGATATCATGGCTACACCCAAACACAATCTGAGCTGGAGAACAGGGCACGAGGGAGGGTTTCTCTGAGGGAGAGACATTAGTGGGCCAGCAGAGCTGATGGGAACGGGGATCTCCAGCAGTGGCAAAAGGAGGTGTGGGCAGAGTGTGAACAGCTCCAACCCCACCTGGGCTCTGGGCAGGATGGGGAATGCTTGGGACAGGGACAGGAGTGACAGGGACAGGGTGACAGGGCAGGGACAGCACCTGGCAGTCCAGGAGAGCTCCACTGCCTCAGCACCAGGTGCTCTGAAATTACAAAAGCTCTTCCTGATAGAAATTTAGTAGTAGAAATGTATAGAAATTTATTGTTCTCTGGAAATGAAGACACTTTGGGTAGTGCCCAAAATAATGATTTTGTTTGACTGCAGGCTCGCTCAGGACTCATGGCCAGTGCCTGAAACGTGAGAGGAATGTCCTGGATCTGCCTTGCTCTGTGGTCCTGATGAGCACAGGCAGAGCCTCCTGACCCTGAGAGGTGCTTCCATCCCTCATTTCTGTGCCTCTGTGATGGAATCAGACAGGAGACGTCAAAAAGAGGAAAGGTTTTCCCATTACATCAGTGAAAACTCTGACCCCAGTGGGAGAGGGGTCCTGGAATTCATCCTGTTCTCAGAGCAGTTGAAATTCCTCTCCTACACCCAGCCCAGCTGAGAGCCCTTGGAGCCCCTGTGTGGGAGAGCAGGGGCTGCTCTGCCCTCAGCTCCACCAGTTCCCAGAGCTTCCCATTAAAAGAAAAACTCCTGTGTGTAGAGCCTTTCATTTCTCCCCTTTCTTCTGCCATATAATTTATATTTCTAATTTATACCTTAGTTTCCTTTGTGACTTGCTTTATTGTAGGAATATTCATATATTCAACTTATATATTCAACTTCTGAATCTATATTCAAATATATATATGAATACATTGAATATATATATAATAGATATATAATATATATATATAATATATATATTCAATCTATTCAACTTTTTCCATGTGTAGAGAAGCTAAATGATCTAAACAGTAAAGGTGTTAATTTTTTTTAAATAAGCTAACATTTATGAGGGAATTTATTTTGCTGTCCAAAGCACAGGAATTAAAGATAATATAGGTTCTCCAGGTTTGATTTCATTTAATGATTGTAGGAATAGAAATCTTCACATCTTCTCAAGTAAGTTCATTTACATTTACAGCTTTTTCTGCCAGGTCTCCTCTGTCCTGCCTTAGCAAGAGGAAGGAGCCTGCACAAGAGTGAATTCTTCATCAGCTGGAACCTGCAAACCAAATTCTTCCACTCACTGTTCCTTGCTGTCCCTCGAGTGTCCAGGTGTCCACCTGGCCCCTGTCCTTGTTCCCAACAGAGCCTCAAACTTCCCCAAACATCACAAAACATTTTCAGCCCCCAAAAAGTTGTCACACCACCAGCTCTGTGAGGCTGATGTGGTTCATGGGAATGGGGGATAGTTCCAAGGGGAAGGGACCTTAGGGTTTCTCCAGCCCCCTGTCCTGCTCAGGTGTCACATCCCATCCTCCTCCCTGCTGTCTCTGGCCACCTCTGTGCCCAGGGATCTCCTGGCACAGGAATATTTCTCTTGGGAAAGGGGAGCCAACATGTTTGCAGTGCCCAGGAACTTCCAGCTTGGCAAATGACCAACCCCTCTGGTAGCTCCCCTCTGTTCTCCAGGATTTCGCCCTTCCTCCTCAATAGTTTTCCATCTTTAAGGTGTTTCTCACCTGGTGTCAGGCCTTGGCAGTCCCAGTGGACTGTCCCATCCTTGTCCTGGTGTCCTCCTTGTTCCCAGGACAAAACACAGCTGAAGGAATTGTGGCAAAGGCATGGAAACACAGCTGCTGGGGCCACCTCCCTTGGTGGCATCTGCTCAAGGACCCTCCACCCCAAAACCCCTTCCCCACGGCCCCCAGAGGGTGAATCCCCCCCATCCCTGCCCTTCTTGGGGAGCTCGGGCACGGCAGAGCCGAGCTGTTCCATGAGAGGGCAGTGTGGGATGAAAGCAAACAGTCCCTGGAACCTGCAGAGGGGAAACGTCCCAGAAATGTGGATAAGGATGGGTTCAGTCCTGCTCGTGGAGACTGCAGACATCCAGAACTTACAGGAGATGAGATCCTCTCTCCTTTTCTCTTTTAAAGTCTGGAATGGAGCTGGAAATCTCTTTGGAAAACTGGGGAAAAAGGAACAGAAAGAAAGGAAGTGATTCTCCATGAAATTCTGTGATTGCTTTTGTTCAGAGTGGGTTCTGGAGGGCTCTGGCTTCCCTTTGGAAATTCTCCCTCTCTCCAAGGTGCCGGAACTTTGTGCTGCCAGAGATGGATCAGAGGGGACCCTCTGCTCACTCTGCTTTTCCAAAATCTCACTGAGGTTCCTGGGACATCATCCCACCTCCAGGAGACACCTGGATCCACCAGCTGCTGGGAGCTGGAGCTGCCAAAGGCAAGGAAAGTCTGGGGAGTTATTTGCCCTTGAGACACAAAAGAGCACCCAGCTGGCCTTCTCTCTCTGTGGAGCTCCCAGGAGGGTCACCAGGCTTCCCACAGCATCTCCCACAAACATTGTCCACTCCATGGCTGAGCCACATCTCCAGAAGCTGCTCCTCAAGAAGGTCACATCTCAAGCAGCAGCTGCTCCCCAGCACAGCTGGGGCTCATCCCAGGTCGCTTTGCTTTGTCTCCTCCACCAAGAGGCCACGGGACCTGTTCCTTGTGGCTGAAGAAGCCCCAGGACCTGTTCTTGTGGCTGAAGAAGCCACACGCTGTCCCACTTTGGTGAGAGAAGATCCCAGATGAAGGAGAGGAAGGGATTCTGTCTCTCCTGGCTTCATCTTTGCTCTGAATGTCCAAAAAAAGAGGATTTTCCTCTCTCCTGCCACCTCTCTCAGGAAAAGGAAGATACCATCTCCTGTGGGAGAAGGGACCTCCCTCCCTACTCATGGCAGAGCCACAGACACTGTCCCCTGAGCCATCAACAGCCACAAAAGGGACACAAGGACAACTTTGCTGCCCCTGCTATGATTGCACGATTTCAGAGACTCTCCCAGCCCCTGCTGTGTCTTCGGTGATGTCAGCTGATGCCTCAAGTTCCCTGTCTGATAAAGATAACATTTTTATTATCTCCCACCTTAAAAAGAGCCCAGAGTCCTGGGGGAAGTGGCACAGGAGGGGCAGGTGCCATCCCTGAGCCCACTGAGCTTCCCATTTCATTGCTCAGCCTGGACTTAAACCCACGGGGCTGGGACGGCTTTGGAGATGTCCCCAGAAGCCTCTGCTGACCACAGCCTGCGTGCCCATCCATCATCCATCCATCATCCATCCATCCATCCATCATCCATCCATCCATCCATCCCCCATCCATCCATCCATCCATCCATCCATCCATCCATCCATCAATCATCCATCCATCCATCCATCCCCCATCCATCCATCCTTCCATCCATCCATCCATCATCCATCCATCCATCCATCCATCCATCATCCATCCATCCATCCATCCATCATCCATCCATCCATCCATCATCCATCCATCATCCATCCATCATCCATCCATCATCCATCCATCCATCCATCCATCCATCCATCCATCCATCCATCCATCCACAGGATCTTTACTCTGCCCCAGACCCCTGTTGGGAGCTGTCTCTGCCCAGGCTGAGGGTGGTCTGGGGTTGGTTTCTCCTGCCAAGGTTCTCCCACATCACCAAACACATTTTTTTTCAGTGATTCTGCTGACCCAGTCACCCAGCAATGCTGGAGGGATCCCAAGGCTGTAGAGATCTTATGTCCTGGGTCTCTGGAACTGCAGCCAGCATCAGTTGTTTCAAATCAACACTGCTGGGGTTGGTCTTTGAAATATTTATTTTTCAATTAATTGGTCTTTCAAATATTTATTTTTCAATTAATTATTTTTAATTAAAGCACTCTGCAGTGCTATCTCCCATCTGAGGAGGTTCAGCTGCCAGCAACCCCCAAATCTTGGGTATTTTAAGATTAATTGGGATGGTTGGTGATGCATTGGAGCAGACAAGTGTATAATTAAAATTTCCAGTGGCTGAAGGTTAAAATTCAAGTTAGGAAACACTGGACAGGAGTGAACAGTGAGGCTGCCAGAAATCCCTTGCTATAACACAGACACAGGACCATAGACTCTCCCAGGTGCTCCCATCTCCCCTGGCTGAGCAGGGTTATTTTGTGGAAACATTTCCTAATTCTGGTTTCACATTAAGTAATCATTTTACCAGTGCTGCCCACAGGATCCTCTGCTGTCACACATAACCACAGGATGAGGAACACACTGAATTTGCCAGCACCCAAACTCCACATTGGCAGCAAACCCCAAACACAGCCAGGCCCACAGTGTGTTACCTGCCCTGTAGGCCAAGCTGAGGGCTGGAGGATGCTGAGATTTTTCAGGAAAGGATGGAAAGTGCCCACAGCTGGCTGGGGGATGGTTACAGCCACAGCCACACAGCCAGCAGGGCCAGTGTGCTCGTGGGACACTGGGATTTACCTCCAGGACAGGGAACAAGGACAGCCTGGGGCATGGGGTCATTGTGGAGACACCCTTGGCAGCTCTAATTGAGGGGCTCTGAAATAATTTTCATTTTCCACGTTTGCTAAAGGGAGCCAGCAGTGTGTCTGGAGTTCCTGTGAACATTTGTGCTGAGCTCCTCAAAGCTTTTGATCTCTTGTAGCTGGGTTTTCCCTTGGGATCTGACCTTTGGATCTTGGAGCCACAGAACATCCTTAGCTGGAAGGGACCCCAAGGATCATCCAGTCCAGCCCTGTCCCACACCCTCCAACACCCCCACCCTGGCCATCCCTGCAGCGCTGCCCAAATTTCTCCCCCATCCTTCATCTCCCCCATCCCTCACTCTCACACAATCATGGAATGTGCTGAGCTGGAAGGGACCCCCAGGGATGATCAATGCCAAAGCCAAAGCCTGCCCAGAGCCCCCAGCAAGCCCAGCCTGGGCATCCCTGGAGCTCTGGCAGCCTCGGGGCCGTGCCCATTCCCTGGGCAGCCTGGGCAGTGCCAGCACCCTCTGGGGGAAGAGCCTTGCCCTGATCTCAGCCTGAGCTGCCCTGGCCCAGCTCCAGCCGTGCCCTGGCTGCTGTCCCTGTCCCAGAGCAGAGCTGGGAGCTGCCCCTCGGGAGGAGCTGCAGATCCCTGAGCTCTGCCCTCAGTGTGCCCTGCTCCAGCTGCACACACCAAGAGCCCTCAGCTGCTCCTGACCCTTCCTTATCCTCGTGTCCCTGCAGCTCAGGTGCCTCTCAAGGTTCAGTTTCCCTTTCCCTGGGGCAGTTCTGTGCAGGAATGGGAGGCCCAGGGCTCTCTCCCTGCTCTCAGGTGCATTTGCAGCCGTGACTCAGAGCTCAGGGCCCTGCTCATCTCTCATAAAGCCGGGTGACTTCATCATACCTTCCCTGTGAACTCATGCTGCTGCACCTTCCCTCCTGGCTACCCCAGCCAGCATTCCTGGGCACTAACGCCCATTCCAGCAGCCTCCTGGCACAGCCACCCCTCTCAGGCTGCTGAGAGGAGCCACTGGGTGCTACTGGGGTAACACGTGTGTGCTCAGAGCTGCCCTGTGCAGGGAGGTGCCTCTGCCTGCTCTCTGAGGGAGTTTTCCCCTCTGAGAGATCCCAAACCCTGTTCCTGAGGAGCTCTGCTTGCAGAGGAGGCTCCCTCCTGAATCAGCTGCCTCTGTCTCACCAAAATTTTCCTTGGCAGCTCAGCAAGAGGTGCCTGAAGGAGTCAGTGCAGCCTGGCAGAGGGGCAGCCTGCCCTGGTGAGAGTGCCAGGGTGTGATGGTGTTCACAGGGGTCCCAGGATGAGGGAAGAGATGAGAATCTTCATTCCATGTTTCAGGAGGCTGATATTTTATGATATATATTATATTAAAACTAGACTAAAAGAATAGAGGAAAGGATTTCACCAGAAGGCCAGCAAGGAAAAGAATGGAATGACAATAAATTCTTGTGACTGACCAGACAGTCTGAGCCAGCTGACTGTGATTGGCCATTAATTAGAAACAACCACATGAAACCAATCAAAGTTGCCAGACTCACCATGTTGGCCCTGGCACAAGGGCCTGGAGGGAAAAGGGGCAGGGATGGTGCTCAGGCCACCAGAGAGGTTTGTAGAGCATTGATAAGAATAAATATCTGCCCAAATGTGGAAATTTGCAGGCAGCCCCAACATGGGAATACATGAGAATGTTGACTCCATGTTTCTGAAGGCTGATTTATTATTTTATGATATCTATAATATTAAAAGAAAATTATATACTAAAACTATACTAAAAGAATAGGAGAAAGGATTTCATCAGAAGGCTTGAAAGGAAAGGAATGAAATGATAATAAAATCTTGTGATTGACCAGAGAGTCCAAGACAGCTGGACTGTGATTGGCCATTAATTAGAAAAAAGCACATGAGACCAATCCCAGATGCACCTGTTGCATTCCACAGCAGCAGATAATCATTGTTTATATTTCATTTCTGAGGCCTCTCAGCTTCTCAGGAGAAAAAAATCCTAGCAAAAGGATTTTTTATAAAATATGTCCATGACACCAGGGTCCATCCTGCTCCAGCTGCAGAGGAGGAGGCTGGAACCAGGCTCTGCCACCTCTGTGCTGGCCCAGGAGAGAGAGGAATCCTCCAGCATGAGTTTGGTCTGCAAATAGGATCAAAGAGCTTTAACAGGAGGGGGTTTTAATAATTTACATGATTATTAATTCATTTTAATAGGAGTTTTTAATAATTGAAAGAAAACTATGTTGAGGGAAGCAAGAATGAGAACGTTCTCTTGTTCACCCAGTGTGTTGGCCTCCTTTGGGCACACCAGTGGAGGGTCAGGTGGGAAATTTGGGAAAATTTATTCAGTCAAAGGGTACTTTAGAATTGGAACAGGCAGTGGTGGAGTCACCAGCCCTGGAAGGCAGCAAATGTCAGAAGGACACAGCCTCGAGCTGCCCCAAGGGAAATACAGGGTGGATATCAGGAAAAAGTTTTTCACAGAAAGAGTGATAAAGGTCTGGAATGTTCTGCTCAGGGAGGTGGTGGAGTCACCATCCCTGGGGGTGTTTAACAAAGCCTGGATGTGGCACTGGGTTTCTGTGTTGAATATTCTGATTCTCACTGACCAATCCAGTACAAGATACAAATCCTACAGCATTTTCATACAGCCTATAAGAATCATTACATTCCCACACTGGGTTACATTTTAAACCCTACAAACTCCTCTTTGGGCCCCTTCTGCCAAGCCAGCAGGGTCTGCTCTGAGCCTTGGGCCTGTCTGCAAGCAGAGGGAATTGTTTGATCCAAAGGGGATCACCTTCAGCTGGCCATGCCATTGTTTTCCAGTTGTTCAGTAACTGAGGGATCTCAAAGCTTGCTTTCATTTCAATCTGGCTTAGAGTTTCCATATTCTCAAAATCTTTTTCCAGGCAATCATATTTATAAGGTTTTCCTGTTTCATCTTCCCCAACAGCCTGGACCTTTGGCTCAGGAAATAATGGACAAAGAGGCTGTTAAAAATAGGATGGGGACAAAGCATGCCTGAAGCTGTGGTGGCATTATGTAATCCATCAATAAATTGAACACTGGTGCGTGTGAAGGACGATAAAGGGGACAGGGGGATGAGTTCTGAGCATCAAAACAGCTCTTCCTGCTGCTGTACAGCCACAGGGAGCACAGCTACAGCTTGTTGTGCCCCAGCCATTTGGGAGAAATGTCCTTTTAAGGGTGGATCTGGTGAAAACACCCAGGAGTGTGCGTGAGGGAACTTGTCTGTGCCCTCGGAGGCTGCCAGGGCTGGGGCTGCTGTTCACTCCCAGCTCTGAGGGATGCAGGAGGGCAGGAAGGCTGGCAGCAGGGAATGTGCACCCTGTGCAGGTTTGGCCCGGGTGTTCCTCAATATTCCCTTTTCCCTGGGTGTGAAAAGGCTGAAACTGCAGCTGGGCTGAGATGGGAGCTCACCCTCCTTCCCACGTGGGGCTGAACAGAGGCTCTGCCCTGGTTCATGCACACCCTGCTCCCCTCTGCATTTCTGCCTGCTGCTGCAATCCCAGTCCCAGGAGCAGCAATAATCACATTAAAATCTGGCTGGGAAGATTTCTGTGACGCAAAATTCGCTCACATCACCTCTGAAGGGCTGTGCACGTGCAGCTGCCTCTGCTGGGGTGGCACTGAGATTTCCTGGGCACGGATCCTGCTGGAAAAGGGACTCCCCAGGTGACAGCCACCCTGCACAGGCAGCTCAGCCCCCAGGGACTGCCCTGGGCTGTGCAGGGCAGTGGGGAAGGTGCTGGGGAAGGCAGGACCTGCTTTAGCCCCATTCAGAATCCCAATGTCCACTTCTGACATGAAGAAATCCTTCCCTTGAGGGCAGTGAGGCCCTGGCACAGGGTGCCCAGAGCAGCTGTGGCTGCCCCTGGATCCCCAGAAGTGGCCAAGGCCAGGCTGGACAGGGCTTGGAGCACCTGGGACAGTGGAGCTGTCCCTGCCCATGGTTTGGGTTGGAATGAGATGATCTTTAAGGCTCCTTTCAGCCCAAACCATTCCATAATTCTGGGGTTTTGGGATTTTCTCAGATGGGTCAGGGTTAATTGTTCTTCTCAATGTGTTTCTCCATAAGATTCTCCAGCAGATTTGTCTCTGCTCCCAAGCTTTGGCCCCAGGAGTTACTGGAGCTTCTTCGCCATTAACCTTTGGATAAACTGACCTTGACCCCAGTGACTGCCCCAACCCTCAGGTGTTGGGTCACTCTGCAGCCAAGACAAAATTCCCCAGATTTAAGTACATTTGGGACAGCCCTTTTCCCTTGGTCTGCAAGCCAAGATCAGAGAATCATGAAATCAGTGAATCCTGGAATGGTTTGGGTTGGAGGGGACCTTAAATCCCATCCAGTGCCACCCCTGCCATGGCAGGGACACCTCCCACTGTGCCAGGTGCTGCCAGCCCCAATGTCCAGCCTGGCCTTGGGCACTGCCAGGGCTCCAGGGGCAGCCACAGCTGCTCTGGGTGGAATTTTGCCCATTTGCCCAATTTTTGTCAGTGATACATTTTGAGGTTTCATTTTAGAATTACCTTTTTCCTCCAGGGATGTTCCATAATCCTGACAGTGTGGGTCAGTTCATCAAACCACAGCAGAATAAAGTGACCTCCAGCATCAAATTCTTGCAGAATGTTGCTCCTACAACCTCAGTTTGCTCATTTTAAGTCAGTCCAGTACTCCAGGCACTCAGAGCCAGTGGATGGAGACACAAACCTGGCCTTGGGCACTGCCAGAGATCCAGGGGCAGCCACAGCTGCTCTGGGCTCCCTGTGCCAGGCCCTGCCCACCCTCCAGAGAAGATGCAGAGAGCAGACAGACACTGCCAGCCCCTCGTGGGGACAGGGTAGGTGACAAATGCCACATGCTGCTCAGGGGCACGAGGAGGTGTTCATTCACACTCTGGGCCAGCACCTGGTGTTGGACACAGGGCTGTGTTTGAACAGGTCACTGTTTGTCATGGGAAAAGCAGGATCCCAGTGAAGACAGGATGCCCATGAAATCAGGATCCCTATGGAGGGGCAGGATCCCATATAAAGGCAGGATCCCTCTGAAAGGCAGAATCCCATTTAAAGGCAAGATCCCATGTAAAGACAGGATCCCTCTGGAAAGGCAGGTTCCCACTGAAGTGCAGGATCCTACAGAAATGCAGGATCCCATTGGAAAGGCAAAAGATCCCATGAAAAGGCAGCATCCAACTGAAAGGCAGGATCCCACTGAAATCTGGATCCTTCTGGAAAGGCAGGATCCCATTGATAGGCAGGATCTCACTAAAGGCAGAATCCCACTGAAATGCAGGCTGCCACTGGAAAGGCAGGATCCAAATGAAAGGCAGGATCCCTCTGGAATGGCAGGATCCCACTGATAGGCAGGATCCCACAGAAAGTCAGAATCTCATTGGAAAGGAAGGATCCCAGTGAAAGGAAAGATCCTACTGAAATGCAGAATCCCATGTAAAGGCAGGATCCCACTGAAATCAGGATTCCACTGATAGGCAGGATCCCACAGAAAGTCAGGATCTCATTGGAAAGGAAGGATCCCACTGAAAGGAAAGATCCCACTGAAATGCAGAATCCCATGTAAAGGCAGGATCCAACCAAAGTGCAAGATCCCACTGAAATCAGGATCCCACTGGAATCAGGACCCCACAGTGGCTCAAACCCCTCCTGGGCAGCCACAGAGCTCTGACACACACCCAGTGCTGTTTAAAGCCAGCAGGAACCTTTTCCCTTCTGCCTGTTTGATGGGAGCAAGGAATGAGGGTTAAAAGTGTGAAATGTTCCCAAGCCAATGGCTCAGCCTGTGAGGATTCAGCCCAGAAATTCTCTGCCTTGGATCCCCCCGTGCCTGTGGGAGGCCCTGCTCACAGAATATTGGTAGAAGTGCCTCTGGTAGGGAGCACAGCCCCTACACTGCACAGAGGGATCCTGTCAGCATATACACCTTTCTTCATGGGGAAGAAAAAAACACAAAAACAAAACCCAGATTCTGACTTAGAATGTAAAGATAAAATTAAATTGCTCAGCAGAGAGAAGAAAATCACTCTCAAAATGGAACCTATATTTTTTTCCCCCTTCTTGTTTTCTCTCTACACTTATTATTCAATGCCAAAAGGCTCTCTTTGAACTGTCCAGTGTGTTCTGAGGAGTCCTCCTCACTCCCATCCTGGGAAATGAGTTATTGCTCATGCTGGGCCTCGGAATAAATTGGATTCTTCCTTGCAGTTAATGGAGTGGATTGACACAACGTGCAGAGCTCCTGCAGCCTGGGGAGCGTTTCCAGCCTCTCGTTTACTCCCATTTCCAATCTGTCACTTTATTAACATCAGTCAAGTGCCTCTGTCGGAGTGTCAGGGATAGCACGGTCAGGATGGACGGAGAGCAGAGATCTCTGCAGCCAGGGCTGGGAACTTGTGGGTTATTGCAAAGGGCCTGGGTGCAGGGCCCTGCTGGGAGCTGCCAGCCACAGCTCAGAGCAGGATGAGAGAGGAGAGGGGGAGAGAGGATGGGAGGGTGAGAGCAGCAAGAGAGCAAAAGCATAAGAGAGTAAAAGAGGTAAGAGGCAAGAGAGTGAGGTTCCCATTAAAATGCCATAAATCTTCTTCTGTGTTGAATATTCTCATTCTCACTAACCAATCTAGTACAAGATACAAATCCTATAGCATTTCCATACAGCCTATAAGAACCATTACATTCCCACACTGGGTTACATTTTAAACCCTACAAACTCCTCTTTGGGCCCCTTCTGCCAAGCCAGCAGGGTCTGCTCTGAGCCTTGGGCCTGTCTGCAAGCAGAGGGAATTGTTTGATCCAAAGGGGATCACCTTCAGCTGGCCATGCCATTGTTTTCCAGTTGTTCAGTAACTGAGGGATCTTAAAGCTTGCTTGCATTTCAATCTGGCTTAGAGTTTCCATATACTCCAAATCTTTTTCCAGACAATCATATTTATAATGCTCTCCTGTTTCATCTTCCCAACCAGCCTCCTCTGACAGTCCCAGGGAATGCTGCTCTCATGGACAAACCTCCACAGCAGTGGGCACCAAGCGTGGCAGCTGCACTGGCTTTGCCAGCACTCAGAGGGCACCTGGGGATTTGGATTCTGGACAGGGCTGGGGGATGATTTTCTTTGGGAGCACTTTGTTTCAAAAGAAGGAGCTCTAAACTTCCCCTGCCATCCTCTGCAGCTCATGGACAAGAAAATCACAGAATCCCTGACTGGTTTGGTTTGGAAGGGACCTCTAAACTTCCCCTGTGGTGCTGCTGGCCAGGATGCCATTAACAATGCTGGCTCTCTATGTGCAGATGGCTGCTGACCAGGTGGGTTCAGATGGGTGGGTGACCAGCACCCCCAGGTCATTTTTTGCAGGGCATCTTTGCCATGCTCATGTGTGACAGTGTTCACAGGGGTTCTTGGATGAGGGAAGAGATGAGGATCTGACTCCATGTTTCAGAAGGCTGATTTATTATTTTATTATATATATTATACTAAAACTATATGAAAAGAATAGAAGAAAGGATTTCATCAGAAGGCTGGCTAAGAATAGAATAGGAATGAATGATAACAAAGGTTTGTGGCCTGGTGCTCTGTCCGAGCCAGCTGACTGTGATTGGCCATTAATTACAAACATCCAACATGGGCCAATCCCAGATGCACCTGTTGCATTCCACAGCAGCAGATAATCAATGTTTACATTTTGTTCCTGAGGCCTCTCAGCTTCTCAGGAGGAAAAATCTTAAGGAAAGGATTTTTCCATAAAAGTTTTCTGTGACACTCATGTTCTGTCCTGAGCACCCCATGAGCCTTAGCAGCTCATTTCTCATCTCACGCTGTAAATCAGAGACTGTAAAAAGGCAAATTCCCACTTTGTACATGGGAGGCTGAAATCTCTTCAGATAAAATACTTTAAGTCTTTTTTTTTGTTTCATTTCCCTTCACTTAAAATCAGAGTCACAGAACATCCTGAACTGGAGGGGATCCATAAGGATGATCAAAGCTCTGATGTCAGGATGGGAGCTGAGCTATTTCTGAGCTTGCACATCAGCTGTGAACATTTTGGGCAGCAACACCCAGGCTTTGGCCAAGATTTCCATGCAACACTGGAAGGTCCATTTTTGGTTGCCTAACCTGAGATTTTTCACAGCAAACAAGTTTCCCACAGTCAGCTGAGGAGCACTTCCCAGAAATAATGCATCCCAGGCACCTTGTGGCTGAAGAACTTGGCTGCAGACGAGGGTGGCTGGAGAAGAGCCCTTTCCACAGGCCCAGCAGCTGTGGAATTCACTTCCTCCATCAGGCAATGGAGCAGACTCTGAAATTCAGACAGGAATGTGCTGCTTTGAGGACACAGCCCAGGCCTAGCTCAGGTTCCTGCTGGGGGTGAGGGCTGGGCACCGTGACTGAGGCTGTGACACATCCTGGTTCAGGAGGAGAGCTCCAGGTTCAGCATTTCAGGAGAGAAACTCCTCAAGTTTTTGTAAAACTGGCAGTGCAATCCCAGGGACATCACCATTATCAGTGGTTGGATCAATCAGGTCCCTTTGGCTGATTTTCCTCCTGGTGAGCTCTGCTTTCCATTTGCTCAGTAAAGAACAGAATATCATCCCCAATTCCACCTTACAGGAACAGCAACTCCTTGTCAGCTCAGCTCCTGCACTCTTTCCCCACCAGAAAGGTAAAGCTTTACCCAAGCCTGAATTTTTTATAAAGATAACCATTATCAGTGGTTGGATCTATCAGGTCCCTTTGGCTGATTTTCCTCCTGGTGAGCTCTGCTTTCCATTTGCTCCATAAAGAACAGAATATCAGCACCAATTCCACTTTCCAAGAACAGAAACTCCTTGTCAGCTCAGCTCCTGCACCAGAAGTGTTGGGTAAGGCTTTGGAGCCAGAGAGCATCCAGGCAGTGCTCCCAAGGTGCATCTCTTGCTCCCAAGGTGCTTTTCTTGCTCCCAAGGTGCTTTTTTTTCCTCCCAAGGTGCTTTCCTTGCTACCAAAGTGCTATTTTTTGCTCCCAAGGTGCTTTCCTTGCTCAAAAGTGTGGTTTTTTTGTTCACAAACTGCTTTCTTTTGCTCCCAAGGTGCTTTCCTTGCAGTGGTTCTGGGCAGGCAGCTGAGTGCAGAGGTTGGAACTGGACATATCCCATTTGTGGAGATCCCTGCTGGCAGGCAGCAGAGGGAAGGGAGGCTCAGTGGCTGTGGGATGGGAACTCAGCAGTCCCAGCAGGGCCTGGCTTTGCTCTCCAAGTGTTTCCTCTCCTCACTGAGCTCCCCAGGGCTCCTCTGCCCTTGTCAGGACACGGATTCTGCCAGCAAGCACCATCCCCATGGCTGCTGACCAGCCCTTCCAGACACTCCTCTGACACTGAGAGACAGATAATGAGCACATTTGGCATCCCAGACAGCGTCCCCTTTGTCTGCAGCCCCTGTGTGTGCAGTCCCCCCACGCTGGCAGGGAGCAGCCGTGGCTCAGAGGAGGAGGAGGAGGAGGAGGAATGAATCACTCAGATTAATTCATTTGGGCAGGTGCCACGGGCAGGGCAGAGCTGTGGTGCCCCTGGTCACTGTGCCAGTGTCCCCAGCCTGGCTGTCTGGCAGGAGAGAGGAGCTGGGGGCTGGCAGAGCCGTGCCCAGCTGTCACTGCTCTGTCAGGGGAGCAGCTCCAGGAGCTCACACCACGGGCTGGAGCTCCTGCAGGGACACAGAGCTCTGGCACTGCAGCTCTGCGGGGCTGGTGATGCTTTAAAACAGGGCAGGAAAGGCCACAGGGGTGGGAAATGTAGATCAAGAGCTGAGCTGTGACTGCAGACACCTCCCAGGCTGTGCCGTGGGTCTGTCTGGACTCCAGAGCCCCAGGAAGAGATGACAATAAAGAAGAAAATCACCTTGGCTTCATTGTCACTCTGCTGAGGGCAGCTGCATCAGCTGGTCACTGCTCCCAGAGTGGGGGTGTCTGGGATGGGCTCTCCAACAACCTGAGAAAAATGGGGAAAGTATGGAAGGGTGGAGAGCAGGAGGGGTAAATGTGGTGTTGTGAGAGTCCCCAGGATGAGGTGAGAGATGAGAATTTGACTCCACATTCTCAGAAAGATGATATATTATATTATATTATATTAATTATATTATATTATATTTATTATATTATATTATATTACATTATATTACATTATATTACATTATATTATACAATAGTATATAATATTATACCATATTATACCATATTATATTATATTATATTATATTATATTATATTATATTATATTATATTATATTATATTATATTATATTATATTATATTATATTATATTATATTATATTATATTACATTATATTACATTATATTATATATTATATGGAAGTGCTATACTAAAATTACACTAAAGAAAGAGAAAGGATACATCAGAAGGCTTAACAAGAATGAATCATAAAAACCCATGACTGACCAGAGTCCCGACACAGCTGGCTGTGATTGGCCATTAATTAAAAACAATTCACATGCTGGCTAAACAATTCTCCAAATCACATTCCAGAGGAGCAAAACATGGAGAAGCTGAAGCTTCCCAGATTCTCATAAAAAATCCTGGTGAAGGGATTTTTCATAAAATCTCATGGTGACAGGTAAATCCTCCCTGTCAGAACACAACTGCTCCTCGTTGTGTTGAACCAGCCCCAAACTGGAGCCTCAACATCCAATCTCCCTGCAGGGGCTGTGGATTCACCTCCTCCCCAGGCCTGGCTGGTGCTCAGGAGAGGGAATGTGTCACACACATCTTTTATGGAAAATCCTTCCCTTATGATTTTTCCTCCTGAGAAGCTGAGAGGCCTCAGGAACAAAATGTAAACATTGATTATCTGCTGCTGTGGAATGCAACAGGTGCATCTGGGATTGGTCTCATGTGGTTGTTTCTAATTAATGGCCAATCACAGTCAGCTGGCTTGGACTCTCTGTCTGAGCCACAAGCCTTTGTTACCATTCTTTCTTTTTCTATTCTTAGCCAGCCTTCTGATGAAATCCTTTCTTCTATTCTTTTAGTATAGTTTTAATATAATATATATCATAAAATAATAAATCAGCCTTCTGAAACATGGAGTCAGATCCTCATCTCTTCCCTTAAGTCCCCTGTGAACACTGTCACAGGAATGGAAGGAGCTGCTTTATCCTTGATTTTGTATCCTGAGCCCAGGCAGGAGCTTGAGCCCAGGTTTGCTGTTCAGCCCTGGGGACCTCTGGTCTCACAAACAGAGAATTGACCCCAGAACTAACCCCTCCCAAAAACCAAACAAAAGAGGAAGGACACAGCAGAGACCTGGGGTAGGTCACTGGGGGGACACTGGGGACTCCCCAGCCTTTAAAAACGGGGAAAATTTGCCATAAAAATGAGGAGCTCTCCCAGGGAGGTGTGGCAGAAGACAAAGAGCAAACCATCAACACCACTTTGAGATCCTGCTGGAATGAGAGAGCCAGGGGGAGTTCTGGATGCAGCCAAGGAGTCCCCAGCCCACCAGGGAATTGTTGTTATCCTACCACTGCAAGAGGTCCATGAGCTCACTTCAGTTTTTCCTTCAAAACACAAGTTTAAAGCAAAAAGTTTTACACTTAGAGAAAAAAACTGAGTGTAAAATATCAGATTTTACTCTATTACCTTAGCACAGAAATTTGAATAAAGTAAGTTTTTCCAAAATTATGTATTTTTATAAAAAAAAAAGAGAAATCTTGGACATCATTATTAACAGATTTTTTAAGCTAGAATAGACTTGGAGAAATGAGATTTTGTCAGATTCCATATGTTTTCCAGATTCCACTTCCAAGTATTCATAAGGAATAAAATAATTTCAACTTCCTAAACTCTATTTCTCAGTGTTCACCTGGAACGTGTTTTTAACCATGTGGGCAAGGAACCAAACCAAGGGGCACATCAAAAGGAACCAAATCAGTAATTACAGGAGATTCCAAATCAATAATTACAGAAGATTCCAAGCACTCAATGACATCTGTGCAAACCCAGGGCACTGGGAATATTTCTCTGTCTGCTCTGGGGTGCCCTAAACCCCAAGGGAGCTCTGACTTTGACCCTCATTCATGGAGAAAGTTTCCTAAACTCCAGAACAGACTGGAATCCACAAAAGTGTGCAATAGATTATAGAGAGCAGTGTAGGTGTGTCACTTGGTGAGAAATTGAGGTTTTGGGATTTTTTGTTTGTTGTGGGTGGAAGCAAGATGGAGGGCACAGGGTGTCATCCTGGGCTTCTTCTTCCTCCTTCTCCATGGGTTTGGGTGGCATTTTGTAATTGTGCAGAAAATTCCTCATTGGAGGCTCTTTGAGATCAGTTATTGGGTTAAAAGGGAACATAATCCAGGTGTCAGTTCTTAATTGGATAGTTTGGTCTTAAAAGACCTTGTAACCAGAGATTGTTGGCCATTTTGTCCCTTCTAATGAAAAGCTGCAAACTCACAGCAGTGAGACTGTTTGACTGATAAGAAATAATAAACACCTGAGTGTGAACATGAACTACTGTCTCAAGTGCCTTCAATCCAGACCCAGAGAAACCAACAGTTCCCCAGCCTGACTCATCCTCCCAGTTTGGTTTTGGGATTTTTAGTGTGTTGTGGATGGAAGTAAGATGGAGGGCACAGGGTGCTGTCCAGGGTTTCTTCTTCCTTCTTCTCCATGGGTTTGGGTGCATTTTGTAATTGGGCAGAAGAGTCTGCACTGGGGCTCTGTGGGATCAGTTATTGGGTTAAAAGGGAAAATAATCTAGATAATTGGATAATTTAGTCTTAAGAGACCTTGTACTGAGAGATCGTTGGCCATTTTGTGCCTTCCAATGAAAAGCTGCCCAACTCACAGCAGTGAGATTGTTTTAATCATAAGAAACACCTGAGTCCCAACATGAACTACTGTCCCAAGTGCCTTTAATCCAGACCCAGAGAAACCCAAAACTGGTACCCCCACAACATCCATGGGCTGCAGCTCCACATCTCCAGTTCCCATGGCAAGGACAAGAGGCTGGTGTGAGAGGAGGGTGCACTCCAGACATCCTGGAATGAGATGTTCCTCTCCTGGGAGCAGAGATGAGCTGTGGTTTCTCTGGGCTGAGCTCATTTTTCTGTGTCTGAGGAATTTCCTATGGTTTCCTTTGAGCCCAGCTGAACCCCAGAGCCTGATTTTGGAGGCAGGGACAGGCAGCCTTAGTCTTCCAGGACACCTCCTGTGGAGTTTTTGCTTCTTTTTTACCAGGGTTGGGATTAAATGTGTGAGATGGTATTTCTCATTTGGACTCAGATGTTTGTTAGTTCTTTTCTCTGTCACAGTCCCACAAACCCTGAGTTCTGCAGTACTTCACTCTAACACACTGAAAAAGGGGATGTATCTGTCTTTCTACAAGGCCTTTTAAGGATAAACTGTCCAATTAAGAAATGACACCTGTGATGTTCACATTCTCTGAACAGAGAGAGACACAATTCTCTCTCCCAGGACTTTTCCTGGGAAACACAGAGAGAATAAGAGAAAATAATTCTTATCTCTATTCCCTGCTCCTGTTGTTTGGCACATGTGGAATGTGTTATGGGGATTGTTTACCAGAAGTGATTTGTCAATTGGATTCTGCTGAGGATTGTTTTGTTTCCTTTGGCCAGTTGGGTCAAAGCTGTGTCCTGGCTGTCTCAGACAGTCATGGGTTTTTCTTTAGTATCTTTTTAGTGTAGTATCTCTTTAGTATAACATAGTATTAGTGTAATATAACCTAGTTTAATAAAGCATTGCTCAGCCTCCTGAATCATGGAGCCAGAGCACATTACTCCCTATGTCAGGGGTGCCCTGTATCAACAGACACCTAAATTATTTTTACCTTTAACCTAATAATCAACCACATGTGGCCCTCCATGGGGACTTTTCTATCCAATTACACAAAACCACCCAAACCCATGGAGAAGAAGGTGAAAAAGAAGGAGAGGAAGAAGGAGAAGGACCAGCCTCCACCCCAAAACCTCCAGTGCTGGAGTCCTGGCTGCTGGGAATTTCAGACTTTCTGTGATGCCAGGCACTGATTCCCCAAGAGAACCCTGCACTGACCTGAGGCCATGGAGAAGTTTCCAGAATGGAATGACAGAACTGGGACTGTGGGTGTGGAATTTGCATAGAAATGTGTGAGATCACAGGGTGAGAAACTCAGAGTTTGGGGGTTTAGAATATAGCAAAATATATAAGGCAATAATATATATAAGGCAATAATAATAATAATAATAATAAGCAATAATAGATATGGCAATAATTATAATAGTGATATATAATAATAGGTAATAATCATATAATACAGTAATATATATAAGGCAACAACATGTATATGGCAATAATAATATAATTATAATAATAGGGCATAATAATATAATACAATAATATATATGACAATAATATGTATAAGGCAATAATAATTATATAATTATAATAATGGCAATAATAATAATATAATTTAGTAATATATAAGGCAATAATATGTATAAGACAATATTAATAATATAATGTAGTAATATATAAGACAATAATAGTAATATAATTATAATAATAGGCAAAAATAATAATAAAATATAATAGTATATAAGGTAAAAATGTATATAAGGCCATAACAATAATATAATTATAATTATAGGCAATAATAATATAATATAGTAATATATAAGGTGATAATATATATAAGGCAATAATAATATAATTCTAATTATAGGCAATAATAATTATATAGTAACATGTATAAGGCAATAATATATATAAGATAATACTGTATATAAGGCATAACCCCTTCCTCCTCTTCCTCCTCCTCACAGCTCAGAGCTGCTCTCTCTGGGACAGGACAGCCTGAGGCATAAACACCTCAGTGTTCACAGCACTCACAAATTGGCTTTCTGCAGGTAATGACTGTGACCTTTCCACTCTAAACCCTGGAGCAGGGAGGGTTAAATGGAAATGAAATGTGTGGGACAGATGCTGAAAAGCAGAGCAGCTCCCTGTGCCAGCAGCGTGGGCTGCACCTTGACTCAAATTAGGCTAAAGTGGCACGAGCAGAAAACAAGAGAGCAGGGAAAATGTCAGACGTGTCAGAGGAGCAGGAAAATAAACCTGGACTTCCCAAAAGCACAGGCAACAAATTAATTCCAAGTGCAAGCAAGGAGTGAGGAGTATCTGCTGGGTGGGTGTGACAGAGCCTGTCCCAGAGATGTGACAGCAGAGAGGAGCTCCTTTGGTCACAGAGATGCTCCTGCCCTCAGCCTCACCTGCAATCTGCTCCTGGGCTTCATTAAAACTCCTCCACAGAGAGGTTTTAGCCCTGGGATGCTGAAACTGTTCCTGGTGACAGCAGCGATGGAAGCCCTGAGTGTCCCAGCCTCTGCTGTGTGTCCCATGAGAGATGCAGTTTGCACACATTAATTAATCAAACTTGATCTGTTCCACGCTTTTTGGTTCACTTGTGTTGCTAAATGACCAGATTTCACTTCAGTGTTTGGTGTTTTGATGTAGATGTCTTGCTCCAAGAATGCAGCCAACAAGATGGGGAACACTGAAATGTAAATTTGGAGAATGAAATGTAAAATTGGAGACTGAAATGTGAAACTGGAGAGTGAAATGTAGAATTGGGCACTCAAATGTAGAATTGGAGAGTGAAAGGTAGAATTGGAGATTGAAATGTAAAATTGGAGACTGAAAGGCAGAATTGGAGACTCAAATGTAAAATTGGAGACTCAAATGTAGAATAGGACACACAATTGTAGAGTTGGAGACTGAAAGGTAGAATTGGAGACTGAAATGTAAAACTGGAGACTGAAATGTAAAGTTGGAGATTGAAATGTAAAATTGGATGCTGAAATGTAAAATTCGAGACTCAAATGTAAAACTGGACACTGAAACGTAAAATTGCATGCTGAAATGTAGAACTGGAGACTGAAATGAAAATTTGGAGACTGAAATGTAAACTGGAGACTGAAATGTAAACTGGAGACTGAAATGTAAACTTTCCTGCCCTGGGGCATTGCATGACCCCAGGTGTCTCCTGAACTGACCCCTGTGGGTGTGCAGTGCCAGCACACACCGTGGTCAGTGTTGGTTTGGTTCCTTGGCTCACCCATGCCAGGCACAGCTCCTGGTGGCCCCGGGGCATTGGACTGGGCCAGGCTCAGTCCCAGCACAGCCAGGACATCCCCAGGGCTGAGGCACCGACCCCTCAGAGGCTCCCAGCCCACGCCTGCAGGCACAGCCTGAGCCCAAACCCTTCCCACGTCATTTCCAGACCGAACCAAATCAGTTCCATCCCCACATTCCAATGGCCAAACGCTCTCTGCCAAGTCCTGGGCAGCTTCCTCCTCCTACCATTCATTATTTTCCTGCTCTCAACCTCTGTGACCGTGATCACAGGGGTCTGAGGATGAGGGAAGAGACGAGGATCTGACTCCATGTTTCAGAAGGCTGATTTATTATTTTATGATATATATTACATTGAAACTATACTAAAAGAATAGAAGAAAGGATTTCCTCAGAAGGCTGGCTAAGAATAGAATAATAAAGAATGATAACAAAGGTTTGGCTCGGCTCTCTGTCTGAGTCAGCTCCCTGTGATTGGCCATTAATTACAAACATCCAACATGGGCTAATCAAAGATCCACCTGTTGCATTCCACAGCAGCAGATAATCAATGTTTACATTTTGTTCCTGAGGCCTCTCAGCTCTCAGGAGGGAAAATCCTAAGGAAAGGATTTTTCATAAAAGATGTCTGTGACAAACCTCCTTGGGGTGACTCCAGAAGTGATGCCCTTGGTTCTGTTCCTTGTTTCATGTGAGGAAATCAGCCAGGCTCCAAGGCCAGGCTGGCTCCAGGCACCTGAAGGACAGGGACACATTTGGACACTTCAGCTCCTCTCAGGAGGGAACCTTCACTGGTCTTCTGCTGCAGGAGGTGTTGGTTTGGGATGCTGGGAATGGAGCTGGGAAGGGTCTGGAGCCCCAGGAGGGGCTGAGGGAGCTGGGAAGGGGCTGAGCCTGGAGCAAAGGAGGCTCAGGGGGCCCTTGTGGCTCTGCACAGCTCCTGCCAGGAGGGCACAGCTGGGGGGGTCGGGCTGTGCTCCAGGGAACAGGGACAGGAGCAGAGGGAACGGCCCCAGGCTGGGCCAGAAGAGGTTTAGGTTGGACATCAGGAGGAATTGCTCCACAGAAATGGTGATTGGGCATTGGATGGGAATGTCCAGGGGTGTGGTGGAGTCCCCATCCCTGAAGGAGTTTAAGAAAAGCCTGGATGTGGCACTCAGTGCCATGGTCTGGGTGGTGTCAGGTCACAGGTTGGACTTGATTTCAAAGTTCTTTTCCAGGCCAGCTCATTCTGTGATTCTGTTCTCTGGTTCTGGGATTCTGGGATTGGTTCTGTGATTCTATTCTGGGATTCCAGGATTCTGTGATTCTGTTCTCTGGGATTCTGTTCTGTGATTCTGGGGTTCTGTTCTGGGACTCTGTGACTCTGTTCTCTGGTTCTGGAATTCCGGGATTGATTCTGTGATTTTGTTCTGAGATTCCAGGATTCTGGGATTCTGTGACTTCGTTCTCTGGTTCTGGGGTTCTGGGATTGATTCTGTGATTCTGTTCTGGGATTCCAGGATTCTGTGATTCTGTTCCCTGGGATTCTGGGATTGATTCTGTGATTCTGTTCTGGGATTCTAGGATTCTGTTATTCTATTCTCTGGTTCTGGGGTTCCATCTCCAGCAGCCCTGGCCTGGCCGTGTGTCCCCTCAGGAGCACCAGGCCCAGCATGTCCCACAGAGATGGAGCTTTGGGCTCCTCAGGGTGGGGATCCCCCAGCTGCCATCTTCAGAGAGTAAAGCCTGGAATTCCCCCTGAGTGTCCATCCCTGCCCCAAGCACACACTGATGGTGCCACACACAGCCCAGGGCTGGAGCTGGGCTCCCCACGCTCCCCAGGGCACAGCCTGGAGGCAGCCCAGCTCCCAGTGCTGCCCCTGTTTGCTCTCCATCCCTTTCCAGCCCTGTTATCTCAGGGTGAGGCCCTCCCAGGCACCCTAGGGCCTCAGAAAAGCTGCAGGATCTGAGAGCCAGGTGAGCACAGAGCCCAGCAGAGCCCAGCCCAGCCCACTGACCCGTGGGTCAGCCAAAGTAGGGCACTGTGATACCAGCAGGAGCCCAGATCTGCTGATACCGAGCTATTTATTTGGTGATAAATAAACTAATGCACCTGATAGTCTGGAAGGAGCTGCTAATGCCTGTAAATTTCCATTTATCAGCCTGCAGAGAGTCCTGGGATGGTCTGGGTTGGAATGGTTAAAGCTCAGCTCAGTTAAAGCTCAGTTTAGTTAAAGCTCAGCTCATCCCACCCCTGCCATGGCAGGGACACCTTCCACTGTCCCAGGGTGCTCCAAGCCTGTCCAGCCTGGTCTGGGACACTTCCAAGGATGCTTTGTTGGTGCATCTCAACCTCCCCAGCTCTGAGTCCTCCCTCTGCAGCAGATCTGTGGGCCAGGACCTTCCCTCCCTCTCCCCTCTCAGTCCCATTTGAGCAGAAGATGCTCAGATGGCTTTTTGGGTGACATTGATGCTGCATCCCCCATGCTTTCTGTGATTGCACAAACAGCTCTCACTGGGCTCTCTGACCTCCTCTCTCGCAGTCCTGATGACAAAAAATGATGCAGAGCTTTGTGTTTCAGGAAGGAGGCCAATAAATCACTCACCTGCTGCTGGGAAGGAGCTATAAAATGGGGTTTGCCATTTTGCAATTGTATCAAAAGTCCCACGAGGTTTCATCAGGGTGTGATGAAAGGTTCAGCTTTTCTGAATGGAGCACAAATGAAAATATTTATTACAAAGCCTTAGAAGAAACAGCAGAGCAAAGATTAGAGGAAGGTGTTTATTGATAAATCAGGGCAGTATCAGGATCAGACAGGTAAGCACTCAGGAATGTGAATTTATGTAAAGCTCAGGGAGCTGCTGAGTCACCAGGGGAAGGATGGGTCAATAACTGGAGGCCTTTATAGCCAGGAACAGCTGTGTCTCATTTCCCCTGAAATTCATTCTGAATTAGATGGAACAGCCCTAACAGGCAGAACTGTGGGACCTGATTGGTTTGGGCATCTTCTCAAAAATCTCCTGTCCTGCAGCCCTAATCCAGCTCAGCCCTGCCCCTCTGCACACCAGGATGTCTCTGGATTTTGGATATTCCAGGACATGAATTCCCATGTCCTCTTATTCAGGACCTTTCTTCCCACAGCTGAGTGGGGAGGAAATGCAGAGCAGCATTTCTGAGAGCAGAAGTTCAGTTCCACCAGGAAAAGGTGTAAAAAAGCTCTCAGGTGAGGCTGAGTACAGCCAGGAATGCTGGCAGAGGCTTTTCTAGCCAGGCACAGCTGTGTCTCATTTCCCCTGAAATTAATTTTGAACTTTATTAGATGGAACAACCCTAACAGGCAGAACAGTGGGACCTGATAAATTAGGGCATCTTCTCAAAAATCTCCTGTCCTGCAGCCCTAATCCAGGCTCAGCCTTGCTCCTCTGCACACCAGGATGTCTCCACAGCTCTGGATTTTGGATATTCCAGGACATGAATTCCCATGTCCTCTTATTCAGGACATTTCTTCCCACAGCAGAGTGGGGAGGAAATGCAGAGCAGGATTTCTGAGAGCAGAAGTTCAATTGCATCAGGAGAAGGTGTAAAAAAGCTCTCAGGTGAGGCTGAGCCAGGAATGCTGGCAGAACTCCTCAGTTATTCCATCCTGCTGGCCTGGACGCAGTGAAAATGTGAATTTTACTTTTTTCAGAGCTTTGCCTGAGCAGCAGCCCCTCACACCTGGGCTGTGAGCACCCATGGGTGGCTCTGGGTGTGTTATTTCAGCTTGGATTGGGCCTGGAGAGCTTCTGAACCAACACCACCCTTGGGAACTGAGATAAAATGATTTTTTGTCAAAGAGCAGCCCTGCACTGGCTGTGCTTCCTCATGTGCCCCTTCTTGCCAGGAACAGCCTGGCCAGGTCCCTGCTGCATTTCCAGCACATGGATCCTTCCTGGGCACACCTGGCACCTTCCCTGCAGGGTTTGGACAGGAAATTGGCCCCAAGAACAGCTTGTCCTGAGCCTATCCCAGGGTAATTCCCATTCCAAATGTTCTCTCTGTTGTCCCTGACCCAGGAAGGTTTGATTTGGGAGGCACAGCCCTGCCAATCCCTGTGGGTTCTTCTGCCATCTCCTGAACATTTCAGCAGCTCAGAGAAGAGCTGAGCTATCACACAAAGGCTCAAAAATGCCTCCCCCACCCCAAACCCTTCATGTTTAACCCTTTAATTACTGCCAGCCCAGCAGTGTGACCGTGTTCACAGGGGTTCTTGGATGAGGGAAAAGATGAGGATCTGACTCCATGTTTCAGAAGGCTGATTTATTATTTTATGATATATATTACATTAAAACTATACTAAAAGAATAGAAGAAAGGATTTCATCAGAAGGCTGGCTAAGAATAGAATAGGAAAGAATGATAACAAAGGTTTGTGGCTCAGAATTTCTGTCCAAGCCAGCTGACTGTGATTGGCCATTAATTACAAACAACCAACATGGGCCAATCCCAGATGCACCTGTTGCATTCCACAGCAGCAGATAATCAATGTTTACATTTTGTTCCTGAGGCCTCTCAGCGTCTCAGGAGGAAAAGTCCTAAGGAAAAGATTTTTCAGAAATGATGTCTGTGACAGGCTGGGACAAGAAGGGAGGAGGTCTCCACTGTGTTTCCCCTGCCTGGGAGCAGAGTCCACCAAGCCTGGGCTCATTTTAGAGCTGCATTAAACCTCTGCAGCCCCACCAGCTCAGGGTGTCCTCACGAGGTACCAGGGGTGGATTTCCAACCTCTGCTCGTTCATTAATGTGCTGGGGCAGGGGCAAACTGCCCCCTCAGGCCCAGGTGCTGTGCTCAGAGTGCAGCTTGGAGCCAAACACGGCCCAGAGCTCTGTCTGGGCCTGCACCACATGGCTGGGGCTGGCCTGGGCCACAGAGGGGCCAAGGGAAGGGATCTGAGTGTGCCAATGTGCAGGGATGGGCTGTTCCCAGGGCAGGGGACAGTGCCTGGGCAGGGACATTCACCATCACAGGGTACCACAGAACATCCTGAGCTGGAGGGACCCACAGGATCACCCAGTGCAGCCCCAGGCCCTGCCCAGCCCCCCAACACCCCCACCCTGGCCATTCCTGCAGCGCTGCCCAAATTTCTCCCCCATCCTTCATCTCCCCCATCCCTCACTCTCACACAATCATGGAATGTGCTGAGCTGGAAGGGACCCCCAGGGATGATCAATGCCAAAGCCAAAGCCTGCCCAGAGCCCCCAGCAAGCCCAGCCTGGGCATCCCTGGAGCTCTGGCAGCCTCGGGGCCGTGCCCATTCCCTGGGCAGCCTGGGCAGTGCCAGCACCCTCTGGGGGAAGAGCCTTGCCCTGAGCTCAGCCTGAGCTGCCCTGGCCCAGCTCCAGCCGTGCCCTGGCTGCTGTCCCTGTCCCAGGGCTGTCCCTCCTCTCCCCCTCCTCAGGAACTGCTACCTTTGAGGAGTCTCCCCTCAGTCTCCCCTTCTCCACGTGGCCTCAGCTGCTCCTCATGCAGCTTCCCCTCAAGTCCCATCAGCATCTTTGCTGCCTTCCCTTGGATGCTCTCTAACTATTTCCTGTCTTTCTTACATTGTGGTGCCCAAATTGCTCACAATATTCAATCTGAGGCTGCCCAGCCCAGAGCACAGCAGTTGCTTCCACTCCCACTGCCCAAACCCTTCCCCTTTCTGCAGCCCTGCCTTCTCCAGCTCTTCCTCCTCTGTTTATTTATTTTTTCCTGGCACTCTGATAAAACCAACCTGAATGTTCTTCTCTGGACAACAACACTGACACTTCCCAAATCATGTCTCCAGTGTGCCGCCACTTCAACTTTCAATCACATTTCTGTTTTCTCACCCTTAGATTCCAAATTAGGGACCACCAAGTCCCTTCATGGGGATTGTGAGAAAAACGGAAAGCTCTGAGCACAGAAAAAACGTTTGAGAGGAATTTCTGATTGACAACTTCCCCATTGTACATGATATGCACAAGGCTGAAGTTCAGATCACAAGAATGGTTTTGCTTTCATCCTTGAATTGCACAATAATGAAATCCTGCAGCTCTTGCCATCCCTTGAGCTGTTTCTGATGAAGCTGCACTAAAATCTGTCAGTCCAAGTCAGAAATGCAGAGAAGTAAAGAGAATTTATCTGAGGCTCCTCACACCCAGCTCCCCTCACTCAGCAAGGATCTGCAAATCCTGAAGCACTGCTCACAGCTCTGCCCAGCTCAGCTGATCCTCCTGTCCTCCTCCTCCTCCCCAGGCAGATCAGAGCCCTGCAGGGCTGGGTGGAAATTCTGCATTTTCCAGGGCACAATTTCCAGGCTGTCAAAGGGAATTGGAGGCTGCAAACTCCAACCATGGTGTCACACTCATCTTTTATGAAAAATCCTTTCCTTAGGATTTTTCCTCCTGAGAAGCTGAGAGGCCTCAGGAACAAAATGTAAACATTGATTATCTGCTGCTGTGGAATGCAACAGGTGCATCTGGGATTGGTCTCATGTGGTTGTTTTTAATTAATGGCCAATCACAGCTGGCTTGGACAGAGAGCTGAGCCACAAACCTTTGTTATCATTCTTTGCTATTCTATTCTTAGCCAGCCTTCTGAGGAAACCCTTTCTTCTATTCTTTTAGTATGCTTTTAATTATAATATATATAATAAAATAATAAATCAGCCTTCTGAAACATGGAGTCAGATCCTCATCTCTTCCCTCATCCTGGGACCCCTGTGAACAGGGTCAAACCATGGGAGATGTGTGTGTGTTCCTGCAGAGCACAGCTCTGACACTGGGACCATGGTCACATCTTTCCTTGTGCTTTTTCACCACAGATTTTCTTCCACAGGATCCCAGGCTCAGTGCTTGTAGCAAATATTTCTGTTTGTCTTTTCATAGAATCAGAGAATCCCAGAATGGTTTGGGTTGGAAGGGACCTGAAAGATTGTCCCATCCCAGCCCTGCCATGGCAGGGACACCTCCCACTGTGCCAGGTGCTGCCAGCCCCAATGTCCAGCCTGGCCTTGGGCACTGCCAGGGCTCCAGGGGTACCCACAGCTGCTCTGGGAATCTGTGCCAGGGTCTGCCCACCCTCACAGGGTAGAATTTCTCCTTATTATCCAATCTAAATCCATCTTATCCAATCCAATCCAAATCTATCTTATCCAATCCAAATCTATCTTATCCAGTCCAATCTATCTAAATTTTCTTCCACAACAGGGCAGCTCCCAGGCTGGGCACACAATGAATTTCAGCTTCATCAGAAGAGCTGAAACTGCTCAGGAAAAGGCAGGAGGGTCCTGTCCCCATCACTGAGCTGTGTCACCCCCTGACCCCACAACTGAGCTGTGTCACCCCCTGTCCCCACAACATTCTGCTCAGGAATTCCATCTCCCCCTCCTTATCCATCTTGCTGGGTGTCATCTCAAGACATTCCATGTTTCTGTATTTTTATTAATATAATTTTTTTTTTATTTTTTTATTCATATTAAACAGCAGGCCACATTATGAGGCATGAACCAGGATATTCCCTGGTAAAAATCCTTCAAGGCTGGGGGAATTCCTGCAGCTGCAGCTGCTCTGCAGGGTGACAGAGCTGTGCCAGCTCCTGGGGACTGTCCCAGCTCCTGGGGACTGTCACAAATCTTGGGGACTGTCCCAGCCCAGGGGTCCCCAGCTGCTGCCAGAGCAAACATGTCACAAAAACCCAAAGGTGAGAGAGGAGACAATGGCCATGCATCATCCCATGGAGCTGCTCAGCTCCTGGCTTTGCAGAGCCAGGCAGGGAGAAATGGATTCCAGAGCACCCCTGCCCGGCTGGGACTGTGGGCTGGGTAAATCCTGTCAGAGCAAGGCAGGGAAACACGTGGAGCTCCAGCTGCTCTGCAAACCCAGCTGCATTTTTGGAGTTGCAAAACTGTGGGAAAGTGTAAATCCCAGGAAAAGAGGAGGGCAGGGTGCAGAGGAGCCAAAGGTGACAATACACCTGTTCATTACATAATTCCTGGGTGATAAAATGCATTTATCTCCCTCTTTTTTCTTCTCTGCACTTTGTCCAGCAAACTTTCTCCGGGACAGACTTCCAAAGTCCCAGGGCAGCTTCCCTCAGTGAATGGTTTTTATCAAAATAATGGTTCTCTCCTTCCTCAAGGCATTGTTGTTTGGGGTGAACAACATTTATCAGATAAACTGTGACCTTCCAGAGGCAAGAGCAGCAGCCTGAAGAGGGAGATCTGGCACTTCCCTGGCCAGGACTCTGCATTTCCCAATCCTTTACCCTGGGATTTATATGGACCTGCACCTGTCCTGCCTCAGCAATTCCCATCTCATCAGGGAGTGCCCCACAAAGCACCCCTGCTTCACCTGCCCCCAAAACTCCATCTCCCAGACAACTTGGATCAAAATCCTGAATCTCAGCTCACAATTACCCTGCAATGATGAAAATCGAATTACTTGAAATCCCAAAGGTGGCAGAAGAAGGGAAGAGCTTGACTGTCCACAAGAAGAAGAGTATCTCTGATTTGTGGGACCTTTTCCAGTTATAGAGGAATTTTTCCACCCCAAATTCATTTGAAATTTCTGAGTTCTGGGCTGGTCACTCGTGGGGCACAGCTTGGGCAGTGCCTGGGGCACACCCAACCTCTTCACCAGCTTGGGGCAGCAGGGATGGCAGAGAGGAGCTGTGGGAGCCGTTCCCATTTCATCAGGGAATGCCCCACAAAGCACCCACTGCTTCACCTGCCCCCAAAACTCCATCTCCCAGGCACACTGGATCATAATCTCAGCTCAAAATTACCCTGAAATGATGAAAATCAAATTCCTTGAAATCCCAAAGGTGGCAGAAGAAGGGAACATCTTGACTGCCCACAACAACAATCTCCCTGATTTGTGGACCTTTCCCAATTAGAGAGGAATTTTTCCTCCCCAAATTCATTTGAAACTGCTCAGTTCTGGGCTGGTCACTCATGGGCAGTGCCTGGGGCACACCCAACCACTTCTCCCAGCTTGGGGCAGCAGGGGATGGCAGGGAGGAGCTGTGGGAGCACCCAGGGGCTCTGACAAATTTGGTTTTCTGTTTGAGCTCAGCTTTGGGACAGTCACTGCAGGGCACAGGGGCTGTGCAGCTGGGACAGACCCCAGGGAGGAATCCTGGAGAGGCTCCTGGGCACTGAATCCTCTGCCATGCCGGGGAAAGGCTCAGGGGGCTGGGGGTCATTTGGGCACCTCATGACAAGAAAGGGGCTGGAGACAGGACAGGGAATGGAGCTGGGAAGGGTCTGGAGCCCCAGGAGAGGCTGAGGGAGCTGGGAAGGAGAAAAGGAGCAAAGGAGGCTCAGGGAGGCCCTTGTGGCTCTGCACAGCTCCTGGCCAGGGGGATCAGTCTCCTCCTTCTCCTTCTCCTTCTCCTTCTCCTTCTCCTTCTCCTTCTCCTTCTCCTTCTCCTTCTCCTTCTCCTTCTCCTCCTCCTTCTCCTTTTCTCCTTCTCCTTCTCCTTCTCCTTCTCCTTCTCCTTCTCCTTCTCCTTCTCCTTCCCCTTCCCCTTCCCCTTCCCCTTCTTCTCCTCCTCATCCTCTTTATCATCCTTCTCCCCCTCCTCCTCCTGCAGCAGCAGAGCTGCAAATGGCAGAGAGGATTTTTGGAAACCAGTTCCCCAGGGCAGGTGTGGTAAAGGCAAATGTCCTGTTTGGGTTCTCAGAAATGGAAGAGGAGCTGCAAGGCCCTGCAGGATCCTTTGTAAGGGCCAGGACACTCCAGGAGAGCTCTGGAGCACTTGGAGATCATCCCCATGTCTGGGAGGTGTGAACTGAGTGGAAAACCCTCTATGGTTTGGGCTGGTAATGAAGGTAAAGCGAAGGGAAAATTTCCATGGGTGAAAAAGTGGTGTATGGGAATATTTTCCCTGAAGGGTGGTGAAAACTTCATTGGGAATGTTTAAGAAGGGCAGAGACACAAATAAAGTTGGTTTGCCTTGGGCAGGGAGCGCCAACTCCATTTCTTCAGGAACCCATGGGTCTGTGGCTTCTTTTCCTGAAAAAGGATCTTCTCCCCATAAGGAGGTGAAGGAAGGGGGCAGCACAGACTGAGCATCCATTTCCCACAGGAATCTTCCTCCAGGGAGCCAAGAGATGAGAAGGGAGAATGAGAAATTTCCCCAAAATCAAGACATGCTAGGAAAATAAAGATTTCACCCCAAGTCAGCTGCACAGTGTGAGAGAGAGGAGGAAACTGAGAGCAGCCCGTGTGGAGGGGAAGAAAGGCTGACTTCAGATCAACTGTGAATATCCTGAGCCTCTTTTTATTTCCTGCCTCTGTTTATAAACATTCTGTGAGGAGCAGTGGCTGCTTATAAAAGAAGTGTTAAAATGAGCAAAGCAAGCTGCTGAAGAGGATGGGGCTGCCAGCTCAGGTGAGGCTGACAAAAACACTGCCCAGAAATTCCTGCAGCTCCTCAGGACCCTCAGAGCCATTTCAGAAACAGCAGAAAAGCCAAAAAAAAAAAAAAAAAAAAGAAAAGAAAAGAAAATTCAAAGAAAAGGAATCCCCAAGGCCACATTGTGACAGAGGTGGGCTTTTGCCACCTGGTTGAATCCTGCAGAGGGAAGTGGTTGTATCATCTTCAACCCCTCTCGTGGCGCGTGCCCTGCGGCAGCTCAGCGAGGCAATTAATTTTGGGAGGAATTACCCAACCCTTAATTTTTCTGAGCAATTATCAGCTCAGGTACCAGCCAGGAGCCCGAGCGCTCCCTGCTCTGACAATGGCTGCCTGCAAGTAGCTGCAGAATCCCGCACTTGGCCAGGGAGCCTCCTGTGGGATCTGTCTCCAGGTGCCCCCACGGGCGGAGCGTGCCCAGGGAGCGACGGCAGCGTCTCCCAGGATGATCCAGGGCTGCTCTCCTGCTCCTGAGCACAACTGGTGCAAAGGGCCTTGGCTGTGAAGGAGCTCAGCCTTCCTCTTCCTCCTTCTCCTCCTCTTCTCCTTCTCTTTCTCCCTCTCCTTCTCCTTTCTCCCTCTCCTGCTCCCTTTCCATTCTCCTCCTCCTCCTCCTCCTGCTCCCTTTCTCCTTCTCCTTCTCCTTCTCCTTCTCCTTCTCCCTCTCCCTCTCCTGCTCCTTCTCCTTCTCCTTCTCCTTCTCCTTCTCCTTCTCCTTCTCCTTCTCCTTCTCCTTCTCCTTCTCCTTCTCCTTCTCCTTCTCCTTCTCCTTCTCCTTCTCTCTCTTCTTCTCCTTCTCCTTCTACTTCCCCTTCTCCTCCTTCTCATCCTTCTCCATCTCCTTCTCCAGCAGCAGAGTTGCAAATGGCAGAGGGGATTTTAGGATGCCAGTTCTTCTCCTGATGATCCATCCTCTAGACCCACAGGACAACATGGGGCTGACTGCCACGACAGCATTGTGAGTGGAAAATGAGCTGCAATTCTCACTTCTTGCAGCTCCCCTCTGACCAGGTAGGAGTGGCAGTCCCTGCAGTGTTGCAGTCCATGCAGATGTTGCAGTCCATGCAGGTGTGGCAGTCCCTGCAGTGTTGCAGTCCATGCAGATGGTGCAGTCCCTGCAGGTGTTGCAGTCCCTGCAGATGTTGCAGTCCCTGGAGGTGTTGCAGTCCATGCAGATGGTGCAGTCCATGCACTATTGCAGATGTTGGTGATGGGCAGAGAGAACAGGAGCAGGACCCTGGTGCAAATCCCTGGGGAATTCAGGGATTTCAGCACAGTCCATGTGTGCACTGAGCACCTGGGTTTGGGCTGCAGCTGCTCTGTGCCTGCTCCTGGGGCTGGCTGAGCCTGGCCCAGCGCTGCTTTTGGACAAAACCTGGCTCCTGATCCACTTTCAGCTCTGCATGGCCTGGCTGTGGATGCCAGAACTCCTTTCATGCCATCAGCCCAAATATTCCTGGGCCCTGAACCCACACTTTTAGAACACTGGTTATTTTTACATGTGGGTGCCAAGCATGCCCAGGTGTTTTTGGGAGTCTGAGGGCAGGTTCAGCCCCTCCTGGAGATCCTCAGGGCTGTCACCAGCTGGCACTTTGGTGCTGACTGCAGCAAAAAGCACCAGGGGCCGGGTTTGCTTGGCTTGGCTCTCACCTGGGGATGATGCAGGAGCTTGAACCAAAGCCCACTGAAGAAGAGGTTGGCATTCCTTGAATTCCCAGGCATTCCAGGGTCCTCCAGGAGCTCCACACACCCTGTGCTGTCTGCCTGGGAGATAAAACCCTCTGAATCTCCCTGTGCTGCACGATGGAGTTCCACTCCTGCTCTGTGCTGCAGCATCTTCAGCCCTCAAGTGGCTCCAAATCTGCCCAAACATTGGGGTGGCTTTGCCATAATGGCCTTGGAGGTGGCTGTGTTTGGACAAGGTCACACGTGGGGACAGGCTGAGGTTCAGGGGACACCAGGAGATGAGCAGAGGTCACACAGAGGGGCGTGGTGAGCTGGGTTTGTTGTGGAACAGCATCCTCAGTGTCCTCACTCCCTGTGCCTGGAGTTCCACACAGAGTGACCCCTCTGAGCCCAGGAGCAGCTCCAGGGGAATCTGGATCCCCTTTCCAGGTGGAGAAAACAAGGAAGCTTGTTTCTAAGCCCATGAATTTACACAGGAATAAGAATTGTACTGATGGCTCCACCAGGAACAAAAGTGACATCTGAGCTCCCACCAAAATCGTGTTAAAAATCCCTGTTAAATCCCCACAGCTTTCTGGGAAGCCCAGTCCTTTCCAACTGAGCAGGGAGAGCTGAGAGCCCTTGCAGGGCCTGAAGGGGCTCCAGGGGAGCTGCAGAGGGACTGGGGACAAGGATGGAGGGACAGGAGGCAGGGAATGGCTGCCAGTGGCAGAGGGCAGGGCTGGATGGGATCTTGGCAATTGGGAATTGTTCCCTGGCAGGGTGGGCAGGGGCTGGGCTGGAATTGCCAGAGCAGCTGTGGCTGCCCCTGGAGCCCTGGCAGTGCCCAAGGCCAGGCTGGACATTGGGGCTGGCAGCCCCTGGCACAGTGGGAGCTGGCCCTGGGCTGCAATCAGCTGCCATTGAAGATCCCTTCCCACCCAAACCACTCTGGCATTCACATTCCTCAATCCAGGATGGAAACCAGCACCAAAAGCCATTGCAGCAAATGGAGAAAGGAAAGGAAAGAATGATTGCCTGGCTGCTTGCAGGTGCCCCAGTGCCATTTCCCACAGGGGGTTTGTAGCCTGGCAAGGCCTGGTTAGAGAGGTTTGGGCTGTGCCAGGGTGCCCAGAGCAGCTGTGGCTGCCCCTGGAGCCCTGGCAGTGCCCAAGGCCAGGCTGGAGCCCCTGGCACAGTGGGAGGTGTCCCTGCCATGGCAGGGGTGGGAATTGGATGGGATTTAAGGTCCCATTCCATGATTCTGTGATTTCCTGGAAAGGGGCTCCTGTAGGGCTTGGATGGGGCTTGGAGCACGTGGGACAGTGGGAGGTGTCCCTGGGGTGGCACGGGATGGGATGGGATGGGATGGGATGGGATGGGATGGGATGGGATGGGATGGGATGGGATGGGGTTTCAGATCCCTCCCAACCCATTCTGGGATTCTGTGCACTCAGTTCTGGACATGGGAGCCACCTTGCTGCCCATCCAGAGGGAAGGAGGATGTGGGTGCAGATGCCCACGGACACTCCAGGAGCTCTGGAGGCCCCACTGCCATCACTGCAAGGGTGCTCAGGGCTGGCAGGGGCTGCCCAGGGGGTTTGGGGTCCCCATCCCTGGAGGTGTCCAAGGAAGGGCTGGAGGTGGCACTGAGTGGGGACAAGGTGGGGATGGAGCACAGCTGGGCCTCCACGGGCTGGGAGGGCTTTTCCACCTCAGGGGTTCTGGAATTCTGTGATTCTGTGCCTCTGGGATCACTGCTCTGCACTGGCAGTGTCTGAAGGCTCATTTTTCCCTTTCCACAGCTGGGAATGCCAGAGCAGGGGCACCTGAGGCTGATTTTATGGGATTGGACTGGAGCAGGCCTGAAGGACTCCAAAACTCTCCTTTGATGATCTGCTGCAGCCTCCAGAGCCTTTCAATACTCCTGAAGGTGTTTATTCCAGAGAGTGAGGGGAATTCCTGTCTCAACATCCATTGGTGAGATGCAGCTCTAACTCAGTCACTCTTTGGTGTCCCCAGAATCACTGTCAGCAATTCTGTCCCCATTTTTCCTCCTCAAAGCAGGAAAATTGCTTCCCTGCTCAACCTCAGTGACAAAGCCCCGATGTCCTCGTGTCCCTGCAGTGCTGGATTATGGCAGGGGCAGGAATGTGAAATCATTCCAGGCCAAAGCTTTGCCCACAGGCAAAGTGGGGCCAAGCAAAACCATCACCAGTTTATGGCATGATTTGGAATCATTTCTTGAGCACCAAAGCAAAATATGACTCTTTAGCAGATTTTTTATTTTTTTTTATTTTTTAGAAAGGGAAAAATAATTGGACTTGAGGTATGGCAACGCTTCTGGGAAAGTTGTTTTTTCCCACTTTTGCCAGGTTAAAAGTCTGTGTGGAAAGGTTTGAAAATTAAATTTCCATCCTGAAAAAGCAAAGCAGACAGGGCTGGGGAAGGAGGTGATGGGGAAAGAGGATTATTTGCCCTATTTCTGCAGCAGCGCTGCCAAATTCCTGGGCTGTTATGTAATTAGCACATTCTCCCTGCTCCAATCATGACAGCACGTGCCTTCCTGCCATTCCCCAGGCACTGGGGCAGCCTTTTATCCATTCAGAGCACGTTTAAAATCTGAAACTTAAAAAGTTTTGTTGAGAAATAGGGCGGGAGGGCAGAAGGGGGAAGCAAGTTTGTGATTTCTGTTGTTGTTGCTGTTTCCAGGTGAGATTTCTCCCTCTCCCTTCTGCCTTTCTGGATGCTCCTGCTCCATTGCAGCCCAGACCTGTGGTTTGTGCTGTGCCAGTGTCCAGGAGGATCTGTGGTTTTTGGGGGATTTTTTGGACACAAAAAATGCTGCCAAGATACCACCCCTGCCTCAGGGTCTCGCAGGTATTTTTAACAGATATTTTTACACTTTATTTCTTGCCTGAATCACCCACCCAGAAGAAGAGATATGCAAACAACTTCCTGCCAGCCCTTCCCATTTTTCCTGGTAGCAGCAGGTCCCTGGTGCAGCGAGATTCCCAGGTGACAATTCCTGAGGATAACACAGATAAACATCACCAGGAATATCAGGAATATCAACCAGCCCATCCCAGATCCTCAGGTTCACACCTCTCAGGGCAGATATTGAAATCCCCTTTTCCAAGGTTATTTTCACGCTGTTTAATGAGCTCTTATCTTAAGAGCTGTAATGAGGTTTCAGGAATTATTCCAGTGAGATTACTGTGAGGAGGGGCAGTTCTGGAACTTTTTAGTGCCTGGGGGACAGAACATCCAGGGCCAAACCCAGAGACACAACTGGAGGACACCACAAATCAGAGCTGGAGTGGGTTTGGTCAATATTTTTCATGAGTCACCAGAGGGAAAAAATCAGTTTCCCCAAAGACTGATAAAAAAATTATACATATATCTATTATATATATCTATATATCTATATCTATATCTATATCTATATCTATATCTATATCTATATCTATAAATATATATATATATATAAAATATATATATATTATATATATATATATATATTATTTATTTATATATATATATGTATGTGTGTGTGTGTGTGTGTATATATCACAATTCCACTTCCTAAAATTGAGTTTTCACAGAAAATTTGGGATTTTTAAGGGAGGCAGATGGGAGTTGGGCTCTGTTTCCAGGGAACAAGGGACAAGACAAGAGGAAATGGCCCCAAGTTTTGTCAGAGTTTTAGGTTGGATTTTAGGGGAAATTTCTTCATTTTGAGAGTGGTTCAGCCTGGCACAGCTGGACAGGGCAGTGATGGAGTCACCATCCCTGGAAGTGTTCAAAAATCAGGTGGATGTGGCACTTTTGATAAGGTTTAGTGGCACAGTGGGGTTCAGTCAAAGACTGGATGACCTTGGAGGTCTTTCCCAATCTTTGTGATTCTGTGATTTTTGTGATTGAAACATCTCAGCTCTGGTACAGAAAAATGCAGCTGAAAAATGGGAATTCCCCCCCAGCGTGATCACTGGAATTGGACAAATCCAGGTGGTTATTCCTCATTTAATGCCAGGAAAGGTGCTGAGCCTTTGTCCTCCAAATCATCAGAAGTTCCTGGTTACAAAGCTGTTCCCATATCCAGGATTAGATGGGAAGGGTGATCTGTAGGTGGAACGTGTTTCCCATCAAGGCTGAGTGGAAACTGAGATATTTCCATGGAGAACTTCCACAGCCTCTCTCCAAGGCTTCTAACACAGATTTTTCAGCGTTTTCTTTTTCCCTGGTCCATCTATCCCAAGACCTGGTGTCACATTCACATTTTCTGGAAAATTCCTTCACTCAGGATTTTTCTCCTGGGAAGCTGAGAAGCCTCAGAGAAAAGGAAAAAAATTATTATCTCATTTGCTTCTCCTGTGTTGTGCTCACATGTGGAATGTGTTTGGAGATTGTTTCCCCACAGATTATTGTTTTTATTAGTTTTTACTGTGAGTTTTTTTCACTCATTGGCCAATCAGGGCCAAGCTGTGTCGGGACTCTGGAAGGAGTCACGAGTTTCATTATTGTCTTTTTAACATTCTGTAATTGTCCTGTCTGTATTCTTTAGTATAATTTAGTATAGCACTCTTTAATATAATATAGTGTCATAAAATAATAAATTAGCCTTCTGAGAGCATGGAGTCAGATTCATCATTCCTTCCTTTGTCTGGGCACACAGCAAACACAATAACCTGGCTCTGGCTGATTTTGGTGTTCCTGGTGCTGGGAGCAGAGTCACCAAACCTGCACATTGTACACGTGGGGTCAAATTCCCCACATCAGTTCAGAATTAGGACTCCCCCCATTCATTTTCCCAGCTCAAGGGACAGCTTAAGAGCCTCCAGAAGCTCCCCAGAAGCTGCATAAACACCAACTATTGCTTGCTGTGCAAAGTTCATCTGAGTTTGGAGAGAGCAGCTCTTTAAACCCATAAAAACATCAGGAAAGGGGTGGATGCACAAGGGCATGCCAGGAACTGGGATGAGGGAAAGGCAGAGCAAGAGGCAGGGAAATGCCCTGGGCTTTCCAAGCAGGTGAGGGCAGAGTTTCCAGTCCCATGGATGGAAATGATCTTTAAGGGCCCTTCCAACCCAAACCATTCCAATATTCTCTGGTTCTCTGATTTGTTCCCAGCTGAGCTTCCATTTCAGAAGTTGGCCTAAGGACTCCTCCTCCAAATCCTGCCAGGTTGATGTTGGTGGTCATACTCTTGAAAACAAACATTCCTCTTTCTTCAGGGAGCCTGGTTTCTCTTTGGTACTTCACTGCAAAGCACCTCCCATGGTCAGACCTCAAACGAACAAGACCTTAACAAATTATGAGTAGCAAACCTTAATGGGAGCCCACCAGTGCAGGCTGTGCACACAGGAACTTTCTTTAGGCAGTGATTCACAGAATGTATAGAATTTCCAGAATTCCCAGAACCACTGGGTTGGAAGAGACCTTCCAGACCATCGAGTCCAACCCAGCCCCAACACCTCAACTCAACCCTGGCACCCAGTGCCACATCCAGGCTTTGTTAAACACCCCCAGGGATGGGGACTCCACCACCTCCCCAGGCAGAACATTCCAGAACTTCATCACTCTTCTGTAAAAAACCTTCTCCCTAAAAGTGAGACAGAAAACCTTCCCCCTCATTCCAGATGTTTTCTGCTCCGAGCAGTGGGAGCAGCCCGAGGTGCAGATCCCTGCACTCCCCCACTCCCTCACTCCCCAAGCAATTCCTGAAAGCCCCACATTTATCAGAGATCAGCAGGGGCTGGAAATCCAAGCTCCTTTGTTTAGTCTTGGGGAATGTGCAGCAGGAAAACATCGCCATCCTGTTTTCCAGGCGCTAGCACGCAAATAAGGACGGAGGAAAAACACGGCAGCGTCTCGGACAGGCGGTGATTAATCCTCATTGTGTCCCCTGCTGAGCAGGTGCCAGGGCTGCTGCTGGCCAGGCCGTGCCCCCCTCACTGCCCAGCCCTGAGGCACCTGCTGGGCTGGTCCCGTGAGTGGGGATGAGGAGGATGCTCCAAAACCCACGGTGGAAGCGCCCATGGAGATAAAAGGTGGAGAAGGTGCTGGCACAGGGGGAGAGGGAGGGGGACAGAGCCAGGGAGCAGCTCCTTGTGCTCCTCCCTGTGTGGCCTGACTCACCTGCCCCTGGCCTGGCACTGTCCTCTTGTCACTCCTAGCTCAGCCTGGGAATGGCCAGCTCGCTTTGCTTCCCCCCTCTGGGACCGTCCTGGTGTGGAAATATCCCTGAGGCAGCAGGGCTGAGGCAGCAGGGCTGAGAAGCTGCACAAAGCTGTGTGGTGAGTCAGTGGCAGCCCACAGACAGCATCCCCGGGCTGTGACCCAGCTCAGAGCACCCAGGAGCTGTGCCAGCTCAGGGCCAGCTGGGTCACAGCAGCAGGGAAGGGACTGACAATGGGCTAAAAGCCTCCTCCTAAGGCAGGGCAAAGCCTTGAGAGCTCTGCTGGTGCCCTCAGTGCTGGTTCTGTGCATTTCTCCCAGCACAACCTGTGCATCTTTTGCAGCAAACACCCACACCTGTGCAGCCTGAGTGCTGGAAGGGGTGAGCAGGGACACGGGGACAAGGCTGAAGTGTCCCTGCCCTTGGGAGCACAGTCTTGGGGCTCTACTCAGCACAAATACCTGGTCACAAACTTGCCATGGTGTGCTCCATCTTCCAGGGGAGCAAACCAGTGAGGATTAGTTCTGCTGTCACCCTGCATCTCTTTGGCCTCTGCCCCAGCTCATCTCTGCTCATTTTGTCCCTCGGGGACTTTGGGGAGTGATGGAATTTGAGCCATGACTGGGCAGTGAGGCCCTAGTCTTGTGCAGGGGCCTCTGGGTCCTACCACAGTATCACTGATAAAGAGCCTCATTAATAATGATCATAATGAGGGTGTGAATGGCTTTGTTCATGTAAAACCAGTTCTGGGCTCTCTGCATTAACCAGGAGCTGTGGGGGCAGGCAGGGCAGGATGCAGCAGAGGGACCAGGGCTGGTGTTTCTGTGCAGATACAGATCTCCGTGCTCTGAGCCTCCCAAGAGCTCTGGGATTTAAACAGTGAAGAAATCAGAACACAAGTCTCAAATCTGTTCACATCCCACAGAAGTCAAAGCCTCAAGTGTGGGCTCTTAGTTGACCTTCCCTGTGTCACCTGCACAGCCCTGGTGGGAATGGGACACCCCAAATCTTCCCAGACTGTCCCCTCCTTCCTGCAGTCCAGGTTGTTCCGTGAGGTGGGAAGAGGTGGCCTGGAAACAGGGCTGGAAACAATCCTGCTGTTCTTGCTGGACAGGGTGGGTGATCCTAAATCTGACACGAATCAGGGTGGGATTCTTGGGGTTGTCCTGTGCAGGGCCAAGAGCTGGATGTGGATCATCTTTGTGGGTCCCTTCATGGAGCTCTGAAGATTTTACTCCGTTCCGTTCCATTCCATTCCATTCCATTGAAATCCATTCCATTGAAATCCATTCCATTCCATTCCATTGAAATCCATTCCATTAAAATCCATTTCATTAAAATCCATTCCATTCCATCCCATCCCATCCCACCATATCCCACTGTATCCCATTGTATTCCATTGTATCCCATCCATTCCCAAACCCATTCCATCCATTCTATGCATCCCATATATCCCATCCCATCCCATCCCATCCCATCCCATCCCATCCCATCCCATCCCATCCCATCCCATCCCATCCCATCCCATCCCTTCCCATCTTTTCCATGATCCCCTTAGACCAAAGTATTTCAGGAAAAGCTCCAACCTGGAGGTGAGCTGTGTGTTGTGTGTGCTGGGGTGACCCAACAGGTCCCAGGGTCAGGGACATTGCCCTGTGCCTCAGGCTGTAGGAAAAGGCTCCCTGTGGGACAGCCAGGACCTGTGGCCTCGGCGTGGGAACCACCAAGGGCCATCCCGAGGCTGCACTCCTTGGGAAGGTCAGATGACATAATTACACTGGTCCCTCCTGACCTTGCAATCTCCAAACCCTCATAATTTGTAATCAGGATACAAATTATTTGCCTTGTGAGCTGAGGAAGGAAGTCTTCTGCATCACCTATCTGCTCCCAAACATCCGCTATTGCACAACTGCTCCGGGCACGGGCAGGGCTTTCACTGCAGCCTCCAGCTCAGCTGCAGCCTCCAGGAGCTTTGGCCAGCCTGGCTGCTCCAGTCCAGCCTGTCCCAATCCAGCCTGGCTGCTCCAATCCATCCTGTCCCAATCCAGCCTGGCTGCTCCAATCCATCCTGCCCCAATCCAGCCTGGCTGCTCCAATCCATCCTGTCCCAATCCAGCCTGGCTGCTCCAGTCCAGCCTGTCCCAATCCAGCCTGGCTGCTCCAGTCCAGCTTGCCCCAATCCATCCTGGCTGCTCCAATCCATCCTGGCTGCTCCAATCCATCCTGGCTGCTCCAATCCATCCTGCCCCAATCCAACCTGCCCCAATCCATCCTGACTGCTCCAATCCATCCTGGCTGCCCCAATCCAGTCTGGCTGCTCCAATCCAGTCTGGTTGCCTCAGTCCAGCCCATCCTGCCCCGTTCCAGCCTGGTTTCTCCAATCCATCCTGCCTCAATCCATCCTGCCCCAATCCATCCTGCCCACCCCAATCCATCCTGCCCCAATCCATCCTGCCCACCCCAATCCAGCCTGGCTGCTCTGATCCATCCTGGCTGCCCCAATCCCTCCAGACCACCCCAATCCAGTCTGGCTGTCCCAGTCCAAGGTGCCCCAATCCATCCTGGCTGCTCTGATCCATCCTGGCTACCCCAATCCCTCCATCCTGCTCCAATCCCTCCTGGCTGCCCCAGTCCATCCATCCTGCCCCAATCCATCCATCTTGACCCAATCCATCCTGCCCCAATCCATCCTGCCCCAATCCACCCTGCCCCAATCCATCCTGCCCCAATCCATCCTGCCCCAATCCATCCTGCCCCAATCCATCCTGCCCCAATCCACCCTGCCCCAATCCATCCTGCCCCAATCCACCCTGCCCCAATCCATCCTGCTCCAATCCATCCTGGCTGCTCCAATCCCTCCTGGCTGACCCCACCACGCTCTCAATGATGAGTACAAACATTCCATTTGGGGAGGAAATCCCTGTTTGTGTAGGTTACCACAATACCATCAAGTGGGTTAAGCACAGCTGAGGAGACTTAAAATTTAGCCAAAACATTTCTGTAAAATCAACAGCTTCATTTTCCAAATTAATTTTTTCCCACAGAGAGTCAGTTCACATCTACTTTAAGTGGAGCAAAGGCTGTGACCACCATGGGATGGCCACTGTCACCTGTCCTGTGTGGGCACACACTCAGAGCACGTGGCCGTGTTTCAGAGCATCTGATGCATCCCGCTGGGCACATCCATCGCTCCAGAACTGCTGCATCCCAAAATGCTCTGGAGCACCAAGGCTGTGCCACATCCCAGAGCAGCTGTGGCTGCTCCTGGATCCCTGGGAGTGTCCAAGGATGGGACCTGGAGCAGCCTGGGACAGTGGGAGGTGTCCCTGCCATGGCAGGGGTGAAATGGAATGAGCTTTAGGGTCCCCCCCAACCCAAACCATCCCAGGTTCTGTGATTCCATGATCCCAGTGCACAGCCCTGTTCCAGCCAGTCCCGTGCTGTGACAAAGACATCCTTGTCCCCTGTGGGATGTGTGACACCCTCACCAGCACCAGCCCTTGGTGTTCATTGAGGAGCTCACCACAGCTGAGCTCACCCTGGATGCAGCCTCATCACCTGTCCTTCAGCTCCATAAAATGAAGATATTTGGGGGAATGGGGTCTTTGCCACATCCTGAGATTTGCTTTTGAATTTATTTGTTCTATATATTCCCAGAAACTGGATTTTAAATCACCCTCTTAACAACCTGGCAGAGGTAGAAAACTCAAGTTCTGTTCTTGGCTGTGCTGGGCAGTGTGAGGAGGCAGAAGGGCTTCAAGTGAGGGAAGTGATTGGGATTTCATCTCTGAGCAGAGTGGAGCAGACAGGTCAGCAAAGGGCAGGAGCTGCAGTGCCCTGAGGACAGGATTAAAGGAGGCCTTTGCAGAGTTCAGCTCCTGTCTGAGCTCCTGTCCCCTTCCTGTGGATATTCTCAGTTCACTTGAAGAAAGAACAGAGATAATTTCTCCCAGGCCAAGCCTGGGAATCTTAGAAGAAAGAATTAAAACAATCATTACCTCTCTTTCTGTAATTGTTGTTTATAGATACAGTTCTCTAGAATGTACTATTCATAGTTTACCAATAGTGTGAGAGATTTTTACTTGGAGACCAATCAAGTCTCCCCTTAGTGAGTCAGATTACAAAAACACTCACTACTTTCAGTAAACAAAAACCCACTACTTTCATTAAACACTTTTACCTTCTGATCCACATGAGGACTGGAGTCTTCCATTCCATCCCTGACTCAACAGTGTCATCTTCCCTTGGGAGGCAGTGCCAGGAGAGGCATCTCCAGTGTCCCCATGGCCATGTCTGGAGCTGGGGACAAGCTGTGACCCTGCTGTGCTGTGACCCTGCTCTGCTGTGACCCTGCTCTGCCCTGACCCTGCTCTGCCCTGACCCTGCTGTGCTGTGACCCTGCTCTGCCCTGACCCTGCTCTGCTGTGACCCTGCTCTGCTGTGACCCTGCTCTGCTGTGACCCTGCTCTGCCCTGACCCTGCTCTGCCCCTCCACATCCAGCCCTGCTCCTCCAGGCCAGCCCTGAACCACGAGCTGGCCCCAGTAATGTGAGCACAGGGAGCCATTGTCACCCTGATTTTTTAAGATTTTCCAAGCCTTCTGATGTTCACATTCTCGTAACACACTTTCTCACGCACTTTATGTAAATAATTATTGTTTTGCATTTTTTTCTGGAGAAGTTTGATGGACTGTTTGTCCAGTGTGATTGGAGAGGTGGCACTGTCACCCTCCAATTCACTGTCACTTTTGGGAAGTCTATAAATGTTGGAGTCAGGAATTAAAAGTTCTCTTTTTACCTTGGGAGAGCTGTGTGTCCGTGCTGTGTTATTTCGTGTCCTATAGTGACAGACTGTGGGAGTGTCGGGGTAGCAGGGTCAGGATGGACAGAGAGCAGAGATCTCTGCAGCCAGGGCTGGGAACTTGTGGGTTATTGCAAAGGGCCTGGGTGCAGGGCCCTGCTGGGAGCTGCCAGCCACAGCTCAGAGCAGGGTCCAGAGAGGAGAGGGGAGAGAGGGTGAGAGGGTGAGAGAGTAAAAGGGGTCAAGAGAGAGAAGTTCCTGTTACAATAAATCTTCTGTGTTGAATATTCTAATTCTCACTAACCAATCTAGTGCAAGATACAAATCCTACAGCATTTCCATACAGCCTATAAGAATCATTACATTCCCACACTGGGTTACATTTTAAACCCTACAAACTCCTCTTTGGGCCCTTCTGCCAAGCCAGCAGGGTCTGCTCTGAGCCTTGGGCCTGTCTGCAAGCAGAGGGAATTGTTTGATCCAAAGGGGATCACCTTCAGCTGGCCATGCCATTGTTTTCCAGTTGTTCAGTAACTGAGGGATCTCAAAGCTTGCTTTCATTTCAATCTCACTTAGAGTTTCCATATTCTCAAAATCTTTTTCCAGGCAATCATATTTATAAGGCTTTCCTGTTTCATCTTCAACAACAAACCGTACCTGGAGGGGTTAAATCCATGATTTCCTCACACTCCAGCATGTGCTGCTGGAGGAAATGCACCTCTCCAGCCTTGACTCTGTGCCCTTTGTGGAGAGCAGGATGAGCCTGGGCCGGTGGGGAGCAGGAGGAGGGAGGGCAGCGTTAGTCAGCAGCGCTCCTGGGGGCGCTTCCAGCAGCAGCGAGCGCGGAAAATGCACTCTGCAAAATATTTGTGCAGAGCAGGAAAACGCTGCATTCCTGGCATGACAATGGCCTTGTGTCACTGTCTGTGGCCACAGCCGTGACTCAGGCTGTGGCTGGGGAGGGACAGCGGGGTGAGCTGAGCGGGCAGCGCTCGCTGCCAGCCAGAGCTGTGCTGCTGCTGACTGTGCTGGGCCGCAGAGCTCCAAAGAAAACACGGGGCTATTGTTGGGATTGGCTGTTTTTCCAAAGGGTTGTTAGGCTGGCAGAGGAAATGCTCCTCCTGGGCCGTGAGCACAGGTCTTGCATCCCTGGGCAGGGATGGACATGCTCCTGCCCCAGTGTGTGGGGCAGATGGGTGCATTGCACCACTGCTTCCCAAAGCCCTGATCCCGGGAATCTGCAGTGTCTGCCCTCCCTCAGGCATTATCAGATCTGAATTCATGAGCTGGAAAAGCAGATTCCAGCCAAGCCTGAAAACTTGGAAAGTCCCTGCACATCCTTCCTTTCCCACTTCCCAGCCTGTGGAAGATGCTGATGAGTTTGGGTCCTGCACACCCTGACTGAGCACCTGGCCAGGCTTAACAAGTTTGAGCTCAGGTTCTGCTGCAAACACCTGGGCGGGCTCCAGGATGGCAAAATCCCACTGGGAGGGGGCAGCTCTGCCCCCTCTCCATGACCCTGAGCCTCTGGGATGGGATGGGATGGGATGGGATGGGATGGGATGGGATAGCAGTTCAGCCAGCCTTGGCATAGTTTCCATAGTCTCAAAATCTTTTGCCAGGCAATCATATTTATAAGGCTTTCCTGTCTCAAGGCCCAGCTCTGAGCACTGTGGTAGTGGCAGCTTGTGCTGACCATCACACTGCAGTGATGCTGAAAAATGTGCAAACCTCTCTTGGCACCAAGCCACAACAGCAATTTTCTCATTTACTTCTGCTGGGAAAACAATTTTCCTGCCTTTCCTTATTTTGGTAGGAATGGGTGTTTGTGTGCTGCTCTGGGAACAGCTGGAAGGAGAAGGTGTGGATGGAGCAGGATCAGGGCACTGGAGGAAAACATCTTTCTCCTTCCCTTCCTTCATCTTCCTCCTTCACTGGCAGTCCCTCCCCCTGTCTGTCAGGCAGGAAATTTTAAGAAACCTTTAAAAGGCTGTGGAGCATTAACTTAGAGATTCCAGAGAAGAAAGATCCTCACCCCATCTCTCCCACTGGGAAAAACTTCCCCGTCCGCAACTCAGTGTTGTGCAAAGCAGAGGAGGAGGAGGAACAAGACGTTCTGTCAGCCTGGAAGAGGCAGGAAGACACTTCTTCTGTGCCCTGCCAGGACCTGGATGCCATGGCCAGGGAAATACGTGTGTTCCCTGCACTTCCTGGCACTGACCCTGCCGGGGGTGCTGGCCAAGGACAGCGCTGAGGGGACAGTGTTGGGAAGGATGGAAGTTTGACAAGGAAGTCTCACAGATATGGATGCTTGGCAGAATGATTTTTAAATGTAGAGTCTGATGAAGGAATAGAGATGGAAGCAAGTTTTGATATTGAAAAATTGCTCAGCCAGTCTCACTGGATAACCAAGCAGGCAAAGGGTGTGTTAGTTAGAAGGGGTTTTTATGGCTCAGAGCAGAGGATAAACCCACCCCAAACAAGAAGATATTTTTACCAAGCAGAAAGAGAACACAGGAAAACAAGTCAGCAAATGTGGCAAGTAGAAAAAAGGTCTCAGAATTTTCCACTGCAAGAAAACTGAAAACCAACTTCTAGCTTAAACTGTGATGGACTAACTTTTAGTGACTGGAGAACAGTAACATGAATATGGTAATTACAGTAGTTATGATAGGCAATAGATAAAAGTTAAGGTATAGATTGGTTCTGCTGTATTAAGATGCTCAGCAAAGAAAAGTATAGAATGCATTGTAACCAAAAGAAAAGTCTATAATGCAATGTAACCTAAACTCAGGGTCTCCAGGCCTGCCTGTAGCTGGAGCTGACAGCTGTGGGCACAGCTCTGTCACCCACAAGCCTGGACTGCTGTGACACCTTGGATGTAATAAACTGCATTTGGAAAAGCCACCTGGAGTCCTGCACCCTTCATTCAGGCTCTTACAGGACAGCTCCCATCTCCCCTTTGCTCCAAGGCTCTGAGATAGAACTGGAGAGGAAAGCAGCCCTGCACACCTTGAAGGACAAACACACAGCCCCACACAGAGCCCTCAGCAGAGTGTGGCCTGCCAGGCACTGCTGTGGAAAACTCCCCCAAGCCCAGGGATGGCCCTGGCTGCTGCTGCCAGCAGGAAGGAAGGGGTCAGGGAGAGCAGGACACCTCTGAAGGGTGTGTGGTGCCCATGGGTGCTCCAGGTGCTCACACATCCCATTCCAACCCACCTTCTCACACTCTGGCTTTCCTCTTGTACCCCAAAACCTGCACCTACAGCTCCTTTCCCACAAGGGTGATGGCTAATTTTCTTTTTACAGTCTCAAGTTCATGACCTGCTGTCAGGTTGGGGTCAGTGTCTTGGTTTGGAAAGACAGGAGTCCGCTAGGGAAGGCAGGAGCCTCCCCTGAAATGGAGAATGCAAACCCTCCCCATCCCTCTGAATTGCTATCAATTTTAAATTAGGGGGCTCTCAGGCAACAAATATGAGAGCAGGAAATCACAGTTCTTTAATAGGGAAGAAAATAAAAGGATAACATAAACAATGCAGTGAACTAAACCAACAGTGGCAGAGTCAGAGCCCAAGCTGACACCCTGTGGGTCAGGCTGGTGGCAGCAGTGCCATTGGAATTGTGGCTCAGCCCTCCTGCAGGGTCAGGGCTGGTTCTGCTGCAGCAGGGATCCTGGAGAAAGGTGCAGTCTCTGCCTCTGGAGATGCAGGGCAAGAGGCAGCTGCTGTTCCTCTGGGCAATGCAGTGCAGGAGCCGTGCTGGTGTTCCAGAATCTCCAGATTCTATCCGGGTAGGAATGCTTGGCTCCTCCCTCTGGGCTCCCATCTCCCAATGGGATGCTGTAGTTCTTATCAGCCCTGCAGGGACATTCCAGAGCTGTTATCAGCAGGTGTCCTCTGCCAGGGAGGAGTGAATGTGGTCACTCAGAGAGAGAGATAAGGCAAACTGCCCACTTGACAAAGATAATCTGCCATACAGATGGTAATGGAAAACATCTTGCCTTGAATCTGGAAGTCTTCTGGAAGTACCTCTCCCCTCACCCTCAGAAGGGCTTCAGGATCAAGGGTTCTGTGCTAACTCATTCTGCTGCTTCAGAGAAAATTAGATGGAGAATATTTCCAGCAGAATATGTCAGTGAAATCTATAAAGGAAGGAAAAGAGGCTGAGCTTAGACCAGGAGTGCTGAAATGTGTGGAGGTGCAAACACACAGAACTCAGAATGAGCCAGGCAAAAGCCTTGGAAAGCAGTCAGGACCTCACCACTCCTCCAGCTAAATGGCAAATGACACGTTCAGGATTGTGCCCATGACTTCTGTTAATGAGGATTTGTCTCTTCCTCAAACCCATCTTCATTCCGCTGTGGATTTCCACTCTGAGCTCACCCAGATTTCAAACAGAGTTCTTCAAAAACCACAAGTGATTTATTCCTGGTTGTTTAACACAGGAAAGCAAGGGCCAGGTGTATCCTGAGAAGTGCAGGCAGAGAGATTCCAGAGCTTGACAAGCCTTTGGTCTGAAGAAAAATTAGGGGAAATGCCCAGGTTTGCACACATTAATGATTGTCCCTGCAAAACCTGGAGTCTGCTCTGCTCCAGCACTGGCATGGGCAGGCTGAGGGCTGGGCTGGAGCTGCTCAGGTGAGCTTTGGGCATCTCTGAGCGAGGGAGTGCTGCAGGTCGGGGCTCCTGGGGTTTTTCTTGGTCCAGGGTATCCATAGCAGCGCCTGGCTGCTCCTGCAGACACAAATCCTTTGGGGTCATTCACTGTCTGCCCATGACTGCTGCTCCAGGGAACTTCTGCTTCAGCCCCTGTGAATCTCCCTTTTCCTCTGTGCCCTGGGTTGTAAGATTTGTGTGTGTGTTGTATTTCCCCAGAGCTGGGGCAGCTCTCTGCTGTTCTTGGGGCAGTTTTCTTGATCTCTGCCACAGCCAATCCTCCCTGCAGGAGATCTCTGCTGTCCATGGCCACTGAGTGTCCCTGCAGGGCTGATCCAATTCCAGCATCCCATGGGGAGATGCTGCGCCCAGGGCAGGAGCCAAGCATTCCTACCTGGATCCAAGCTGAGCCTGGCCCAGCACAGCAGCCTTTGCCCCCTGCATTGCCAGAGGAGCAGCTTTCTGCTGCCCTGCATGGCCAGAGGGAGCCCAGGCCCATCTGCAGCAGCCCTGGAGCTGCAGAGGAAAACTCCCCCCTTGTGCAGGATCCCTGCTCCAGCAGAACCACAGCTGGCACTGCAGGAGGGCTGAGCCCCCCTGGGATGGGGCTGTGCCACCCCCTGACCCACAGCGTGCCAGGGCCTGCTCGCACTCTGCCAGGGTTTGTTTGTGCTATTGCATTTGTATTTTTAATTTTCCTAGTACAGAACTGTTATTCCTCTTCCCATACCTTTGCCTGAGAGCCCCTTAATGTCAAAATTATAATAATTCAGAGGGAAGGGGTTTGCATTTTCCATTTCAGGGGAGGCTCCTGCCTTCCTCAGCACACACCTGGCTGTTCAAACCAAGACACTGCTCCACTGTGAGCACATTCCTCTGGGAGCCCAGGCATGGGCAGAGCAGCACAACTTGGCTCTGCAGGTGCCTTCAGCATGGTGGGATCTGAATTCCTGCCTCTCTCCAGTGTCTCTTTTTTCTCCCAGCCTCAGGGACAGCTGAGGACAGCCTTGGCTCCCTTCTCCCTCTCATCTCTGTGCTCACCCAGGGATTTTCCACCTGAGGAGGCTCTGTCCAGCCCCCAAAGTTGAGTAATTTGGGTTCCATCCAGTTCCTCTGGACCCCCAGCAAGCTGGCTGTGCTCTCTCAGGGCAGGGAACCAGAGGTGGAGGAAGCTGCTTTGGCAAAACCCCACTAATTAATTTTTAAATTATTTTTTTATTTTATCTCCCAGGTTTAATTAGAGTGGTTTGTCATGAAAATTTGGCTTTCTGTGATAAAAGACCTCTCTAATGAGTAAGACCATAATCATGATTGCAAAACCTCCTGAACCGAAGTGGATGCTGATCTGTGAATTACCAAATGAATGTTCCTATGCCAGTGTGTTCATGCATATAAATCTGTTTACTAAACAGCTTTCACCTGCTCTAAACACAGCCTGGAGTTATCTTATCTGTCCTGCTGAGGAAAACAAACAGAAGCATCCAAACACCCAAACACTGCTGGATAAGGAGCTCCTTATCAGCCCTGCTTCCCCACTGGCCCAGTTAAACCCTCAGCCACTCATTCATTTCCCATCCTGGATTTTAGGGGCACCAACCAACATTTCCTATCAGCAAGGTTTTGATCTTGGGAAGCTGCAATTCCCTGATGGTTTGTTTGCTTTCTGCGTTCTGCAAATGAATCCTTCACCTTTGTCACTGCTTTGCCACCTCCATGAATTAGCACCTCTTTTCCTGCATTTCTCTCCTGGAAAAGTCATTCTAAACTTTAGGAGAGAAATAAAAAAAAAAAAACCCAAAAAGAGAAATTGTGCAAACCCAGGGCACTGGGAATATTTCTCTGTCTGCTCTGGGGTGCCCTGACCCCCAGGGCAGCTCTGACTTTGACCCTCATTCATGGAGAAAGTTTCCTAAACTCCAGAACAGACCGGAATCCACAAAAGTGTGAAATAGATTATAGAGAGCAGTGTAGGTGCATCACTTGGTGAGAAATTGAGGTTTTGGGATTTTTAGTATGTTGTGGATGGAAGCAAGATGGAGGGCACAGGGTGTTGTACTGGGTTTCTTCTTCCTCCTTCCCCATGGGTTTGGGTGGCATTTTGTAATTGGGCAGAAAAGTCCCCATTGGGGGCTCTTTGGGATCAATTATTGGGTTAAAAGGGAAAATAATCTAGATAATTGGATAATTTAGTCTTAAAAGACCTTGTAAGCAGAGATTGTTGGCCATTTTTTACCTTCTTATGAAAAGCTGCAGGACTCACAGTAGACTGTTTTACTGATAAGAAATAATAAACACCTGAGTGTGAACATGAACTACTGTCTCAAGTGCCTTCAGTCAAGACCCAGAGAAACCCACAACTGGTATCACCACAAGAAATTATCTGAAGCCTGGCAGCATTTTTGCTTTTTATAATTTTTCTCAAGGAAGGAAATAAAAGGGATAAGGTTCCAGGACACCCCTGGTCCTGAGCTCCCTGCTCCAAGCCCCAGTTTTGGGAAAGCTCCTAAAATTCCCTGACCTTTGGGAGAAGTGCCTGTGCTGTTCTCTGCCTGCTGCAGGTGAAAGGAGGGGCAGCAAGGAGAACCCAGGAGGAGGAGGAGGTGGTCTGGATGTCCACCCTGAGTGCTCAGTGACAGTGGGACACCACACCCAGAAAGGGGTGGGATGCACTCTGCATTTGAGACACCTGAAACCCAGAGCATCCCTGGGCACTGCAGCTCTGAGCTTCCATAAATGTGATGGACACATGGGGTGGGCTGTGCTGCCCTCCAGAGAGACATCAGCTGCAGTCTGAGACACCTTGAGGCACCCCAAATATCCTCAAGGAATAAATACATCACAGGAACCTGGAAAAACTGATTTTCTACAGTGAGAGCTGGAGACTGGATGGGATAAAGAGGTGATTTGAAATGTCCTTTGATGGTTCTGTGGATGGGAGGTGGAACCCTTGGTCAATGGAGTTTGAGGAGTGATCCAGGTGATCCAGGAGAGCTCAGGGTGGGCTCAGGTGATTTGAAATGTCCCTTGATGGTTCTGTGGAGGGGAGGTTGAACCCCTGGTCTGAGGAGTGACCTGGGTGGTCCAGGGAGGGCTCAGGTGCTTTGAAATGTCCCTTGATGTCATGTGGAGGTGAGGTGGAACCCCTGGTCAGTGGAGCCTGGGGAGTGGCCCGGGTGGTCCAGGAGAGCTCAAGGTGGGCTCAGGTGATTTGAAATGTCCTTTGATATTTATGTGGAGGTGAGGTTGAACCCCTGCTCTGAGGAGTGACGCAGGTGGTCCAGGGGAGCTCAGGGTGGGCTCAGGGCTCACTCCTCATCACCTGGAGTCATATCCTGCTGAGCTGTGGCACCTCAGGGGGGCACACCCACATTTACCTGCCCTAACCAAGGGCTGAGTCTCACGGTGAGCACACGTTAGCCCCCCTGGCTCTATAACCCATGGGTGTGCCAGCTGAGGGCAGGGATGAGCCCCCCTGGCTCTGAACCCCATGGGTGTGCCAGCTGAGGGCAGGGATGAGCCCCCCTGGCTCTATAACCCATGGGTGTGCCAGCTGAGGGCAGGGATGAGCCCCCCTGGCTCTATAACCCATGGGTGTGCCAGCTGAGGGCAGGGATGAGCCCCCCTGGCTCTATAACCCATGGGTGTGCCAGCTCAGGGCAGGGATGAGCCCCCCTGGCTCCATAACCCCTGGGTGTGCCAGCCAAGGGCAGGGATGAGCCCCCCTGGCTCTGAACCCCATGGGTGTGCCAGCCAAGGGCAGGGATGAGCCCCCCTGGCTCTATAACCCATGGGTGTGCCAGCCAAGGGCAGGGATGAGCCCCCCTGGCTCTATAACCCATGGGTGTGCCAGCTGAGGGCAGGGATGAGCCCCCCTGGCTCTATAACCCATGGGTGTGCCAGCTCAGGGCAGGGATGAGCCCCCCTGGCTCTGAACCCCATGGGTGTGCCAGCTGAGGGCAGGGATGAGCCCCCCTGGCTCTATAACCCATGGGTGTGCCAGCTGAGGGCAGGGATGAGCCCCCCTGGCTCTATAACCCATGGGTGTGCCAGCTGAGGGCAGGGATGAGCCCCCCTCCAGGGGGAAGGGGCAGCCACACCCCACCAGCTGCCAGGTGGGAAGGGAACGGATCCCTGCACACCCATCACATCTCTCAGATGTCTCAGACTCCCCAGGGTGTCCCAAAGGTCCCCAGAACTCTGTGAGGAGGAACCTTCATCCAAAGGGGCAGTCGTGGCCAGCCAGGAGCGTCCTTGTTCTGGATGGGGACGTTTCCAGCAGAAGGTAATCTGAAATCCCAGAGCCTGCCAGGCAAGCCAGCACTCCATGGGGAATGGAAGGAGATGACTTCTAGGGGGCTCTCAGTGAAGGTGAAATTCAGCCCACAAGCCAAAGCTGGCTAAAATAAGAAACAAGCTGATACCTTGCTGTTATCTCTGCTAAATCTGCTGTGCACTACAGAGAGAGGGACTGGGATTGGGACTCCCAAAGGACCCTGCAGAATTCAGATCTCCTTGGAAGTCAAGAGCCAGCTCTGTCTGTGTGAATTCACCCAGAGCACAGAGCTGTTTTGTTCATTGTCCCTGCTCCCCATCCCCAGGGCTGCACCCCTGCAGTGGGGCCATCCCAGCAGCACCAGCCTGCACCCCCTGCTCGCTCCTCTCAGGGAACAATTGATAGCAGGGTCTTGCAACACCCAGGCTCTCCTCGGAGGTCTTCCACTGAAGGAACAAACAGGCCCAACCCTGCTCTGTTCAGGAGGTCTGATAAGATCACTGCCCAAGGGGCCGTGGCTGCAGGCCAGGGCTCTGTCCCAATAAACCATTTTCTGCAGGACCACCTTGCCTGGACTTGTCTTTCCACACGAAGCCAGGCAAAGCAAAGCATTCAGATGCTAAAAATGTGCAACTATTGTTGGTGTTTGTCCAACTTTGGGAGGCTCATAAATCTCCCGGGAAAGGTAGAACAGGAGTGTGATTAAGAAAACAAGAAACTTTCTGCATTGATTGCTCTCCTCCTGCTTCCAGAAAAGCTATTGCCTGTTGATGAAATGCCTCCCTGTCTGGCTTCCAACCCAGCAATATCCCTGCAAGGGTTCTTTCCAAATTTTCTGCATTACAAGGCAGACACACACACGGGATCAAAGGGAAAACACCAATTCATGCGTGCAGACCTGTCCAAAGGTGGAGAACAAAAGCCACCAGCAAGAGAAAGTTAAGAGACCACAAAATGTCTTTTTTTCTGCCTTTTCACTGCTGTTAAAACCTCAAATTGAGGCAGTTTGAAAAAACACCAACCAACAGAGAGTTGGTTGTGGTTTGCAGGGACTGATGTGCGCTGGGATGAACCCACCCCAGCCATCTCCAGGCTGCTCTTCCTGCATCCCTCGGGATGTGCTGCCTGTCTGCCCCGGGCAAATGAGGCAGAACCAAAATCCTGCCGGGGAACGGGAGAGGAGGCACAGCCCGGCAGCGCTGAGGAAAGAACATTTCCTGTTTTCCAGTAGCCAGCAGATACAAGGAACAATCCTTTGTGCTCGCTGCCAGCCGGGGAAATAGCTGGAGCATTTCTGAGGATGTGGTGTGTGCACACCGGGGCTGCAGGAGAACGGGAGGTGGAATGTCACGTAGGGAGGACAGGGGGACACCTGTGTCCAGCAGGGTGTCCTGGACAGCTGAGCAGCACAGCTGAGCAGCACAGCCCTGCTGCCCCCGGGGAAGGGAAGTTTGTGCATGTGGAAAACACCAATCGTTTGTTTTTAAAGTGTTAAAAGTTTAATAATAATAAAATGGTTATAAAAATAGCAATGCAATTTGAGTAATAATGATTTGGACAATTTGGATTAGGACAATACGAGACAATAAAAACAAAGAGTTAGGGATAGTCCAGGTACTTTTCTGGGCAAAATAAGCCCGAAAGAGGACCCACATTAACAGAGGATTAACCGTTAAAAACAATAACCTGTTGCATATTCATACACCTCATACAGGATGCATAAATTCCATTCAAACCCAGGATTCTCTCTGGTCAGTGTCAACTTCTTCCTCTGAATCCTAACTGCACCTTCAGAGCTGAGCATGGTGGGAAGAAGTTCATTTCTTATGATAAGAGGGCAATAAATTCTTTTTCTCTGAAAGATTTAAGTGTCCTGTGGCTGCTGTCTCACTGCAAGTCCTTTCTTTAAAAAAAGTATCTTACAGACTTTAAAAAAAGTATCTTACAGAGCATAGTATCTATTTTAACATTATGTCATAACATAAAAACTATATTTAACACACCACTTAAAGAAATCAATACAACATCACTTTCTAACATCACACATATAATATTCATTTGAATATTTGCAAAAAGCCAGTGATAAAATATGCATTTTTCATGGTGCAGAAGCTCTGCTGGACCAAGCTGCAGTGAGAGGGGGCTCAGGAGGTCCCAATTCTGTCACAACTCCATGCCAAGAGCTTGGGCTGAGGTGGGGTCGGTTCCTTCTGCCATGTCCCAAGAGGAAACGGCCTTAAGCTGCACCAGGGGAGGCTCAAATTAGGTATATATATTAAAAAACAAAAAACAAAAAACAAACAAACAAAAAAAACACCAAAAAAACCAAAAAAAAAAAAAAAAAAAAAACAACCAAAAAAAAAAAAAAACCACAAAAAAAAAAAAAAACCACAAAAAACCCCCACAAAAACCCACAAAAAAAAAAAAAAAAAAACCAAACAAAACAACCAAATACTGAAAAAGTGCTCAGGCATTGGAATACTTGCCCAGGGAGGTGGTGGTGGAATGACCATCTCTGGAGGTGTTGCAGAGGTGTCTGGATGTGACACCTGGGGATGTGATTTAGGTGGGATTTCGTGGTGGTTTTTGATGGTCGGATTGAGGATCTTGAAGATCTCTTCCAACCTTGATGATTTTGTGACTGAGGTGAGTCTGAAAGAACTCAGGGTCAAAAGAAAAGCAGATCCCTTTATTTAGGAACCTCCTGCCTCTTCAGAGATCCTCCTGCTCCCAGACTGGAAATGCAATGGGGCACCTTCCCCTGGAGATGCTGCCTGACACTTCCAGAGCAGGGCTGAGCTGGAGCTGGGATAACAGGGCTGGGTTGTGCCCTGGCCCTGAGCTGATGTTTCAGAGAGACCCCATTTCACCCAGAGCTGGAGTTCAGGGGCTGAGCTCAGGCCCTGCTGTGGAATTCAGCCCATGCCCACATCTCCTGTCACAGAAACACGATGGGATTAAAAAGCCTTTTGTGCAACATTCTTACCAAACACCCTGCAATGGTGTAGGGTTTCCAGACACCTTCAGGAAGAAGCCAGAAATTGTTTCTCAGTGGTGTTCTAGAAACACATGGAAGAATATTTTAATACAGAAACCTTTTCCTATTTTTTCCTTGGGATCCCTGTACCAATTCCAGAATAATTAAGCCTCAGAGCCTTGCAGAAAAAAAAAAAAAAAGAAGATAAACTGAAGGCAGGTGAATCATGGATAGGACAGGATGTTCTCAGGGTCCTTTGAAGAAAAGCTTGGCTTTATTTGCAGGATTAGGGAGACACTTTCAGCTCTGCAGAGCAGCTTCTCCTACAAGGGCCTTCCTGTGCTGCCTGCACCAGGACCAAAACTTGATAAGACAATCATGAGAAATCAGTGTCCCTGAGCAGGCAGCAGTGCCCAGACCCTGCTGGGGCCAGGCTGGACAGACACACAGCCACGGTGGGTGTAACCAAGCAGGAATTCCATCAGTGGGCAGCAGGAGCTGTGTCTGCTTTGGCCACGTCCAGCAAAGCTCAGCCACAAAGCTGTGACCAGTGAGCTTCAAATGTGAGCCCAGGGCTGAGGGCTGGGCTGAGGCACATCTGTGGTGGTGAAGAGAAAGAGAGAAAGAGAGGAAAGAAGAAAAGGAAGGAAAGGAAGGAAAGGAAAGTGAGAAAAAAAGGGAGAAAGAAAGAGAGAAAGAAAGAAGAGAGAGAGAGAGAGAGAAAGAAAGAAAGAAAGAGAGAAGAAAGAGAGAAAGAAAGAGAGAAAGAAAGAAAGAAAGAAAGAAAGAAAGAAAGAAAGAAAGAAAGAAAGAAAGAAAGAAAGAAAGAAAGAAAGAAAGAAAAAGAAAGAAAGAAAGAAGAAAAGAAAGAAAGAAAGAAAGAAAGAAAGAAAGAAAGAAAGAAAGAAAGAAAGAAAGAAAGAAAAGAAAGAAAAGAAGAAAGAAAGAAAGAAAGAGAAAGAAAGAAAGAAAGAAAGAAAGAAAGAAAGAAAGAAAGAAAGAAAGAAAGAAAGAAAGAAAGAAAGAAAGAAAGAAAGAAAGAAAAGAAAGAAAGAAAGGAAGGAAGGTTGGAGGAGAAAAGCAGCCTCTTGCCTCAGCTGAAAAGGCAAAGTGGAGACAGGTGCAGAGGTGCAGAGGGCTGAGCTGGTGCAGCAGCAGAGTGCAGACACCACCCAGAGCTCCAGGGCTGAGGCAGAACCTCCAGGCTCTGCTTCAAAGGAGAGGAACAAACAGCAAGACAATGAAATCTCCGTGGGGAGAGAGCCCCAGGTGTGTGTCCTCCACAACAAACAGCCCTGGGAGCAGCTGGAGACGCCTGGGCTGCAGGGCTGTCACTGCCAGCAGGGATTGGGGATTGCAGCACACAGGGAATGGAGCTCCTTGCTGGACAGTGCCTGTGGTGCACAATGACAGAGATTGCACCTGCAAAGTCCTGCCAGGTGACTCAGGATGTTTCATACAAGGATTATTGCACAAACAGCTCAGCTTGACACTGTCCATGTTGTTTTAAAGAAATACAAACTCTTTAGTGGCCTGCTCCCTGCTCTGGGGAAAATGAAGTGGTGACAAGGGCTTTGGTTGTGTTTCCAGCCCTCAGCCTGGCTCAGGCCATTCCCAAGGGAGACTTTTACTGATGTTGGACAGGGCAGAGGGGATGGCAACTCCTCTGCCACCACACCACATCTGTGCCTGCATCTGCTGCATTCCCTTTGCCTTGGAAAGGGGGTTTGGGCCCATTTGCACAGTTTGGTGATGGATGGCACTGGGGTGAGCTGACCACACCGTTCCAAACTCCTCAGGACCTGAGCAGCCTCTCTGGAGTCTTTGCAAAGTGTCAGGGTCCCTTTAGTGACAATGTAAAACAAGTTCCTGAGAGCTGAGACAGTCAGTCCCCTCAATTCCTCTGAGCAGCTCCGGCTCCTGAGCCCTCACACCTACACAGAAATCACTCCAGCACTGGAGGGGCCCTGATTTGGTCACAGGACTTTGATTTCCTGCAGGCTTGGGGCTGGGCTGTGCCAGCTGTGCCCATGGGGGGGCTGCTGTGCCCAGAGCATGGCAGCGTGTGGCACTCCCATGGGAATGTGGCCAAGCCACAAAGCCACTCCAGACCTTCTGGGGGCACCTTTTGTCCTTTGTTTCTACACAACTCAGCCCAGGGAAGTGGGTTTGTCCTTCTTGACCCAGCAGGACCAGACAGAGCATCACTGGAAGTGTTGGTTTGGCCAAGCAGCTGCTCCTGCATTGTTTTTGCACTCTGAATGCAAGGAGAGCTCATCAACTCACCTGGGACACTGCAGGAGGTACCTGGTACAGAACCTGCAGCTCACAGGGGACACTGCAGGAGGTACCTGGGGACACTGCAGGAGGTACCTGGGTACAGAACCTGCAGCTCACAGGGACACTGCAGGATGTGCTTGGGTTACAGAACCTGAGACTCACCTGGGGCACTGCAGGATGTACCTGGGACACTGCAGGATGTGCTTGGGTTACAGAACCTGAGACTCACCTGGGGCACTGCAGGAGGTACCTGGGACACTGCAGGATGTGCTTGGGTTACAGAACCTGCAACTCACCTGGGACACTGCAGGATGTTTTAAGAGAAAGAGAGAACGAGAGAGAGGAAAGAGAGAAAGAGAGAAAGAGAGAAAGAAAGAAAGAGGGAAAGAAAGAGAGAAAGAGAGAAAGACGTGGGTACATCACCTGCAGCTCATCTGGGACACTGCAGGAGATACCTGTGCCACCTCCTGCTCCCACAGCCTCCTACACTATTTGGACCTTTTTTAAATTATGCCACCCAAAGCTGTGCCCAAATTGGAGCTGAGGCTGCTTGGGGGTCCTCGGTGCCATTGGGGTCAAACCAGAGTGGAATGCTGGAGATCTCACAACTTGTAGGACTGTGACACAGACTTGTAGGACTGTAAAAGAGACTTGTAGGACTCTGATACAGACTTGTAAGACTGTGATATAGACCTGTAAGACTGTGATACAGGCTTGTAGGACTGTGATATAGGCTTGTAAAACTGTGATATAGACTTGTAGGACTGTGATATAAACTTGTAAGACTGATATAGACTTGTAGGACTGTAAAAGGGACTTGTAGGACTGATACAGACTTGTAGGATTGTGATAAAGACTTATAGGACTGTGATATAGACCTGTAAGACTGTGATACAGGCTTGTAGGACTGTGATATAGACTTGTAAAACTGTGATATACACTTGTAGGGCTGTGATATAGACTTGTAGAAGTGTGACACAGACCTGTAAGACTGTGATACAGACTTGTAGGACTGTAAAAGAGACTTGTAGGACTGATATAGACTTGTAGGACTGTGATAAAGACTTATAGGACTGTGATATAGACCTTTAAGACTGTGATACAGGCTTGTAGGACTTTGTAAAACTATGATATAGACTTGTAGAAGTGTGATACAGACCTGTAAGACTGTGATACAGACTTGTAGGACCGTAAAAGAGACTTGTAGGACTGTGATACAGACTTGTAAAACTGTGATATAGACTTGTAGGGCTGTGATATAGACTTGTAAGACTGATACAGACTTGTAGGACTGTAAAAGGGACTTGTAGGACTGTGATAAAGACTTACAGGACTGTGATATAGACCTGTAAGACTGTGATACAGACTAGCAGGATTGTGATACAGACTTGTAGGACTGTGATATAGGTAAGAAATAATAAACATTTGAGCCCAAATATGAAATATCATCTCTACTGCTTCAATCCCCACCTTGACAGAGGCAGAAAAGAAGTTAAACAATTTACATTACATTCCCTGTGTTGGTTTGGGCTGAATCTGCTCCTGTTTATGCTCCTTCTCCCAGTGCACAAACATGGATTTCATGTTTCCCACCTTTCCCCCCCTTGCTGAAATTCCCATTCTGAGCCAGCCTGGCACCCCAGCCCCTCTCCTTTCACTCAGCTCCCGCGGCTGCTGCTGCCAGCCCTATCTCGAGCCACATCTCTCCTCATGCCTGTCCAAAAACCACTCTGCCATGTGCAGCTCCTCCCCTGGTGCCAAGAACCCCAAACACACCCCAGAGATCTCAGGTGAGAGATACCAGGGCTGAGGAGGAATCCTGCTCTTGAGGCAATCACCAATCGCCTTTTATTTTCTCTTTTGTAATCTTCTCTCGAACTCTCCCAATGAAGAATTTAACCTCTTGCTTTGCCAGAATAAACTTGTTCTCACCCTTAAGCATGTCTGGTATTAAAGGCAAGTCTAGGTGAAGCTCTGAAGGCTGGATTAGCATTTCTGCTGTGAGACAATGCATCCAAACACAGCAGTGAGGGACCCCTGGGACGTGACAGCAGTTTGGATTGTCCTGGAGCTGCTGATTTGTCACAGTCCAGGTTTGGTGGAGTCAGCAGAAGGAAAAAAGGCACTTTGCAAGGCAGATAACCCCCAGGCTGGGACATTTGTGGTGGGGTGACATTGCAGCCTGTGTCACCTCCCAGCCAGGCCTGGGCAGAGCCTGTGGGGGCCCAGAGCTGCTGCCAGAGGAGAATTATTCTTGTCTTGATTCAGGTTCCTCCTGTTGGGATGGGAGCTGGTGCTGAGGGAAATTGTGCTGCAAGCTCATGCAATTTGATGCCAGGTCCAGTTATTTCTGATATCAGATATTTCAGATATGTCAGATATTTCAGATATTTCAGCTAGAAAGATCCACGTTTCATGTGGGCACAGGGACAGAGGGAGCAGAGCATCCTCTTTGCAGCAGTTCTTCCTTTGAAGCCTGGTGCTGGCTGCTCTCAGTCACACGGATCCAGGATGTTTTCAATACAGGATGAGGAAGAACAGCAGGACCCAGGAAGGGTTTGTGGACCTGATGCCTTCTGAAGGGCCTCTGCATTCTCCAGTGATTTTTCCTGAGTTGTTTCCCCCTTGCCCACCACAGCTGTGTGCAGATGTTCCCACCCATCCACTCCAGGTTGTAAAGAGCTCAGAGCTGGGGCAGGTGGGAAGGAATCAAACCCCAGGGCAAGCCAAGCCCAGGGAATCAATTCTGGATTCCCTGAGCCAAAACCAGCTACAACAAACTCCATGAGAAGCAAAAATCTCAATTAGTGTCCCAGAGGGATCTGTGACTGCTCCAAAGGAACCCCAGGAGCAGAGGAAGAGCAGCCCTGAAAGCACCTGGGATGGAGCAGATCTGGTGCTTCCAACCCAAACCTTTCCATGATCCGTGGATATCCTGGTTTGAACAGCCAGGTGTGTGCTGAGGAAGGCAGGAACTTCTCCTGAAATGGAAAATGCAAACCCCCTCCCTCCAAATTATTATAATTTTGCAATTAAAAAACTCTCAGACAAACATATGGGAGCAGGAATAACAGTTCTTTACTAGGAAAATTGAAAATACAAATAGTACAAACAAAAACAAACGATTGGCTCAAGACCCTTGAACATCCCTGAAGATCAAAGCTGCCATCACAGGAAATAAAAATGGAACTTTGTCCCCATTTTCAGTGTGACAGACACTAGGTCAGCATTTCTGATTTCCTCACTATCATCATCCTCTGCATTTACATGGGAAGGCAAATGGAACTTGGACAGGGAGTGATCTGACCTGGGATAAAGTGGCACAGAAACAGCCCCCTGCTCTGCCCCTCATGCTCTCCTTTTCCTTTCCTTCTCACCAGGGCAATAACACCACCAGGAATGCCAGTTTGGGAGTCTGACACCAGATGTTACAACCTCTTTTCAAAACCCCTGAGATGTGAAAAAAGCTGTCACTTCATGGATATATGCAGGGTATTGTTGCTACTGCTGATCCTCCATGAGCTTGGACCACTCAGTGATAAAGACAAGGAAAAATCAATTCAACAGGAGCACAGGGAGAGCCCTATAGAGTGGAAAGTTTGCAAAGATGGAACTGCTGATTTTTCTTTCACTATCATATGTTATTTACCACAGAGAGGACAGTGTTACTCTCCAGCTAAATACACAAAAAACCAAAGGAAAAAAGATGGGAATATGCATTGTGATGTAGGAGAAAAGACAGAATTCCCATTCCTATGTAAACAATTTTAATGACAAAATCATTTAGGATGGGGAAGATCTCCAAGAACATCAAGTTCACCCTGTGCCCAATGCCCAGCTTGTCACCCAGACCAATGTCCAGGCCTGCCTTGGACACCTCCAGGGATGGGCACTGCAAACCTCCCTGGGCAGCCCCTGCCAAGGCCTGAACACCCTGTCCATGCAGAAATTTTCCCCCAATATGCAAAAATGGGATTTAAAGGACGTTCAGGGCTCCTTTACTGTTGTTGGTGTGAGGGGTTTGGAGCTGTGGGGGAACAGGAAATGTTCCCTGCCAGAAGGGGCTGGGGCAGGGACACCTCTGCTGCTGGGGCTGCATTGGATGGATATTCCCTTGTGGGAAAAGCCTTTGGGATTCTGGTGCTCAGGATGGCAGAGATGAGGTGGGAAAAGAGCTCCAAGGACATCGAGTCCCAGCTGATCCCCACCTTGTCCCCAGCCCAGAGCTCTGAGTGCCACCTCCAGGAATTGCTGGGACCCCTCCAGGGCTGGGCACTGCAAAGCTCCCTGGGCAGCCCCTGCCAAGGCCTGAGCCCCCTTTCCATGGGGAAATTGCTGCTGTGCCCACCCTGAGCCTGCCCTGGCCCAGCCTGAGGCCGTTCCCTCTGCTCCTGTCCCTGTTCCCTGGAGCACAGCCCGACCCCCCCGGCTGTGCCCTCCTGGCAGGAGCTGTGCAGAGCCACAAGGGCCCCCTGAGCCTCCTTTGCTCCAGGCTCAGCCCCTTCCCAGCTCCCTCAGCCCCTCCTGGGGCTCCAGACCCTTCCCAGCTCCCTCAGCCCCTCCTGGGGCTCCAGACCCTTCCCAGCTCCCTCAGCCCTTCCTGGTGGAGCCTGAGGAGCAGCTGAGGGCTCTTGGTGTGTGCAGCTGGAGCAGGGCACACTGAGGGCAGAGCTCAGGGATCTGCAGCTCCTCCCGAGGGGCAGCTCCCAGCTCTGCTCTGGGACAGGGACAGCAGCCAGGGCACGGCTGGAGCTGGGCCAGGGCAGGCTCAATGCTTTGTGCAGGCTGCCCTAGAGCAGAGACGGGATGGAGTTAAAGAATAAAGCAGGGATTTATTAAAAGGATCTCCTCAATGGATCCACCTTGGGCAGCACAAGAGCCCAGCCAGGGCTGCACCCAAGATGAACCAAAATGGTCCCAAAATGTGTGATAGGGCACAGGGTCTCTCTCTTTGATCAGTTCTGCTCCATTTGCATCTTGCAGTTCATTGTCCAATTCCAGCTTTAGCCCTGCCCCAGCTCCTGTCCTGTTTTATCTCCTTGCACTCCAAACATGATTAATCCTTGAGGTTTATTCATCCCCTTTAAATCAACAACTGAAGGAGCAGCTGAGCAGTGCTGGAGTGCTCTGAAAATCCTCTTTAGAGCCACTTGGAAACACCCTGGAGGGAAGGAGCCCCTGGGGAGAGGATGGAGGAGGATCTGCAGCACCTGGGGGTGTGGGAGATGCTGCACAGCTGCCCTGGCTGAGACAGCTGCAAACAGCTGGGCTTAAACCCTCACTGATGATCTGGGATTTGTGGGATGCAGAAAAAGCTTTGTGGAGTCCTACACAGGAGCCATAAGCAAAAAAAGTTAAATTTTTCAAGGTATCAAAATAAAAATACTTCCAAAATAGCAGAAAACTGGCACATTTTTCACACTTTGTTTTTTAATTAAAAAAAAAATAAACTTCTGAAGAAAGCTCCTGCTTCTTGGAAAGGCTTCATAAACTCCAAGGCTCCATAAACTGCAAGGCTCATTATTTTGTCAAAATAAAAATTAAAAAAATCAGCCCAAGCTATTCAGCAGGCACTGCAGTATTATTAATCACCTCCTTGGACAGTGGGCATGTAATAAAACAAACTAAAATTAGCTGGAAAAAAAAAATCAAAGAAAAGGCCACTTTCCAACATCCTGACAAATGCAATAAGTGGATGCCCAAACAAAGGGCTAAGAGCACAATTAAGGCAAAGCAGGAACTGGAGGGGCAACGCTGCTCCAGTGCACTTCACATGGAGCCTTTCATCCATCAGAGCCCCCAAAAGTGCTAAATCAAAATAATGGAGAGCAGGGGGAGAGCAGAATGACTTGGAGGCAAAGGGAGAAGATAAATGGAGAGTGTGGCACAAAGCAGAGAGGTGGGGAAGGGGCTTTTCACCATCTCCTCTCACAGGAATCCCTTCAGGTCACTGTCTCTGAAATGATCCCATTTTTGTCCCTCAGGTAAGGTGACAACTTCCCAGCACACTGCCATGAGAGAGAGGCACTGATGGATCAAATATTTGTATTTTTTCCATATAATTTGCTTTTTCACAGCCTAGCATCACCTTCACTCTTTCTCTCCTGCTACCCCAAGTTTTTGGTGGAGCTTTTTTGTGGTTTTTCCTTGCCCAGCCAAAAAAAATTGCTCAATTTATCCCTCCTGACCTGGTGGTTTTCCACCTTCCACTTCATCCCACCCCAACCTCCGACTTCACCTGCCCTTGGCAGGTCCACCTGGAGTTTTCCTCATTCTCCTGAGCTCCTGGCTGCCCTCAGTGATTCTGTGTGATCTCTGGATGGTTCATTGTTCCCTTTCCTTTCAAGATCACACAGGGGCCGCCCGGGATTGGTGTCAGGCTCACGAGTCAAAAGCAAAGTCAAAAAGCAAAGTCAAAAGCAAAGTGGCACCTGCCCAAATCTGTGAGTTATGGCCCCACTCAGAGCCAGCAGAGGAAGCTGGAAAAGAAAAGCTCGTGTTTGAATTGTACCCCAGCCATCCTTCATTTTATCCATCACTTAGGGGGCTCTTGGTTCATGGTTGACTGTTTTTCCTGAGAATGGAAAAATTTTGGTGTGGAAGGAGCTGCATGGGCACTGCTGGAGCTGAGGAGAGCAGGACAGAGTTCCACAGTGCCACAGGTGACTCCTCGGTCCTGTGAGCTCTGGGGTCACCAAATCTCCAAAATATCAGAATAAGACTCCTCAACACGAATTGGGTGTTTAAGAGGACTTAATTTATTCAGGCCTGAGGTCCAACATGGGATAACTCCAAACCTTATGTGGACATGTAATTCCACCTGTGTTTTGCTTATATAGAGTCCCTAAATGCGAATTACAATTTACCCATTTCCACAAAACCCACCCCAAGTTCCCAGATTCACTCCTTCTTTTTTCTATCACTGCATCCTTGAGCCAGATGTCTTCTTCTTCTTCTCTTCCAACCATCCTTGCTGGGACAGCAGCCCCTGCAGGCCTTGTTCCTGAGCTGAAAGTTCACAGGCAGGGTAAAAATGGGTAAAAATGGAATGAACCCTTTTGGTATCAGCCCAAGGCTTGGTGACATTGTGCCAGGGAAGGGCAGAGTCAGCACAGGACATTTATTTATTTAGGCCTGAGGTCCAACACAAGATAACTCCAAACCTTACATGGGCATCTAATTCCACCTGTGTTTTGCTTATATACAGTCCCTAAATGTGAATTAAAATTTATTCATTTCCACAAAACCCACCCCAAGTTCCCAGATTCACTCCTTGTTTTTTCTATCACTGCATCCTTGAGCCAGATGTCTTCTTCTTCTTCTCTTCCAACCATCCTTGCTGGGACAGCAGCCCCTGCAGGCCTTGTTCCTGTGCTGAAAGTTCACAGGCAGGGTTAAAATGGGTAAAAATGGAATGAACCCTTTTGGTATCAGCCCAAGACTTGATGACACTGTGCCAGGGAAGGGCAGACATTTATTTATTTAGGCCTGAGGTCCAACATGAGATAACTCCAAACCTTACATGGACATGTAATTCCACCTGTGTTTTGCTTATATACAGTCATTAAATGTGAATTACAATTTATTCATTGCCCCAAAACCCATCCCAAGTTCCCAAATTCACTCCTTCTTTTTTCTATCACTGCATCCTTGAGCCAGATGTCTTCTTCTTCTTCTTCTCTTCCAACCATCCTTGCTGGGACAGCAGCCCCTGCAGGCCTTGTTCCTGTGCTGAAAGTTCACAGGCAGGGCAAAAATGGGTAAAAATGGAATGAACCCTTTTGGTATCAGCCCAAGGCTTGGTGACATTGTGCCAGGGGAGGGCAGAGTCAGCACAGGACATTTATTTATTTAGGCCTGAGGTCCAACATGAGATAACTCCAAACCTTACATGGACATGTAATTCCACCTGTGTTTTGCTTATATACAGTCCCTAAATGTGAATTAAAATTTATTCATTTCCACAAAACCCACCCCAAGTTCCCAGATTCACTCCTTGTTTTTTCTATCACTGCATCTTTGAGCCAGATGTCTTCTTCTTCTTCTCTTCCAACCATCCTTGCTGGGACAGCAGCCCCTGCATGCCTTGTTCCTGTGCTGAAAGTTCACAGCCAGGGCAAAAATGGGTAAAAATGGGTAAAAATGGAATGAACCCTTTTGGTATCAGCCCAAGGCTTGGTGACATTGTGCCAGGGGAGGGCAGAGTCAGCACAGGACATTTATTTATTTAGGCCTGAGGTCCAACACAAGATAACTCCAAACCTTACATGGACATGTAATTCCACCTGTGTTTTGCTTATATACAGTCATTAAATGTGAATTACAATTTATTCATTGCCCCAAAACCCATCCCAAGTTCCCAGATTCACTCCTTCTTTTTTCTATCACTGCATCTTTGAGCCAGATGTCTTCTTCTTCTTCTCTTCCAACCATCCTTGCTGGGACAGCAGCCCCTGCAGGCCTTGTTCCTGTGCTGAAAGTTCACAGCCAGGGCAAAAATGGGTAAAAATGGAATGAACCCTTTTGGTATCAGCCCAAGTCTTGGTGACATTGTGCCAGGGAAGGGCAGAGTCAGCACAGCCAGGCAGGGATGTCCTTGCTGTCCCATCCTTGGCCATTTCCTGCTCTCCTGATGCTTCTCTGGAGCATTTCACAGGTCTGGGAAGTTCCTGAGGAGCTCAAAAAGCCCAGAAATTTCTTTGGCTGGCTCAAGTGTGCAGATATATTTGTGTGTTGTGGTGGCAAAGTGCTGAGTGCTGGTCCTCACTCACACTGTTGGTCCCTGACCCTCCCAGCACTCTGAACCAGAAAAAGCATTTTTCTTTTCCAGAATGGCCATTTGGGGCTCCATGGCACAGTGTCATTGATCTCCCAGCTGACCCACCAGAAATAGGAAATTAAAATCAGAATTCTTGCCTGGAAGCAAGAGGAGAGGTTGTGGACAGAGCTGGAGTGGAAGAAAAATGACCATGAAATGAAAGCAGCTCTGCTGGCTGGGTCTGATGGGACACAGCTCCCAGGAAGGAAGAAATTCAAACCATCCAACAGAACATGTTCATGTTCCCCCCAACAAAATGAAAGGAAAAACTCAATTGCACGAAATCTAGAAAAAGTATTAACACTGCAAACTTCAAAACAAAATTTCACACAGAAGAGATAATAAAACTGACCCAGTGCCAGCCCTGCCATGGCAGGGACACCTCCCACTGCCCCAGGGGCTCCAGCCTGGCCTTGGGCACTGCCAGGGCTCCAGGGGCAGCCACAGCTGCTCTGGGCACCCTGGCACAGCCCAAACCTCTCTAACCAGGCCTTGCCAGGCTACAAACCCCCTGTGGGAAATGGCACTGGGGGCACCTGCAAGCAGCCAGGCAATCATTCTTTCCTTTCCTTTCTCCATTTGCTGCAATGGCTTTTGGTGCTGGTTTCCATCCTGGATTGAGGAATGTGAATGCCAGAGTGGTTTGGGTGGGAAGGGATCTTCAATGGCAGCTGATTGCAGCCCAGGGCCAGCTCCCACTGTGCCAGGGGCTGCCAGCCCCAATGTCCAGCCTGGCCTTGGGCACTGCCAGGGCTCCAGGGGCAGCCACAGCTGCTCTGGCAATTCCAGTCCCTCCCCAACAATTCCTTCCACACATCAAAACTGAATTTCCCCTCTCAGTGTGGAACCATTCCCACTTTTCCCATCACTGCAGCTCCTGATCAACAATCCCTGTGCAGCTGTCCTGGAGCCCCTCAGAGCTGGAGCCCCACTGACCATCCCCAAGGACTCTGAGTGACCATCCACACTCAGGCAGGAGTTTTCAGTCGTTTCAGTTTTCAGTCTTTATTTGTGGCTTTCACAATTATTCACAGCTCTCCTTTATCTCCTCACCACGTTTAAATTAAGGTTTACCTGTGCAGGCACACTTTGGGAATCCAGAGGGAATGTTTTGCTGGCCTCTGCTTGTGTCCTGCACACGAACAAGGAGATTTTCCCCATGATTTGTGTGCCAAGAGTCTCCATTGCATCATCAGGTGGCCACAACCCCCTGACCTGGCTCTCAGAGATGCAGCCGTGACTTCATCCCTACCTCAGAAATTGTTTACACAGGAATGGGAAGACAGAGGCCTCAAAACATCAACTAAAAAAAGTAATTGCTCCAGTTTCAAACTTCTTTTTATAGTGCAAACAAGTGCATAAATTACAGGGGGAAAAATCCACTTTAATATGGGTGAGAGAACTGGAATTTTATTCATTTCTTTTGCTGAAATGAAACATTTACCTCATTCTAAACTAGCCCCTTCCACTTGTTTGAACTCCCAACAAGCCAATAAAGAAGAAAACAATTATTGACCAAGCTTTTCCATTCTTTTTTTTTTTCTAACAAGACTTTCCCTCCTTATAAGGAAAGTCAACAGTCTTTGTTCTGAGGTAACTCAAGTGTCTCCAGTGGCAGGAAAGTTTCCAAGTTTTCGGTTTAGATGTTTTCCTTTGTGTGCCTGACCTTTCCTCCAAGCTCCCGCCCTCTCCCTTTAATCTCTAACCAGCACTTTGGTAGCAAGGCTGGGTTGGGTTTTTATGTTTTCCTTGAGAGCAATCCACGCCTCTGGAGTGGACTCAGTGCTCCTGCTTTCTTTCTGATCAGGGAAAACTCATTCCTGCTCTTCCAGACGAAATTCCAAGGTATTTGGATGTTTCCCAGCATTGGGAACGATGAAGTTTGTGCTGTGCTCATCCATTAAAACCCACCTGCATCTCTGGAATGTTCCAGGCCAGGTTGGACAGGGCCTGGAGCACCCTGGGACAGTGGACGGTGTCCCTGTCCATGGCAGGGGTGGAACAAGGAGAACTTTAAGGTTTCTTCCAGCCCAAACCATTTCATGATTCTATATCTGAGCTGTTCCATAAATCACCTGTGCCCTATTTCCCTATTTTCCCTATTTTGGTCCTTTTGTCAAAAAAACTGTGAGTGATGCCTTGTGCTCTAAGCCTCCGCTTTTAGCAAGGATTTTACTCTTGGTTTGACCCTTCCCCAAGGGTCACTGGGAAAACCAAACCTGGAATCAGTAAATTAAAATCTCTGTTGGGGATTCTAATGGGGCAGCTCCGTCCTGCAGTGAGTCTGTTGCCCTTCCCCACACAGAGGAGGTTGAAGATTCCCCCTGAACAAGACAAAAAAATTCTTTACTGAGAGAAAAGCTGCCCGGGGGGGGTTGGAGATTCCTTCCCTGTGCTCCAGGACAGCCCTGCTGGAGCAGGGAATGGAGCAGGTGATCCCCTGTGGGCTCTTCCAGACCTGGGATTCTGTGGGATCAGGAGCTGGGAAGCACAAGGTGAGCCAGGAGCTGAGACCCCTGTAAGGGGTGGGACACCAGCACAGAGGCACTGGGGGGGAGCAGCTGGCACTGGGATGGGAATGGGAATGGGAATGGGAATGGGAATGGGAAATGGGATGGGAATGGGGAATGGGAATGGGAATGGGAATGGGAATGGGAACTGGGAATGGGGATGGGGATGGGGATGGGGATGGGGATGGGGATGGGAATGGGAAATGAGAATGGGAATAGGAACTGGGAATGGGAATGGGGAATGGAAATGGGAATGGGAATGGGAATGGAGAATGGGAATTTGAATGGGATGAGGATGGGAATGGGAATGGAAATGGGAATGGGAATGGGGAATGGGAATGGGAAATGGGAATGAGAATGGGAATGGGAACTGGGAATGGGATGAGACTGGGGATGGGACTGGGGAATGGGATGGGACAGGGGATAGGACTGGGACCGCGACTGGAACTGGGATTGGGACTGGCACTGGGAGCTCCTCATGTCCCAGCACCAGCCAAGGGGAATGCCACAGGCAGTGGGCAGCTGGCTGTGGCCTGTCCCATGCCCAGCTGCTGAGGAGGACCATGGCCATGGCCTCTCCCAGGCCAGCAGGCAGAGTTTGGAGCTCCCTCTGGAGCTGAGGTTTCTCCCCTGCAGCACCACGGGCACCTCCAGAGCTGAGGCACAGGGACTTTTCCAGCTCCTGGCCCCACGGGGGCTGAGGGGAGCAGAGATTCCTGTTTTGTTGGAATGGGCATCTCTGGACAGAACCAAGGCACTCAGGGAGGAAGCAGCAGCACAGGGACCCATCCTGCTCCTCAGTTCATTTCTGTTTGTGACAGTGGCACCACTGGAACCGTGGGTTATGTCATAGGAGATATGAGTCACCAGAGAAGGGTTGGAAAAGAATTCCAAGACCTCCAAATCCAACCTTTGACATGAATCATCAGAGAAAGTTTGGAAAAGAATTCCAAGACCTCCAAATCCAACCTTTGATATGAGTCATCATAGGAAGGTTGGAAAAGAATTCCAAGACCTCCAAATCCAACCTTTGACCGAATCCCCCCATGCCCACTGAACCACATCTCCAAGTGCCACTTCTGCTTGGTTTTTGAACATACCCAGGAATGGTGAGCTCAGCAGCCCTGGGCAGCCTCTGCCAATATTTAAACACTCCTTCTTTCAGTGGAGGATTTTTTCCCAATATCCAACCTGAACCCCCCATGGAGCTGCTTCTCCTTGTTTATCACCAGGTGTCTGGGGAAAGGGGCTGAATCCCACCTGGCTGCAGCCTCCAGATGTGGAGATGTGGAGTCCACGCTTGTGAAGCACAATGGGCTGAAAACTTCAGGGTAAATGCAATTATGAGTCTTCATCATTTATGGAAAAATCACATTCCATTGGAGACAGTGGGACAAAGCCTCTGAGATGGCATAGCAAGCCCACAAAAATACAAATTTGCTTCTTTGGTGGAGACCTCTCTTGGGTTTGATGAAGAACTCAAAAATGAGCCCAGATCAGGAAAAGTCATTCCTGGAATAAAATCTGAGGTGCTCCCTGAGACTCCTTTGGAGAGGGACACCCCAACATGGATCAGGTCAGGTTGGGAAGAATGTGATGCCTCAGGTTTAGATTTTCTATTTTTCACATTCTGTGCTGCTTTAGTGTGTGGGTCTGGGCTTCACATTATGGGATGCTGAGCTCTGTGCACAGAGCAGGGAGACAAAACAATTCCTGCTCCAGCTGGGCACCAAGGACAAATGATCCAAATCTCAGCCCAGGAGCACAAACACCGTGGGCTGGAGAGAGAAAAACAAGGATGGGACTGCCTGGGCTAAAGCTGGGATGGGACAATGAACTGCAAGATGCAAATGGAGCAGAACTGATCCCAGGGACAGACCCCGTGCCCGGCCGTGCATTTTGGGACCATTTTGGTTCATCTTGGGTGCAGCCCTGGCTGGGCTCTGGTGCTGCCCAAGGTGGATCCATGGAGGAGATCCTTTTAATAAATCCCTGCTTTATTCTTCAGCTCAGTCTGGTCTCTGTTCTAGGTCAGCCTTCACAAAGCATCAGATGGAGGAATAAGACACCAAGGTACCCACGAGCAGATATAGCACAAGATTGTGAAGAAGGAAAATTCAAATTGTGAAGAAGGATCCATCTTCCCTTAACTCCAGGGGCTTCTGGACTGAAGCTTTCCTTGAGAAGAGAGCAGGAGAATGGAAAGGCAGAAAAGATAGAGACAAAACAAAGGGAGATGGGATGCAGGAGGCCTAGAGATAAGAGGGGTTGGGATGGCCCCAGTGAAGGTTGCTGGAGGGATCAGAGGCATGGCTGACCAGCTTTGGAGGGGCTCCAACATCATTTGGAGGGCAGGAGGGGGGAATAAGAGGGAAGAGAATGCCCTGGAGCAAGAGTGTCTCCAATGGGGGCAGCACCAAGCAGGGAGAGGTGTGCAGGGCCTGGCTGGGGGAGCTCGGAGCTCCCTGCTCCGTTCCTGTTCCAACAGCTCTGCTCAGACACCCGTGAGTCACCCCAGCATTTTTAGCTCCTTACATAACTACTGCCAAGAGGGAAGGTGTTCCAGCAGAGCTGCCAACACAAATGCCCAGGGACCAGCTCTGCACCCCGTGGGATGAGTAAGCACCGGCTGCAGCACGGGCAGGGAGCATCTCTCACACCTCACCAGGTGTTTTGCAACAGGGATGAGCTGGAGCTCTGCCTCTGGTGGCAGCTGTTTTACCAAATACAGAGCTGGTGGAGCAAAAATAGCCAGGAAAATATCCATGTTTGCAGTGCAAAGCCTGCTCCATGGAGTTACCCCTGCTCCACGCTCCAGCCTCACAGTGAGGTGTTTTCCTGCCCTGCCACTGCAGAGCCCAGAGATCCAGGCTGTTATCCAATTTTACCTGCCCTGTTTCCCTGCTAAAAGTCCACAGGCACAGCAGAAATTGAATTAACCCTTTTAGGGTCAAGGTGAGCATTACTGCAGATCCCCTACAACCAGAGCTGGGTCTGCAGGTCTGACTCAGTCCTGAAAAGTGACAGAAACTTCTTAAATCACTCAGAGCTGTGTCCTGCTGACTTGGACCCATAAGCTCTATGCCACTTGAACAAGTGTGAAGTGGCCTTAATAAAAAGCAGGATTCCAGTGTGGTTTTTGCACCAAATTTTGCATCTCTCCTGGCTGCCCAGAGGAGCAGCTGCCTCACACCTGCCCACTGCAAGGAGGGAAACTCCCTTTATTAAAGCTTCTGTCCCCAGGAAACAGAATGCCACCCTTGCCTCGCAGATAGACACCACGCCCTGCACTTAGTGCTCGCCAGGCTGGTAACCACTTCAAAGCAGCACTGCCCCGAGGAGGGATGATTCCTGAGAGGGTTAAATCAGCATTTCCTAGGGAAAAACACCACAAGGAGCTGCTGGGCAGAGCTCTGTGCTCAGCACGTCTGGCTGTCTGGCCAGATGTGAATCCTGGAGTCTCCCTGACAGCAGGACATGGCTCAGGTGAGGGATGAACCAGAAACTCCTGTGGCTCTGTATTTTAGAATAAGTGAAGGAAAGCTGCCAGAATCAGATCAGAAAAGTTTTCTTACCCTAAAGCTGGTGATAGGGGCCCTGGGCATGGAGGGAGGCACTGGAGGGTCTCTGTCTCACCTTGGGACAAAATCCTGCCTCATCTGGGCTGTTCTAGAGGAGACAGAACTGAATCCTCAACCCACAGACAGCAAAATCCCAGATCAGCCCTGCAGCACAAGATTAGCTCAGAACAACTGATTTGTCAGAGACCATGGATGAAACCCCTTTCCTCCAAGAGGAATTGAATATTCCACCCTGTCTCCTGGTACTTCATAAAAATGTGTTTCCATATTTTTCAGAATAAGTGAAGGACAGCTGTGAACCTGCCCAACTCAGCTTGGGAATTTTTCCTACCCCAAACCTGGTGATAACCTGGGGCCCTGGCATGGAAGGAGATGCTGGAGGGTCTCATTCCCACCTTGGGACAAAATCCCATCTCACCTGGGGTGTTCTGGAGGAGCTGAAACAGAATTCAGGGCCCACAGGAAGCACAGTCCCAGATCAGCCCTGCAGCATGAGATTAGAGCAGCATCACTCTTTCACCAGAAGAAGAACCCCTTTTGTCCAAGAGGAATTGAATATTTCACCCTGTATCCTTGTACTTCAGCAAGAGGAATCTCCATATTTTTCAGAATAAGTGAAGGACAGCTGTGAACCTGCCCAGCTCAGTTTGGGAAGGTTTTCTTACCCCAAGCCTGGTGATAACCTGGGGCCCTGGCATGGAAGGAGATGCTGGAGGGTCTCGTTCTCACCTTGGGACAAAATCCCATCTCACCTGGGGTGTTCTGGAGGAGCTGAAACAGAATTCAGAGCCCATGGAAATCACAGTCCCTGATCAGCCCTGCAGCATCATTCTTTCACCAAAGGAAGAACCCCCTTTTCTCCTGGAGGGATTGAATATTTCACCCTGTATCCTTGTACTTCAGCAAGAGGAATCTCCATATTTTTCAGAATAAGTGAAGGACAGCAGTGAACCTGCTAAAGTCAGCTTGGGAAGGTTCTCTTACCCCAACTCTGGAGATAACCTGGGGCCCTGGAAGGAGATGCTGGAGGGTCTCGTTCTCACTTTGGCACAAAATCCCATCTTATCTGGGGTGTTCTGGAGGAGATAAAACAGAATTCAGAGCCCATGGAAATCACAGTCCCTGATCAGCCCTGCAGCATCACTCTTTCACCAGAGGAAGAACCCCCTTTTCTCCAGGAGGGATTGAATATTCCACCCTTTCCAAACCCCTACACCAACACCAGGGCAAAAAGCTGCTCTGGAAAACATCTCCTGGTGTTCAGGGACCTACTGATGGCACCAGGACAGCTCCTCAGGTCTGGGATTATCAAAGACAAAACTCTTTTTTTCCAAAGCCAGGCTCGTTTTCTTCCTGAAGACAAACCTGACCAATCAAATGGCTCTGCTCTGAAATTACAGCTCTGAAATTACAGCTCTTTTCTAACCCCAAATCACCCTGCTGGCCTTGGGCAGTGCCCTCAGCACTGCCTGTCCTGCTCCTTGTGCCTCAGAGTTCAGCAGGTCTCAGGTTAAAATAAAAAATAAAATAAAACATTTTCAAAGTGATCTCTCCATGTCTCTCCTCCAGATGGATTACCCAGAATTTGGGCATTATTGTCATAATTCTGTGGCTGACACCTTTTCTTCCTGACTCTGGGAAAGGATTAAAGCTCACATTTCTTGATTTCTCATGCCCTTGTAGCCTCCCAGGGCAGATTTGATATTTTTGGAGCAAGAGCTCCCTGTGGACTGGGACCAGAGCTGGGGATCATCAGGATCATTTTCTTTATCCTTCAAGCCAAAGTGTCTGATCAGCTGCTCCCTGTGGAAGTTCCTCCATTTTTACCCATCAGAGGGAACCATCTCCAACATCTCCTTGCCCAGTGATGGCACAGATTTTGAGAGAGTAAAAGAAACTGATAAAATACACTTGAAGCTTTTGAGGTGACATGAAAGTGCTTTTCCCTTTGGGAAGAAGGGCTGGCTCAGCCTGGGCAGTGCCCAGGAGCTGTCAGAGCTCTGCTTTGCACCCCAACCATGTCCAGGCTGAGAATTTCTGCACCAGCCACGTTTATTTTGTTCAACTTGGGGCTCCATCCAGCATTTCCAGGTGGCTTCACTCTGAGAAGCTGGGTCAGGCTTTTCCAGCAACAAATGCAGTTTAAAAAATGCACAAAAATCATTCATGCTACAGCACACGGAGTTAATAATTCACAGTCCCAGAACAAGATGAGAATTCCAATGACAATAAACCATAACAGCTTTCCTTGAAGCACCATCCCTTGAGTTCAGAATTGCTTCTTTAAACACCCAGTAATTTCTAGATCACTTTCACAGGTAGGTCAACAGAAGGATAGATTGTCCTGCATTCCTGCCTGATTGCACCTGTAAGCAAAACTCTCTTATCAGTGTCACAATTGCTGCCAAGAGGTGCCACCAGGATCCCGGGGCTGCAGCACCAGCATCCCCCCTGCTCTGGAGACACAGGCTGGAGAGGAAATGGAGCACAAAGCTGATGGATCCATCTGTGAGGATGAGGAGGGGCTGTCCTGGTCCCCTGTGCCCAGCCAGGCTGCTCCCACTGAAAGTGAAAGTGAAATTCAGAAATGATGTGGGCATGGAAATGCCATAGCTAAAGGGCGGGGAAAGCTAGGTAGGCACCCAGGAGGTTCAGGTTGGGCTTTAGGAAAAGTTTATTCTCTGGAAGAGTGGTCAGGAGTCAGAAAGGGCTGCTCAGGGGAATGACCATCCCTGGAAGAGCTCAAAAACCAAGCTGTGCCCGTGTTCACAGGGGTCCAAGGATGAGGGAAGAGACGAGGATCTGACTCCATGTTTCAGAAGGCTTGATTTGTTATTTTATTATATATATTATATTAAAATTATACTAAAAGAATAGAAGAAAGGATTTCATCAGAAGGCTGGCTAAGAATAGAAAAAGGAATGAATGATAACAAAGGCTTGTGTCCCAGCCAGCTGACTGTGATTGGCCATTAATTAGAAACAACCACATGAGACCAATCCCAGATGCACCTGTTGCATTCCACAGCAGCAGATAATCAATGTTTACATTTTGTTCCTGAGGCCTCTCAGCTTCTCAGGAGAAAAAATCCTAAGGAAAGGATTTTTCATAAAAGATATCTGTGACACCAAGCAGAGGTGGCACTTCATGGCCTGGTTCAGTGACATGGTGGGACTCAACCAAAGGTTGGACTTGGTGGTCTTGGAGGCCTTTTGCCACCTTGATGATTCTGTGAAATGGTGATCCCAGAAACTCTGCTTGGTGACAGTCCTTGAGTTATCCTACAGGGAATTCAGTCCTGGGGTTATCTCATAGGGAATTCAGTCCTTCAGTTATCCTCCAGGGAATTCAGTCCTTGAGTTATCCTACAGGGAATTCAGTCCTGGGGTTATCTCATAGGGAATTCAGTCCTTCAGCTGTCCTCCAGGGAATTCAGTCCTTGAGTTATCCTACAGGGAATTCAGTCCTGGGTTTATCTCATAGGGAATTCAGTCCTTGAGTTATCCTCCAGGGAATTCAATCATTGAGTTATCCTCCAGAGAATTCAGTCCTTCAGTTATCCTCCAGGGAATTCAGTCCTTGAGTTATCTTACAGAGAATTCAGTCCTTCAGTTATCCTCCAGGGAATTCAGTCCTTGTATTATCCTACAGGGAATTCAGTCCTGGAATTGAGTTATCCTCCAGGGAAATCAGCCCTGGAGTTATCCTACAGGGAATTCAGCCCAGGAGTTGTCCTACAGGGAATTCACCCCACACATTCCCAGCTCTTCCCAGCCCAAGGGGAGCAGCAAACAGGCCCCACCACAGGCAAGAGGAGATCCCAGAGTCTGGGAAAGTCTCCCAGATCAGCTCTGTCATTCTCCCCCTTGGAATGCAGCCCTTGAGGTGTTTTCCCACTAATTCATGGGCACAGATGCTCAGCAAGGTGTTCACACCCTGTTATCCAGGCTGTGCTTCCAGGGGCACTCAGGAACGGCAATTCCAGCACAGGCTGAGCCAGGGGCGCCTCCCTGCCTGTCCCCAGCACAAGGGACAGAGAGTTTCATCCAGGAATCACCAAAACTGATAATTTTGTAGCTCTGTTTCTGCAGAACCCCTTGGAACGGGTGAACTTCATCCCTGGTGTGAGTTTTCAGCTGCCCCCAGGAAGCCTCTGATGGGGAAGGAGAACCAGACAGGTCCTGGTGTTCCCTGCTGTCCTGAGAGTGGAAGCAGCCCCTTGGGAGTGGGATCAGGGCAGTGATTTGCTCAGATCACCCTGCCCTGTGCAGCTCTCAGCCAGAGAATGAACCCCTGCTCCCACCACGAGTTATCCTACAGGAAATTCAGGCAGAACTCTCCCCGCACTTGGGGAGTGGGATCAGGGCAATGATTTGCTCAGATCATCCCACCCTGTGCAGCTCTCAGCCAGAGAATGAACCCCTGCTCCCAGCACATGGAAACATTCCATGGATGGATGGGGTGGGAGAGGGGATGGTGCTGGGGTTTGCAGCATGAGCAGGGGCAGTTAAAGGTTCCTCTGTGGGTCTTGGTGCTGCTCCAGCAGAAGGAATTCATCCTGATGAGGTTCAGAGCCTAAAAATGGAGTGGAAAACAGGTACTGAGGGTGAGGTGCTGCTCCCAGGGCAAGGACTGAAACCACTGCAGCTGCAACAGAGTGGAGAACCAGGGACACAGTTTAAAATTGCATTAATTAGCTGTGCTGGGTAAGGAATGAGCTCCAGGTAAGCACAGGTTCATTCTCTGGCTGAGAGCTGCACAGGGTGGGGTGATCTGAGCAAATCACTGCCCTGATCCCACTCCCAAGGGGCTCCTTCCACTCTCAGGACACCAGGGAACACCAGGACCTGTCTTGTTCTCCTTCCCCATCAGTGGCTCCCTGGGGCATCTGAAAACTCACAGCAGGGATGAAGCTCACCCATTCCAAGGGGTTCTGCAGAAACAGAGCTACAAAATTATCAATTTTGGTGATTGAGCAGGACCTCAAGGAGCACTGGACATCTCTGATGGGGAGCAAACCTTTCCTCTCCACCACCAGCACTCTGACCCTGCTGCTCCTTCTCCTGTCTGGATGACAAGTGTTATTCCAGGCCTGCAGGCAAGCTGTAAATACAGAACCATGCACACCCTCCATTAACATTAGCAACAATATTTAAATCACACTCCAGAGGCTAATTGGCGAAAATTCAAAGGTGACACAGAGAGAGCAGCCCTTGAACGAAGCATCAGACGTGGAGGTGCTGTTCCAGCTTGCCCAGGCTCTCCCTCTCCCCTGATCCAAAAGGGCAGATCCAGCATGGCCCAGGCAGTGGGAACTGGGCTGCCAGGGTGCCAAAAACACACTGAGGAGCCTGGAGGGTTCCACAGGGTAGAAAAATGGGTTTATGCCCAAGATCTCACAAACAGCTGCCCACAGAATCTCAGAATCATGGAATAGTGGGGTTGGGAGGGACCTCTGGCATCACAGTTCTGCCCTGGCAGGGTTGGCCCAAGGAGGGGACACAGGAACACATCCAGGTGAGTTTGGGATGTCCCAGCAGGAAGATTCCACATCCTCCCTGGACAGCTGCTCCCATGCTCCATGGATGTTGGAACCCAGGAAATTCCTCTGGCTGCCCTGGAGGGCTCCAGCCCCTGCCCAGGAGGCTCAGAGGCCTTGGCACAGAGCACAAGACCCCTGTGCCTTTGGTTTAGCCCATGGAAAAAACAATTGCCAACCTTTATATGAAGAATTAGAAACCATGAAAGTTTAAGTAGAATGATAGTGAATTTATCACGGGGTGAAAAATAGATTTTTGGGGTTTTTAGAATGGGGGTTCAGGGGGCAAGATGGAGGGATCTGGGCATGTCCAGCCTTTCTCCTTCTTCTTCTTGGCCTTCATCTTCTTCTGTGATGTTGGCACTTTGGGATTGGTTTAGAGTAGAAGCTCACTGTCTAACATAGGTGATGGGTATTGGAAGTTATTGTAAATATTGTACAGGTAGTTTTTAATATAAAAGATAACATTGTCGTGGGGGCAGGCAGAGTGCCTCTGACTGTCCTGCTGAACAGACCTCAGCTGGACAGGAGAAAGAATTTTATAGATAAGAAACAATAAACAACCTTGAGACCGAGAAATGAAGAGCTCTGACTCCTTCTTTGACCACCAGGCTGGGAAAAGAGACTTTCTAACACATCTCGGGGTCACTGTGGCCAGCTAGAGATCCCAAGACATGGCAAGAAGTTTCCTGTCATGTTGAGGTGGGAATTGTTGTGTTTTATTACACAGCCACTGCTCCTCACCCTGTCCTGGGCACCCCTGCACAGAGCCTGGCACCATGCCCAGGTGGGCTGAAACTCCAGGTTTTTCACTGGAAAGGGGATCCCTCCCCAAAACCTGGATGTAGCAAGTGGAGTTACAACCTGCATTTGACATCTTCCTTAAATCCCAGCTCCTGGGTCGTTGCTGGGATGTGAGACTCAGCTCTTTCCACAGAGACTCCCTGCTGGAAAGCACACTTCAAACGTGACATTTGCTGGCTCAGAATCAAAAAAAAAGCCTTTCAATAGACCCACACTGACATTCTCTACCCAGCCAAATGTTGAAGTCAGCGTCAAACTGGAGTCATTTTCATACAGATTCGTGATCTTTAACATTTCTGAGCTAAGAGAGAAAAGCACTTTACAAAGCCCTCTGGGGATATGACCCATAAAGCAGCAGCTGAACCGTGTGCTCTCCGGAACTGCAGCTCACACACGTCTTTATTGAAGTAGCTGCACTTCATTTTCCCCCAATTTTCATCCCTTTCTCAAAGCCATGAGTCACAGCCCTGAGAACTCCCCAACTTCCCCCCATGGCAGCCCTCCAGCTCCTGTCCCAGCAGCCAGGGTGAGGTGAGTCTTGTCTTGGTTTGGAAAGACAGGAGTCTGCTAAGGAAGGCAGGAGCCTCCCCTGAAATGGAGAATGTAAACCCTCCCCACCCCTCTGAATTGCTATAAATTTTAAATTAAGGAGGTCTCAGGCAACAAATATGGGAGCAGGAATAACAGTTCTTTAATAGGAAAAAATAAAAGGATAAAATAAACAATGCAGTGAACTAAACCAACACTGGCAGAGTCAGAGCCCAAGCTGACACCCTGTGGGTCAGGCTGGTGGCAGCAGTGCCATTGGAATTGTGGCTCAGCCCTCCTGCAGGGTCAGGGCTGGTTCTGCTGGAGCAGGGATCCTGGAGAAAGGTGCAGTCTCTGCCTCTGGAGATGCAGGGCAAGAGGCAGCTGCTGTTCCTCTGGGCAATGCAGTGCAGGAGCCGTGCTGGTGTTCCAGAATCTCCAGATTCTATCCGGGTAGGAATGCTTGGCTCCTCCCTCTGGGCTCCCATCTCCCAATGGGATGCTGTAGTTCTTATCAGCCCTGCAGGGACATTCCAGAGCTGTTATCAGCAGGTGTCCCCTCCCGAGGGAGGAGTGAATGTGGTCACTCAGAGAGAGAGATAAGGCAAACTGCCCACTTGACAAAGGTAATCTGCCATACAGATGGTAATTGAAAATATCTTGCATTGCAATCTGGAACAAGTTTGCAGGAGCAGCTCGAGGTGTGGCTGAGCAGAAAGGCAAAAGGAGGAGGTGCAGAGGGGCAGCAGCCTTGGGCACTCTTGTTTGCCCAGGGGATGGCACACAAGGAGTGTGCCCACAAATCTCCAGGGCAGGGGGGTGAGGCACTGCTGAGCCCCCTCCTCCCTGCCCTGTCCGAGAGCTGGCACATTCCCATGGCAGCAAAAAGGGAGAATTCCTCTGTAATTTAAGATGTGTGGGAGCTCTGCATTTGCTCAGCACCTTTCACCTGAGGTTTTACACGTCAGAAAGAACAAACCCTCAAGGAGCAGGATGTGACTGCCCAGCCATTCCCACAGGACTCCCACCCCTCTGCCCAGGGAGCTGCTTTGCCAGTTCTCTCCATCATGCCCAAAATTTCTCTTCCATTCTCTCTTTCCTTTGCAGTGGGGATCTGACTTGCCAGTTCCCTCCATGCCCAAAATTCCTGTTCCATCCTCCCTTTCCTTTGCAGTGGGAATCTTCTTTGTTAGTTCTCTCCATGCCCAAAATTCCTCTTCCATCCTCTCCTTCTTTTGCAATGGGAATCTTCTTTGTAATTCTCTCCATCATGCCCAAAATTCCTGTTCCATCCTCCCCTTCCTTTACAGTGGGGATCTTCTATGCCAATTCTTCCATGCCCAAAATTCCTCTTCCATCCTCCCCTTCCTTTGCACTGGGAATCTTCTTTGCCAGTTCTCTCCATGCCTAAAATTCCTTTTCCATCCTCCCCTTCCTTTGCACTGGGAATCTTCTTTGTTAGCTCTCTCCATGCCCCAAATTCCTTTTCCATCCTCTCCTTCCTTTGCAGGAAGGTGAGGTTGGAAGGACCCATCTGGTTTGACACTTTGTTCAGCTCAGGCTGGAGAATTCTCCCTGTTCCCTGTCAAGGCTCCTTTCACTGCTGGACCCAACAATTGCCATGAATCTGCTCAAGGAGACTTTGGCCGACCTATGAGCAGCCCAAATCTCCCATCCACAGCCCCCAGAGGCTGTGCCTGTGGTGGGAGAGGGTCCCATGCCTGGTACAGGCACCCAGGGCTGGGCACAGAATTGGTGCCACCTTCCCCAGGCTCCTCAAGGCACTCAAGCCCTCGTGGCTCTTCCCCAGAGCATCCCCCGAGGCCATTCCCAGCTGGTTTACCCCACTGGAGCCTGGGAAACCACCACAAAAACAATGAGAGCTCAAAAACAACTCAGGAAAGAGCTTGGCCCTGTGCCCTGGAGAAGCCCCCCTGAGCAGAGGGACGTGAGCTGCTCATTCCCCCTGGGATGGGGGTGGGCTCTGCCTGTGGGTGGGTGCCTTTAGTAATATAAATACATTTAATAGAAATATTTAATATATTAACTATAAATACATAGTCATATAAATACATTTAATAGAAATTTTTCATATAAATTAGGCCAACTCATTTCACTGAAGTGTGAGCTGAGATTGGGATCCCTTTTCTGCTGCTTTTTTCTCTCACTGCCCCACATCTCCTCTCTTGACCTCTCTGCCCCATCCCTTTTCTTTCCTGTTGTCCTATTTCTTTAACTTAAATCTAAAAACTTGCCTGCTGTGGAAAGTGCAAGGAAGAGCAGAGAGGAAAAGGTGAAAGGAAGAAAGTGGAATTCATCAGTGTAGTCGTAACAACAAAAAGGTTGGGAGATAAAGGAAGGGGAAGGAAAAGTGGAGCAGGAGAGCAAAGCAGTGGGGTGGAGATGTGCAAACAAAGTGCAGAAAGCTTCAAATGTGCAAATGGGAGAGGAAAGGAAAGGCTGCCCTGGCTGAGGGGAGGCACTCAGACACCCAACAGCAAAACCAGGGAGCAGCAAGGGGGACAGGGGTGCACAGCTGGAGCAGATGTGATGGTGGGGAGACAGATGAGCAATGCCATGGCTGACTCTCACCATTAAAGGCAAATATCCTGTGTCTATGTCAGGAGCAGTTTTATAGATTTATAGCTGTGTTTTACCCCCTTGTGCTGCTCTCAGGGGTGCCCTGGGTTTGGGACATTTGGGAGGGTCACTCGTTCCCATGGCAGCAGCTGCCCCCAATCAAGGTGTCAGGCAGGGATCTCCACCCCTGGGCAGGGAAGGAGGAGCCCATGGACAGAACTTTGGGGGGAACAAAGGGTTAAAAGGGGAAACCTCCATGGTGTGGGTGAGCACATGGTGGGGAACATCCTCTGCTCCTGGTGCTGTAATATTTCATTTTCTCTATTGAGTCTTCTGTTGTGTTTTTGATAAGGTTTTATTAAACCTTTTAAATTATTTTGGAAGTGAGGATCATTTCCCACCATGGGGACTGGCTCACAGTCAGCAAACAGGAGATGCTCAGGGCAGAGAGCACAGAGAGCTGGATGTTTCCTGCAGGTTCTCACAGCATGAGAACCTCCTGCTGTGCACCAGGCAGGGCTTTTGAGCCCAGAATTTTAGCTCAGACACCTTCCCCTGGCCCAGACTGCCTGGTCCCTCCCCTGCTCACAATCTCCTGCTGCTTTATCAGACCTGGCTTTGCCTGGTCTCCTCCACACCCCTGAGCTCTTGGCTGGGCTTTCCCTGTGCTGGCCCGGGTGGGGAAAAGCTCCAGGTCCCAGTGTGGATCTGGCATGCAGCACAGTCCCCTCGTGAGTGCCCCCAGGGTGGTGGCAGTGCCCAGGGAGATGCTCCAGGGCACTGCAGGGGCTGAGTGCCGTGTGTCCCTGCTGGGTCTGGTGTCAGAGCTGCTGGCTTGGGCTCTGCAGGGCCTGAGTTCCTACAGAGCCAGCATCTGCAAAGCCTGACTGACTTCTGACCTGAGACAGAGTCTGCAGAGCCTGAGTTTTACTGAGTTCTTACTGAGCCAAGGCCTACAGGGCCTGAGTTCCTACCTGAGTCAGGATCTGTAGAGTCTGAGTTTTCATCTGAGTTCATACCTAAGTCAGGATTTGTAGAGCCTGATTTTTTTACCTGCATTCATACCTGAGTCAGGATTTCCAGGACCTGAGTTTTACCTGAGTTCATACCTGAGTCAGGATTTGCAGGGCCTGATTTCTCACCTGAGTTCTTACCTGAGTTCATACCTGAGTCATGATCTATAGGGTCTGTTTTCTCACCTGATTTCTCCCCTGATTTCTCCTGTTTTCTCCCGTTTTCTCCCCTGGCCAGGGCAGAGTCAGGGTCAGCTGTGTCCCCCTGAGCAGGGACCCCGTCCATGGCTCCGTGCTCACACCCTGCCCCTCATGGGCTGCACCACCAGCTGCTGATGGAGCCATTCCCACCTGCCATCACTCCAGAGAACAGACACTCTTGGATGACTGAAAAAACCCATTTTTAGCTGGAGATTCCAGCCCTGTGCCCCTCGTGTGGCTCACATGGACACACCACCCATGGGCACGGAGCAGCAGCCGCCTGTCCCATGGACCTACAGCTCTTCCAGGAGCTTGGCTGAAGCTCCCGGCGTTCAGGAGGCAGCCTGGGCCGTTGGGGCTGGTCCCAGCTCCTCTGGAAAGCACAGCCCCACCCTTCAGACCGGGATAATGTTTTCCTAAAGCCTGGCCGTGGTTGGCTTTTGTTTTGCTGAGCTGTTGCTACGCTGCTGAGGCTCCGCCAGGGAAGGCGGCTGTGCAGAGGAAACAACCCTGGCAAAAGTCACCAAATCATTGTTCTGGCACTTTCTGTGTCATGGACAAACATATGAATTTGCACTTGTTTATCGAGAGGCACCAGGGCAGGATTTCTCTGGGCTGATTTGTCTGTTGGACCTGCTGCTCTCAGTGGCAGCACTTAGCCCCAAAAAACAAAACCAGGAAGAGACTAAGTGTTCCCACAGCACTTCCAGCACAATCAGCAAACCCTCCTCGAAAGCGCCTCTGAAACGAGGAATGCGAGAGGGAAAAAACAATTAACACCAGGGACTTTATTGGGGAAAAAATAAAAAGACAATTCTTCCATTAATCAGAGCCTTATCAGCAGCAAGGTGATATAAAGCCAGGGTTTAATTGGAACTGAGCAATGTGTTTGTGCTGCTGTGGAGAGCCTTGTCTATGCCAGCAGGAATGTGGCCTGCATCCTGTTTTCCCTGTCGATGGGGGAAGGAATTCCTTGAAGGGCTGTGGTGTGTTTGCCCCCAGCTCCACGCTGGGTTCCTGCTCCTTTGTGCCTGCAGGGATCCCAGAGCTGTGGGATGTTTTGGAGGAAGCTGTTACAGATGGATAGTGAGACGATTGGCTCTCACAATTAAGGGATGAATATTGTGTGAATATTAAGAGAAGCTTTATTGATGTATAGTGATTGATAAAAATGAGAGCAGGCTCTTGGTGCTAAAGTGATTTCAGCATTTATTATAAGAAAAAGAAAGGCCCAAAGCAGGGGGCTCAGGCTGAGCAGGAGCGTTCCTGTCGAGGATGGAGCAGCGATGTCCCAGATGGAGTGGCACAGCTTCCCCGGGTCAGATGCCCCTTTTTATCCTGTTTTTTGTCCCTTCCGATTGGTTTGGTTTTGGATCCTTCATTTGCATGAAAGTTTGGGCCTTGACTGGCCATTACAGCTCTGTCCAGGCTGGCTCATTTCGCTTTGGGGATGGTGCACTTTGCTGAGGTGTAATTTCCTATAACTGCCCTTTTAACCCCTTTCACCATAACCAAACTAACAGTACATGCTAAAAACGGGACCAGACTCCTGGTACTAAAGTGATTTCACCATTTATTATAATAAAAGAAAGGCCCAAAGCAGGGGCCTGGGCTGAGCAGGAGCGTTCCTGTCGAGGATGGAGCAGCGCCGGCGCTGGGCCTGCTCAGCAGGGATGGCCCCGATGTTCCAGGGGAGCAGCACAGCTTCCCTGGGTCAGATGCCCCTTTTTATCCTGTTTTTTGTCCCTCTGGATTGTTTTCTGTTTGGATCCTTCATTTGCATGAAGGTTTAAGGCCTTGATTAGCCATTGCAGTTCTGCCCAGGCTGGCTTGTGGTGCACTTTACTGAGGTGTAATTTCTTATAACTGCCCTTTTAACCCCTTTTACAATATAACAACCAAACTAACAGTACATGCTTAACGATCTATCAACTATTTTACAACAGTTTCTAACCTATTTTTAACAATTATGTTACTGTAGTTTAGATGTCCTCTAGTTCCCTTTCCCCCCTGTATTGTTGCCATCAGACAGCCTGGGCTGTCTAGGACAGGTAAAAGAAAGCTGCACAGGTGTCCCTTGCATGGGGCAGTTGGGAATGAAAAAGCTTGGGAGTGCTTAGGGAGTGCTGCATGGCAACACCTGACCCCAAATCCAGTTACAAAGCAGTTTCCACTGATAAATGGCACAGAAGAGCTGACTGACAGATTTTGGGAGGGGCCAGGGCTGGCTGATGCGACCCCCAGAGGTATAAAAGCCTCAGCATCTATCTTGAAGATGAACCTGCCATGTGATTTCCATGAGGGCAGCTCTCAGCGCTGCAATTTTTCCTTATTTAGTCCTTTTGTTGTAATTCTTCATTAAGGTTTAATAAACCTTTCAAAATTTTTAAAGTGAGCAGTTGTTTCTCACAAAGCCAGCAGCCATCCCTGCAGCAGGAGCAGCTGGTGTTCCTCTCCATCCCTTTGTGCTCCCTGCAGCTCCCTGCACACCAGGACAATTCTCCAAGGGGACATTCCAGGCTCCAGGGGTGGTTTGCTCTGTTATTCACCTGTGCCAAGGGCAGCACTGACAAAACATGGCTTGGGGTTTTGTTCCATCCTGCCCTGAGCAGTACCTGGGGGTGCCAGGAGCCCCCAGCTCCCAGGAAAATGCAGACAAGGCATCAGGCAGGGAAAGATCCTCCAGCCCCTCTGCCCCTGAGTGACCTTGGAAGGGTGCCTGGTCACTGCCTCCCATGGCAAACACTCAGGGATGGGTTCATGCCATGGAAGGCAGCAACTTCCCAACTTCCCAACTCCCAGTTGCATTTTCCAGTCTCTGTGGGGGCTCTCCCAGCTCCCAGTTGGTTTTTCCAGCTTCTGCAGAGGTTCTCCTAAATCTCAGTGGGATTTTTCCAGCCTCTGTTGGAGCTCTCCCAACTCCCTGTTGGATTTTCCAGGCAACCCCTCAGGTCCACCCCAGTGCCTGGAAGGGTCTCCCTGACTGTTCCTGGCTTTCCCCTCGTTCTGCTTCCTGTCATTAATCCCATTTTAGCACAGGGAACATTTTCCCCTTCTCCCCTTCTCTCCTTTTCCCTTTTTCCCCTTTTCCCCCTTTCCCTGCCCCAACCCCAGTGATGCCTCCCTCCTGCATTTTGTCAGGATAAACAGCCCCAACCCAAATTCAACACCTTTTTCTGCACCAAAACTCTGCTTGGCTTGGCTGGAGACCCGTCCAAACCCCTCAGGGCTGTCCTTGGAGACCACACAAATACAAAGTTTGGCTCCCCCACCCAGGGACTCTCAATTGGATTTTCCAGACTCTGTGGGGACTCTTCCAGCTCCCAGTTGGAATTTCCAGCCAGCCCCTCAAGTCCACCCCAGTGCCTGGAAGGGTCTCCCTGATTGATCCTGGCTTTCCCCTATTTCTACTTCCTGCCATTAATCCCATTTTAGCAAAGGGAACCTTTTCCCCTTTTCCATTTTTCCATTTTTTCATTTTCCCATTTTTCCATTTTTCCATTTTCCCATTTTTCTGTTTTGCCATTTTTCCATTTTTCCTAGCCCCAACCCCTCACAGAGGGAATCACAGTGATGCCTCCCTCCTGCATTTTGTCAGGATGAACAGCCCCACCCCAAATTCAACACCAAAATTGTGCCTGGCTTGGCTGGAGATGTGTCCAGGACTGTCCTTGGAGACCACACAAATGCAAAGTTTGGCTCTGGCAGTGTCACCCCGGAGCAGGCTGGCAGTGTGGCACAAGCACCCAGCAGAGCAGCCCAGCATAATTAAGCAGCATTCTTATTCACGTCATCTCCTGGCTTTGGCATGGCTTTTATTGCAGTCATTACAAAGACAGATATTACTTTTGGATTGACTCACTTGATGGGTTGATCAGCACTTTATTGTAGCCTCCAGTTATAGCACTTTTTATGGCAGCCAGGAGAACTTAACCATTAGCACACTATTAGGAGGAACACTGGCAACTGATTAAGTTGCTGAAGGTCAAAGACATTTTTCTTAATTGCTCCGTGTGTGCTCCCTCCTCCTCCTCCTCCCCCTGCAACGGAGCTGGAGGGAGAATTATTCCCTTTCAACAACAAAGTCACAGAGCAGCACTTCGGATTTGCCATCAAATCCCTGGGGAGGGGCTCATTCCCAGCCCAGATCTTCTCTAAACTGTTGCAGTCCTGCTGCTGGAATGAAGGCGTGGAGATTTTCATGGATTAAAACTGAAAAAGCTTCAGGGTGGTTTATTGGGTACCAGGTACTGCAGATAATGGGGCCAGGATGAAAGGATGTGCCATGGGGACATGCCTGGCTTTGGAGGGACATGGGAGAGGATTTTCCAGCCTGTGGAGCCTTTCCCAATTCACAGTTGCATTTTCCAGCCTCTTTGGGGCTCTCCCAATTCCCAGTTGGATTTTCCAGCCTCTGTGGGGCTCTCCCAATTCCCAGTTGGATTTTTCAGCCTCTGTGAGGACTCTCATGACTGCCAGCTGGATTTTCCAGCCTCTATGGGGGCTCTCCCAATTCCCAGTTGGATTTTCCAGCCTCTGTGGGGGCTCTCCCAACTCCCAGCTGGATTTTCCAGCCTCTGTGGGGGCTCTCCCAATTTCCAGTTGGATTTTTCAGCCTCTTTAGGGACTCTTATGACTCCCAGCTGCATTTTCCAGCCTCTACAGGGTCTTTCCCAATTCACAGCTGGATTTTCCAGCCTCTGTCAGGCTCTCCTAAATCCCAGTTGGATTTTCCAGCCTCTGTGGGGGCTCTGAGTTGTGGCTGCTGCCAGACCAGCCCCACCAGAGGCAAGAGGAGATCCCAGAGTCTGGGAAGGTCTCTCACATCAGCTTTGCCATTCTCCCCCTTGGAATGCAGCCCTTGAGGTGTTTTCCCACTAATTCACGGGCACAGATGCTCAGCAAGGTGTTCACACCCTGTTCTCCAGGGGCACTCAGGAATGGCAATTCCAGCACAGGCTGAGCCAGGGGCACCTCCCTCCCTGTCCCCCTGTTCTTCTGAGTTCTTCTAAGCCTTCTGATGTCTACATTCTTTAATGAACTTTCTCACTCATGCTTTTCTGTAAATAATTACTGTTTTACATTCTTTTCTGGAGGAGGAGAAATTTGATGAACTGTTGGTTTGTCCAGTATCATTGGAGAGGTGGCACTGTCATCCTCCAATCCACTGTCACTACTGGAAATCTATAAATGTTGGAGTCAGAAATTAAACTGCCCTTCTCTTAACCTTGGAGGTTCCAGCATGAGTGTTGTTTTATTTCATGTCCTATACTGACACAGAGAGTTTCATTCAGGATGGGCTTACCTGGGGCTAATTCATTACCCAGCACAGCTAATTAATGCAATTTAAAACTGTGTGATCCCTTGACGTGATTGGGACCATTTCAGTTTTCTCCTCCTCTCCCAGCCCACCTGAGATGAGAAGCCAAAATCACCAAAAGCCATTTCTGTGGCAAATCTACCTGCAAAATCTCCATGGCCCTGGTGGTCAGAGTCTCCTCCACAGGTCTGGGGCTGCTTCTTTCAACTTCTCCCTATTTTATGTTGCCACATCTTCTCCCAGGCAGAACCAGTTCAACAGATATTAAAAGGGAACAAAGACCCATTTTAAAAAAATAAATTTGCCCATCCTGATGAGGACAGAACTGTCCCACAGAGCAGGAGGGAATTTTGCTGCCTGTGGACCATCAGGGAAGGGCTTTTTCCAGGAATTCCTGAAAACCAGGAGGGTCACATGCAGGGCACAAGGTGTCCATTTGGATGGGAATTGTCAATAGGAAAAAAGCTGGGTCTTATTAAAGATGCTCCATCTCTTATACTCAGAGCTGCCTTTGGAAGTTGCCTGATTTCCTGGATTTTCCACTTAAATGAAGTTTTATTGTTCTGCTCTTTCCTGTTACCTGTGAGAATTTATCAATTACTCCTCCTTCAGCCTCCTTCAGCTAATCTTTATCAGCAAATTCAATAACTCAAGAACAAGCACAGTCCTCTCTTATCCCTTCTCACCCTAATTAAGATGCTCTCCAGCATCTTCTTCCCTCGGGTGTTGTCCAATTAGGGCTGGTAATTAAAGCTGTGCCCAAGGCTGTGCTCAGAGGTTGGCATCAGTGCAGCCCCACCAGGGGCTCCTGCCGGGCTCAGGCTGTCCCTCAGCCCTTGGTGGCACTGAGGGGAGTTGTGGGACACCCCAGCAAGGAGCTCTGCTGAGCTTTTGGGATCAGGGAACTTCTCAGGATTTCCTTCTCTGCTTCTCACTGCTGAGTCCAAAGTTTCCCCACTTAAATGTGGGGGAACTCCCTGGAATATTTCCCATTATTACCATGTCAAAATTTCCTCTGTTAATTCATCTTAGGGCCCCAAAAACTCTCAGTCCTGTCTCCCCTCAATGATTATTTCAGATTTTCCCTCTTTCCTCCAAGGCCAGACACTGTGGGAGAGCTGGAGAGCATCTCCTGTGGTCCCACCTCCCAAAATGTGGGGTTCCCCTGGTGCCAGGAGCCTCTGAGCACCCACACAGGGATAATTCCCCTCTGAGACCAAGGTCTAGCCAAGGTTCCTTTGGGACTTCAGCAGGACAAATAAAATCCCAGGGCTGGCTCAGTGGACATTGCAGAGATGGGGAAACCTCTGCTGGGAAATGCAGAAAATCCTCATTTCCCCCTGTCCTAGGGTGGGTTCTGATGCTGTATCCCCATCCCTGTGTTCTGTTCATGCTGGATATCTGTTCTGTGCCTTCAAGCCTGGCTCTGCACAGCGAATGTTTTGTTTGGGTTTTGCTCTCACACACAGACAGGGCAGTGCATGCTGCTGCTTTTGCTTTTTGCTTTGCTCTTGCTTCTGCTTTGCTCCTGCTTTGCTCTTGCTCTTGCTCCTGCTCATTAGTTAGTTTAGCTCAGCAGTTCAAATTTTCCCTGGACTGTTTCTCCTTTCCCTTTTCTGGACCAACTCGAACCTGCTCCGGGCTGGGCCCTGGGAACACCGAGAGTTTGCACCTTGTGGCTGCAGCAGCTGCCCCAGCACAGGAGGGACTGAGAACAGAGCGAGCACCCCCAGAGAGACTTTCTGAATTTGTCATCTTTGTCAGAGCGGTGACAGAGTGGTGTCACCTGGGATTGTCCATTCTGTGTGCTGGGGGTGCTGTGCCTGTTAAACAAACAGGTTCTTTCCACTGCTCTCCAAGGAATCCTTCCCAAACTGGTTGGGCACAGGGGCTGTGTGGGTTTGCTTTCTGGAGGGGCCCTTTTGGAGGTTTTTTCCCAAATTTGCCCTAAATTAGGACTCCCCCATTCAGCAGGACCCAGTGGGATAAACCAGAACAATCCCAGGCCGGCTCTGGAGCTCAGCTGGGCAGAGGAGGGGAGAATCTTCACTGTGCATGGGAATTCATTCAAGCTGCAAAAGGCCTCAGAGACAGCAGAACTGGGATTGGGGCTAAGCAATAGCCATGAGATTGGGCAGCAGAAAAATTATATAAAAAGTAGAAAAGTAAGGAAAAATAGAACAATGGTCTGTGTATTAACACTTGGCTATAATAACTGCCCAAGCTATAAAAAAATATATATATTACTATAAAAAGTATATATATATATATATACTTATATATATATAAGTATATACATACTTTTTATATATATATATATATATATATATAATATATATATTACTATAAAAAAGTGTATCTAACAAAATATTTTAAAAGTTCTAAACTTTATAATAAAACTCTACACATTGTCTTTTAAAACTTACAAACAAATATTATATTCAAAATAAACAAACATGGTCTGTGTATTAAGGCTTGGCTGTAGTAACTCCCTGAGCTATAAAAAGTATATGTATTACTATAAAATATATATTTCTATATATATATTGCTATAAAAAGTATATCTAACAAAATATTTTAAAACTTCTAAACTTAATAATAAAACTCTATACATCTTAATAATAATACTCTATACATGTATAGAGTTTTATTATTAAGTTTAGAACGTTTTAAAACTTACAAACAAATATTATATTCAAAATAAACAAACATTGTTTTAACAAAAATATGTGTACTTGTAGTAGTTAAATAAAACTACTGTCAATATGTTTTTAGTTTATGGTATATCAATTTTGAGGAGGCTGTTCCTAACAGTTCCTATTCATAATTTATACATAATTTATACATAGCCCCCAACCAACAATAACTATGGATATTGTACACACCACATGGGGAATTTGCAGTGGTCCAAGGTACTTTTTTTCTCCTTTTACCTGTAATTCCAGCTCCTTTTTATCATGTACCTTTACCATTAAATTCCCAGGAGCAATGATTTATTGTCACAGGAACATCTGATGGACTCTGGTTTTCACACCAAGCCCTGGGGTGGAGGCTTGGCCAAGGGAGAGGCAGCTCAGCCAGGAAAATCAGGGAATAGGAAAGGCTGGGGCCCCTCATGAGCCTTCAGCATCTTCACATCATCCTTTAGATAACTGCTTTTGAATTGAAATATTATTATTAGTAGTAGTAATTGTAGTAATAGTAATTGTAGTAATAGTAATTGTAGTAATAATAATAATAATAATAATAATAATAATAATAATAATAATAATATCCAATCCCATCTAGATGGGATAATAATAATAGATGGAATAATCTATTGAAGATAAGGGATGTTTAAGTCAGCCAGATGGATTATAGAATTCTAGATGGAATAATAATAATAATAATAGGATCCCTGCCCAGATCTAAAGCCTGGTCCCTGCCCTGCTGACCCCACAGCCACAGGGAAGGATTGGACTCCACCATGGTCAAACACCACCAGAATCCCTCCACACAAGGATCCAAACTGGTCCCACATCCACAAACCTGGGGTTAACTCCCCATCCCTGCTGCCAGAGAAATCCAGGAAGGAAGAAGGTGTTGAAGAGAAGGAATGTTTGAGTCAGCCAGAAGGATTCTAGATGGGTTCCCTTGGAACTGAGATGTGCCCAGGACCATTCCCAGCCTCCCATTCCCACTCCCTTTCCCATTTCTTTAGGCCATCTGGATTCCTTTCACCTCACCCACCAACCCCCAGCCACCAAATAAGGAAGGAAAGCATTGACTGTTGTCATTATTTATTACAAATTATACATTGAAAATTACTGCCTAAAAAAAATCAATAGATTTAAATAAATATACAGATTTCAGGATGCTACATCTGGCAGGTGTGCAGTAAGTCACTCAGGATGGGACATTACACACACGAGGAGATTGACAGAGTATTTTACAGCAGTAGTTTTATTTTAAATTACTCACATTAAACCATGTGCAAAATTTCCTCTGGAAAAAACCCTTTCAGGATTTTCCTCTTTTGGTTTTTTAGAGTGACTCCAACCTTCAGAAGGTCAAAGATAAAAACAGATTCTCTGCAGCTTTGGGGACCAAATGATTCATCTGCTCTTTCATCCACAATACAATCAATTGGTCTTAATTTTTCCCCTCTCTGGGGCTTAAAGCAAAATCAAGGAATTCTTTTTCTTGTCCATTGGGACTACACTTGCAACAGCCACAGGTTTTGGTCCACCACCAACTTCAAGCAGCCTCTCCAAAGCTCCTGTGCAGTCCTGGCGTGGGCAGCAGAGGGACCCAGGATGGAGAGCAGCTCTCTACCTGCCCTGCCCAGGTGAGAGCCCTGGCTCCCTGCAGAGCTCAGTCTGCCCAGGCAAACAAAAGTGCATTTGTGACACAGCTCCAGGGCTAACTTTGCCTGCCAGCTTGGTTTCCAGGCTCTGCACTCAGTGTTTTTTTCCAAATGTTTCCTTCTCTCTTGTAGGCCAGCAGAGCTGGGTTTAAACCTGAGCCTGACTCAGGCAGGGCTGTGCTCCCTTACAGAATCACAGGGTTTGGGTTGGAAGGACCTTAGAGATCACCCAGCCCCTGTTCCAACCAGTCCTTCCCTCCTCATCATTCCTGCCTGCCTGCCCTCCCCTGCTGGTCCTGACTGCTCATTTACTGCCCAGAGCCTGGCTCAGAGCTGACCTAGGCCAGGCTTTGTGTGCCCTCTCCAGCTGGGAGGAGGTTGGGATATTCAGGAGCTGCAGATCCTCACTGAGGGCATGTCCAGGGAGATGAGAGGGTGTCCCTGACCCACCCCAGGGCTCTGCTCACCCTGCCCTGCCTGTGGGGGCTCCTGCACAAGCCCACCCCCCCAGCAGGGTTTGGTGCCATCCCTGGGGGAGCTGATCCTGCCCCCCAGCCCCAGCCAGGGTGGAAATCCACCCCAGGGGTTTCTCAGCCACTGAGCACCCCTGACTGCTCAGCTGGCTCCAGGGGATGATGAGATAAACTCTAACACAAACTGGGAGCTGTTCCACCACGGGAGCCTCATCCATGGGCACTGACTGACAGGAGAAGATAGTGCAAAGGTGGGCTCAGGTTGGAGGCAGCTCATCCCTGACTGCAGAGAGCAGCCAAACCCCTCTGGATGGGCCAGGCTTGGACAGCTCCAGGCAGAGCCCAGGGCAGTGATGGGCTCGGTGCTGCCTGCTCCAGCCCTGCCCAGAACCCCTGGCTGAGCCCCTGCTGAGGCTCCAGGGCATTGTCCCTGCTCCAGCCCTGCCCAGAACCCCTGGCTGAGGGCTCCAGGGCACAGTCCCTGCTCCAGCCCTGCCCAGAACCCCTGGCTGAGGGCTCCAGGGCACAGTCCCTGCTCCAGCCCTGCCCAGAACCCCTGGCTGAGGGCTCCAGGGCACAGTCCCTGCTCCAGCCCTGCCCAGAACCCCTGGATGAGCCCCTGCTGAGGATCCAGGGCACAGTCCAGCCAGTGCTGCTCCAGCACGACCCTTGCCTGCTCCAAAAAGGCACAATTCAGCTCCAGGACACTTCTCTGACCGGATGGACAGACAGTTTTTCCCTTTGCAGCAGTCCCTTGAGCGCTGGTTCATGCAGCAGGAACACGGAGACTTCCACCTCCTTCCCTTCCACTCACGGCCTTCCCTTCAGCTCTAACAACTGACAGCAGAGCTGGTGGCACCCACAGGACTCCAAATTCTTCTGGTGAGCTTGGTGTGCTCCTGTCTCTTATCTCTTCTTCTTCCAGATGTTTCTTTCCCAGGGCAGAGCTGGTGGCTGTGTGTCCCTCTGCGAGCGCTGCTGGCGTTTGCTGGAGCGTGGGCTGGAGACCCTGAGGTCGCTGGGGACAGAGGGGACACCGTGGTCACTCTCCAGCCCATCCGCCCCCTACTCAGCACCCCATAGCATCACATTTATCTGCCCCTCACCACAATTTGCTGGGAGGCAGGAGATGGGGAAGGAGGAGCAGGAATTTTTGTCCACAGCTCCATTAAGGCACAGTGGAGCTCCATCAAACCCAACGAGGTGTCAGAAGATTCAAGGGTGACCCAAAGTGCTGCTTCCCCAAATCTGCCTTTCAGAAAGCATCCCCATTGCCTCTGATTCATTAATTAATTTGCCACCTCCCTTTAGCTCAGTTATACTCCTGGAGTTGTTGCTTCTTCCCACAATTCCCCGATGTGGGCTTAGAAAAGCTCTGTCCTTTGGTCCAAAGTTGCTGCCCCATAAATTATCTTCCTACATGATGCCATCCCCCTCTCCCTCCTCTGTCCATCACCCACCTGCCTGTCCCACATCAGAGGAACTCCCCATTCCAACCAAGAATTACATTTTGGGAAGGGCACACGCAGCCCTGGCTCCTCAGATGGAGCCTTCAGTGCCACCGAGAGCAGAAACAGCCAGACCTCCTCATTTAGAGGAGCCAGGAGGAGGCAGAAGGTCAGATCCAAGTGGCAACTGCAGCCTGGGGCCACAACCACCCATTTTCCAGTGCTCATGAGGGATGTTCAGAGTGGCTTTAGGTGCCCTGCTCACCTGAGAGCTCTCAGCAGTCCATGATGGGGAGGCCGCGTGGCACCGCTCTGCAGAGACCTCGCTGATGTCCCAGAGCTCACGGGGAGCTTCAGACTCTGGAGGTACCTAAAGAGCAAGAGGAGAAGCCTGAGCCACCCACAGCCAGGCTGCGGGGAGCTCAGGGGGAGCCTGGCCCGGTGACAGACAGCTGAATGCACGGCTTTGAAGGGTTAATTGCAGCTATTTGGGAGCTATTCAGGGCTTACTTTGACTGCTATTCCCTTGTGCCAGAGCTCCTCTATTCACAGGCAGAATGAATGATTGGGGATTGTAACTATTGCCTGGCTGTGGAATTAATGACAGATATCCACAGGGACATCACCTGCCCTCAGCAGCACTGCTGGAGCTGAGCTGAAACCCACAGGCACCGTAAACAGAGGTGGCCTCGGGACATCTGGGTGCTTGGAGCACTGCTCTGCTCCCCGCTGAGCCATGCAGGGGACACTGCTGTCCCAAAAATCCACAGCCTCACTTGTCCCCACTCCCAGAGCATTGCCAGCTCTCCCTTCTGAGCAGGAGACACTGCTGTTCCAAAAATCCACATCTTCATTTGTCCCTACTGCCAGAGCATTGCCAGCTCTCCCTTCTGGAAGGGGACACTGCTGTCCCAAAGCTCTACACCCCTGCTTGTCCCAGCTCCCAGGTGCTGCCAGCTCTCCCTTCTGAGCAGGGGACACTGCTGTCCCAAAGCCCCACACCCTCACTTATCCCATCCCCACCAGCTCCCCCTTCCCACCAGCACACCCCGAGCTTCCCCAGCCTCCTGGCAGCACCAGCAGCAGGGCTGGAGGTGACACTGCTGCCTCTCAGCTGCTGAAGGGACCCTTGCACACCCAAACCACCCGGTGACACCACCAGGGCTCTCGGGAGGGAGGAAAAAGCCACCAGACAAGTCCCAGCTGTTGGCAAAGAGCCATCCCCAGGGAGCCCCTGAGCCCTGCCTGTCTCCCATCCCTGAGCAGCCCCCGGGGACACCCCCAGCCTTACCCAGGCCTGCCGTGGCAGAAGGTGGCACAGATGCTGTCCCTGGAGTGCGAGCACTCGCACCTGCCCGCAGATCTCCTGCGCCGCCTTGGCGGGCTGCCCAAGCCGTAGGGAGCGGTGTGCCTGGGAAAAACAAAGGAATTCAGCTGTGCCACCAGCTTTTTATTGGCCAGCAGGTTTGTACCAGGGTCATGGGAGGCAGCCAAGCCAGTGCCAGGATAATAAAAAACTCATCTATAGACAGAAGGTGAAAAGGTCACTGATGGGTCTGAGCTTTAAACTCCAGCTCCTCTCCCACACCGCCCCTCCCTGCCGGGGGATGGCTGCTCTGTGCTGGCTGGGAATGGGAGTTTTCTCTCCTTGCAGCAGCCCAGGTGCCCCTGCCAGGGCTGGCACACGGGCTGGGCGAGCTCCCATGGGTGGCAGAGCTCTGAGGAGCAGGGCTGGCCCAGCCCTGAGGTGCCAGCGCTCTCCTTCCCCGCAGGTTTAGCAAACAGGACACTGCACAGCCCCAGGAGCCTCGGGGCCAGAGCAGGTTCTGGTGCTCCCAGCCTGCTCCCAGAGCTGCCAGCACGCTCCTGCTCCATCTCTGATGGCAATCTCCTCTCCCAGAGGCTGCAGCATTGGCAGCGACTGCAAGCAACTATTCCCCGAGCAAGCAGCGAGTTGTAAATGCATGTCAGCGAGCACGATTATAACCACACCTGAGCGCATGTGTTGTGCTCCAGTGCCATGGCCATTGGTCTGCAAGCTCTGGGAAAGCTGCTCCGGCATTCCTGAGGGCAGGACTTGGCAGCCACGCCCGCAGTGCCAGCCCACCCCTGTCTCATTAGCAATCCTGGCAGGCAGCAGCAGCCGGGGTTACGCGTGCGAGCGAGCGGGGAGAGGAACTTTTCTGACTCGCGGCCACAACATCTCGGTGTTGCTGCGGGCTCGCAGAGGTGCAAACCTCGGGAAAAGCCGAGCCCGGGAGGAAGCAGCGCCCTGTGCTTCCATCCCGACCCCCGGGGGATGGACAAACACCCGAGCAGCAGCAGCAGCACGGTTTGTCCCTTTCTGGGCTGGCCGTGCACCTTGGAGCAGGTGCTGCCGGAGCACCGGGAGCCTTTCCCACCCTCTCCAGCAGAAGGTACAGCCCCTGCCCATCAGCAGAGCTCCCCCGAGCGCCGCGCTCTGCTCACCCAGGTGTGTTGACCCAGATGATGTCCAGGTGACAGAAGTAGATGCATTCCTTATCCAGCCAGCTGTTGCAGGAACATCGCTTGCTCCTCGGCCGCGGGGCCAGGTGCGATTCGACCGGGGGATGGCCCAGACCTGCGGCAAGCAGCACAGGGAGCGAGGGATGAGCAGCCCGTCCGTGTGTCCCCTCTGAGAGTCCCGTCCATGCGTCCCCTCTGAGAGTCCCGTCCATGCGTCCCCTCTGAGAACCCCGTCCGTGTGTCCCCTCTGAGAACCCCGTCCGTGTGTCCCCTCTGAGAACCCCGTCCGTGCGTCTCCTCTGAGGGTCCCCTCTGAGGGTCTCAGCCGTGCGTTCCCCCTGAGGGTCCCAGCCGTGCCTCCTCTCTGAGGGTCCCGTCTGTGTGTCCCGTCCTGTGTCCCCTCTGAGGGTCCCGTCCTGTGTCCCCTCTGGGGGTCCCGTCCTGTGTCCCCTCTGGGGGTCCCGTCCGTGTGTCCCGTCCGTGCGTTCCCCCTGAGGGTCCCGGCGCTGTCCCGGTGCCGGCGCGACCCTCACAGCCCCGGCGGGTCCCCGGACCGAGGGTCCCTCACGGTCTCCGCGCCCACCCCGGGCACCCCCGGTCCCCTCCCCGCTCCGAGGGGTCGCAGAGGGTTCCCCCTCCCTTGCGGGCACCCCCGGGGCACCGAGCCCCGCTCCAGCCCGGGGCTCACCGGCTTCCAGCAGGGCGCAGAGGGCGAGCGCCAGCAGCACGGCGGGGTGGCTGCCCATGACCGCGGCTTCTCCTGGGCTTCTCCTCCTTTTCCTGCCGTGCCAGCTCTTCCAGCGGAGCCGCCGCGCTGCGTCTGGAGCCGGCGGGAGCCCGGCAGGTGCTTTATAGCCCCGGCCCGCGTCACCCGCTCCGCCCCCGGGGAACGCCGGGCTCGCGTGGGGCGGGCGCGGACCCCCCGCTCCTCCCCGGAGGAATCCTCGCGTTCCTCTGCCCGGGGAGCTCCGGGGAATGGGAAAAGTCTCCGGGGCTGGGATGCGGTGAGGCAGAGTGTGCCCCGAGCGGGGCTGTGCCTGCGGTGAAGGCAGCGAGCACAGCGGGGTCTGCAGGCACTGTCCCCCTGGGAGCCCCCCGCATGTTCCCCGGCCCCGGGGGATGCTTTAAACTGCAGAAACTGCACAGGGTTCAAGATCAAAGTCAAGTTTTCCTTGAAATGTCTTAATTTGACTTCTTTATTTAAAATGTAAAAAAAAATGTAAATTGATAAGCTCGCTTGAAACTGCTGCTCAGTTGGTGCCATGACAGTCTTGGCTTTCTCCCTCTCTCCCCTCTGTTTTTTCCTCTAAATCAACTTTAAGACTTTTGCCACATTGAGCAATTAAAGTTTCTTGCAATAACTCTGCCCGTGCACCGTCTAATTTCGCTTCAGCATCCCTGTGGCACATTCAGCATTATCTGCACATTTTTAGGATGCAAATCATGTGAAGCACAGTCACCTCCTGGCAGGCACCAGGAGGAGTCAAAGCCCTTCACCTTGCCCGTGCTGTGTCAGGCAGAAGCAGGAAATTCCTCCGGGGAATTGTTGGATCCTGAGCATTCCAGGGATGGATCACAGCTTCCAGGCACTCTGAATTCCTTGGGACCACCAGATCCAGTTTGGAGTGGCAGCTCTAGGCACAGCAAATCTCGGGCAAAATCCTGCGAGCAGTTTGGAAAAGCGAAATCACCGTGTTTGCCTTTTGCAAGACGTTCTCCAAAGCTTCTTGGGAAAGGGAGTGTATTTTATTTGTTTACCATGCGCAGTTCAGCTTTTATGGCCCTGTTGTCATGGGCAAGGTGGTGGCAATTGCAGCCACGGTGAGGTCTCATGCACAGGAACACGTGTGAGGCAAAGGAAAGGGAAATAAGGAAAAGTGCAGGGAGGGAGAGTGAAGAAAACTGCTCCTGAGCTGGAGCTTCTGCTCACAGCAGCTCATGGAGTAACACAGGTGATGACTGCAGCCCTGCAGGAAAAGTCTGCAGGATTTGACATTCCCTCGGTGCAAGCAGCAGTGGGAATTCTCTCCGTGCTCGTGCAAAATGCACACAGGGGGTGTGTGCAGGGAAAAAACAGCAGGAGCAAAGAAACTGCACAGAGGGTATGAAGTGAGGGGGCACAGAGGCCAGAGGGGATGAAAAATGTATGTATGGGCATGCCATGGAAATAACAGAGCAGGGGATGTGTCAGGCAGAGAAAATCAGGAAGAGCGCAAATGATAAATTAACAAAAAAAAATAAAGACAGAGCTCATAAAACAAAGCAAACAGAGGGAAGTATTTAACCTCTGTCCCAATGCAACAATTATTCTAAAGAAAACAGGGAAACACAAAAGCAGCATTACCTGTTACTGCCCATATTCCAGCTGTGCCAAGTTTCAGAGTTAAGTCAGAGCTGTGTGTGACATTCCAGATGCCAGCCCAGTGATACAACAAATCTGCCTTGGCTCCCGTTCCTGCGCTCCTCATCCTGGTCACTGCGGGCTGAAAGACGATCCCCTCGACGTGGGGAAGGCAACGCAGCCGTGTTTGCTCACCCCGAGGGAAGGCTGGCCAGTGAATGACATCATTTCACAAAAAAGGGCGCTGGCTTTGAAGGGGTGCTGCCGGAGAGGGCCGGGACAGCGCCGCGGCGCTGTTGGTTGGGGTTGGTTTGCTGAAGGGATCAGCCCTGTCACACCCAGAGCTGTGCCTCGGGCAGGGAACCACAGCCTCAAGCCAACCCCAGATTTTGGGCATCTGGGTTCAAGGAATTTCCTCCACCTTTTGTGGCCCGGGCTCTGTCACCCAGCTCACATTTCCGAGGAGCACCTGGAGCTCCACGTACCTGTCTGCAGTCTGCTGGAGGTGCCCAGGTGTCTGCTGCTATCTGTCATGCCAGGTGCAAAAACATCTTCACAAACCAGGCCTTTCATCCAAGGATTTCTCAATTGTTGTCTTCATTTCCCATAAATCCCACCAGGCTGAAAATGGAGCAAATGTTACACCCTTGTGCTCGTCCCTGTCTGTGGAGGGGAGCCTGAATTCCTGGTTTTTCTCCAGGAAAAGCCCTCCTGTGCTGAGCAGGCACCAACCTGAGCTGCACACCTTGGGATGTTTGGCACCAGAGCTTCAAAGATCCCAAAGGATGTGGGGCTATGGGGATGAATGCCTCTGGTTCTTGCAGGGAACCCTGCAGAGATGAGGTGGGGCTGGCTCTGAACCAGCTCTGAGAGCTCTGTCCAGAGCTAAAGAGCTCCTGTGGAAAAGCCATACTTTAAAAAGTTGTTTTGCCTTTAGGGCGTGTGAGGGAGAATGCCCAGGCAGAAGGTGAAGCAGCTGCTTCAGCATCAAACCCATCCCACAGGGCCAGGGGGACTCAGAGATCTTGGAGGTCTTTTCCAACCTCAGTGATTCCTCAGTTCAGTGATTATTCTGCTGTCTGTGGTGGTTACAAGAGGACCCTGCTTGATTTAGGATGGAACATCCTGAGCTGAAGGGACCCCAAGGATCATCCAGCCCAGCCCCTGTCCCTGCCCAGAGCCCCCAACAGCCCCACCCTGGCCATCCCTGCAGCGCTGCCCAAATTTCTCCCCCATCCTTCATCTCCCCCACCCCTCACTCTCACACAATCATGGAATGTGCTGAGCTGGAAGGGACCCCCAGGGATGATCAATGCCAAAGCCAAAGCCTGCCCAGAGCCCCCAGCAAGCCCAGCCTGGGCATCCCTGGAGCTCTGGCAGCCTCGGGGCCGTGCCCATTCCCTGGGCAGCCTGGGCAGTGCCAGCACCTCTGGGGGAAGAGCCTTGCCCTGAGCTCAGCCTGAGCTGCCCTGGCCCAGCTCCAGCCGTGCCCTGGCTGCTGTCCCTGTCCCAGAGCAGAGCTGGGAGCTGCCCCTCGGGAGGAGCTGCAGATCCCTGAGCTCTGCCCTCAGTGTGCCCTGCTCCAGCTGCACACACCAAGAGCCCTCAGCTGCTCCTCCTGTGGCCCTTTCAGACCCTTCACCATCATTGGGCACCCTCAAACACCTTTAGATGTCACATTTTGGTGCCCCAAACCCACAGATCTTGGATCCCCTCGTGCTGTGTGCTGGGGGACCAGCCCATATTGGGAGCTGTGGCTCTCCGTGACCCCCAGAGCACAGAGAACCTGCACAGCTCCTGCCACTGTCCTCCTTGTTCCCCTGATAAGGATCAGGAGCCCCAAGGCCAACCCTCCTGGCACTTTCACCACGCTAAAATCACAAAGCAAAACAACAGGGCTGGAGGGGGGCCGGGCCGTGCTGCACAAACACGGCTCCCAAAGAAGGAACAAAGGCGTGCACGGGGTCCTGAACGCCAAAGATGGGCTCTGCCTCCTGCAGTTATTTTTTCCCTTTTGTTTCTGCCTGCGGGAGCACATTGTTCATGTCACTGTGAGGAGTTCCAGGCAGACATGACGAAAGGGACAAAGCAGCCCAGGACAGGAGACATCCCGTGCGGGCCTGGCACTGTTTGGAAACAAGGAGTGAGCAAACAGGAAAGGCCTTTAACCATTGAGCACTCGGGATCCCAGCGTGCTCTTGGCACCAGCAGGAACAATGGGGTGATGTCACGAGCCAGAATTCCCCGTGGTGGATGGCAGCCCAGCAAATAATCAGCATTCTTGTCCCGGGACATGAGCAGCATTTTTCCAGCCTTGTTCATCCCCCACGGAGCCGCTGTGAGGAAGTGAAGGAAAGAGACATTGTCAAGTGGGGCTTCCTTTGGGATTTTCGCTGCCCCCCTGCCCTCCCCAGCTCAGCACATCAGCTGTAATTAATAAATCCCAGCTTTCTGCTGATGGGGAGGAGCTCAGGGAGGCACGGGGAGGTTGGAGATGTTTCACACAGTGGGAGAGGGTGAACACACAGTTTGGATACTTGGAAGGCAAAGGGGCAGAGTTTCCTCAGCTCTGTGGGGCTGTGAGCTGACACTGAGTGAACCTGGAGCGTTGCCCATGGGATTCAAAAGGAGCTGAGGATGGCTCAGGAGAGAATCCTGCACACACAGTGGTGGAATTTCAACACATTTTTAAAAATAATTTCAACAATTTTTTCAACAATTTTATTATTATTAGTTTTAAAGGCTACTAAACAACATGAACAACACAAAGGCATCCTCCAGATCCCAGTTTCTCCTTATTTTGGCCTAAAGTCAGCTCTGTGGAGAACATCCTGAAGTTCATTTGCAGCATCCAGGCCTCCCCTGAGGCAGCTCTTCAATTCCCTTTTCTCTCCTTTCTGTTGATGGGGACTGGTGCCATGGGAGGACTGGGAGAGCTGGGCAGCCCTTGGGGCTTTGTTCTTGGGCTGTTACTGGAAATCCAGACTCACCTCTCTGAGATTTGCTCTTCAAGGTCCCAGTTGGTTTCCCCGCAGCCACCCTGGGCTGGGCTGTCCCTTCTGTGCTGTCCCAGGGGAGGTGGCACTTCTTGCTGGAGCTGGAGGTGGGGTTTCAGCAGCAAAAGGGACCTCAGTGAGAGCCAGGCAGTCCTGAAATGCAGCCCTGCAGAGAGGAACCCAAAGCCATGAGTGTGTGTGTGTGGTTTGCTGATAACAGATTTGCCCTGCCCTGTGTGTGAGGTCTGGCTGAACACACCCCAGGGGCTGTTTGTGGGGTCACAGTGGGGTTCTTCAGGTGCTCTCCCATCCTGAGGCTCTCAGGGAAGCCCAGTGTCCCTCTCAGGGGTGGGCAGAGGCAGCCTGGCCCCAGGTGTTGGCACTGTTGCCTCTGCCCACACCACAGACACCAAGTGTCCCCAGGACAGGTGGGCTCACACAGAGGGGAAGGTCCTGGGATGTGCCAGCTCCATCCTTCCCAGGGAGGTGGGAAGGGACAGGTGGCCTTGGCAAGGACCACCCTGTGACCTCCAGGAGGGGCAGACTGTGACCCTGGAAGGGTCTGTCCCTGTGCCAGGCACTGCCCTGTGCCAAGGGCCAGCCTGGAGGGATGAGGCTGATATTGCCTGGCATCCTGGGGACCTGCAGGGATGGACCATCCAGTTCCCTTCTGCAGGGATGGATCATCCACTTCTGATATCCAGGGATGGATCATCCAGTTCTCTTCTGCAGGGATGGATTATCCCATTCAGTTCTGCAGGGATGGATTATCCACTTCTGCTCTCTAGGGATGGATTATCCAGTTCCCTACTGCAGGGATGGATTATCCCGTTCAGTTCTGCAGGGATGGATTATCCAGATATGTTTTTCAGGGATGGATTATCCTAGTTTTGCTCCACAGGAATGGATTATCCAGTTCAGTTCTGCAGGGATGGATTTGTTCCACAGGGATGGATTATCCAGTTCTCTTCCCCAGGGATAGGTTATCCAGTTCTTATATCCAGGGATGGATTAACCTAGTACTGCACTGCAGGGATGGATTATCCCAGTTTTGCTCCCCAGGGATGGGTTATGCAGTTCTGTTCCCCAGGGATGGGTTATCCAGTTCCCTTCTGCAGGGATGGATCATCCAGTTCCCTTCTGCAGGGATGCATCATCCACTTCTGATATGCAGGGATGGATCATCCAGTTCTCATATCCAGGGATGGATTATCCAGTTCCTTTCTATAGGAATGGATTAACCAGTTCTGATATCCAGGGATGGATTTTCCAGTTCTGCTCCACAGGGATGTATTAACCCAGGTCCGTTCTTCAGGGATGGATTATCCACTTCTAATATCCAGGGATGGTTTTCCAGTTCTGCTCCTCATGGATGGATTAACCCAGTTCTTTTTTCCAGGGATGGATTATGCAGTTCTGTTCCCCAGGGATGGATTATCCAGTTCCCTACTGCAGGGATGGATTATCCACTTCTGTTTTCCAGGGATGGATTATCCCATTTTTCCTCCACAGGGATGGATTATCCAGTTCTGATATCCAGGGACAGATTATCCCAGTTCTGTTCCCCAGAGATGGATTTGTTCCCCAGGGATGGATTACCCAGTTCTGTTTTCCAGGGATGGATTATCCAGTTCAGTCCTGCAGGGATTGATTTGTTCCACAGGGATGGATTATCCAGTTCTGTTCCCAGGGATAGGTTATCCAGTTCTGCTCTCCAGGGATGGATTATCCAGTTTTGTTCTCTCAGGGATGGATTATCCAGTTCCCTTCTGCAGGGTGGATTTTCCAGTTCTGTTCCCCAGGGATGGATTATGCAGTTCTATTTTCCAGGGATGGATTATCCCAGTTTTGATATCCAGAGATGGATTATCCCAGTTTGCTCCCCAGGGAGAGATTATCCAGTTGTGCTCTCCAGGGATGGATTATCCAGTTCTGATATCCATGGATGGATCATCCAGTTCTGATCTGTAGGGACGGATTATCCAGTTTTGTTCTGTAGGGATGGATTTTCCAGTTCTGTTCCCCAGGGATGGATTATCCAGTTCTATTTTCCAGGGATGGATTATCCCAGTTTTGCTCCACAGGGATGGATTATCCAGTTCAGCAGGGATGGATTTTCCAGTTCTGCAGGGATGGACTATCCAGTTCTGATATCCAGGGATGGATTATTATGCAGAATAATCCATCCCTGATATCCAGGGATGAGTTATTCAGTTCTGATCTTCAGGCAGAAGACACAAAGCCAGGGGTGCTGTCCTGCAGGGCCTGGTGACACTTTCCTGCCCAGGAATTTGAATTCCAGTGGCTGTGGGACAGCAAAGTGGAAGGGCAGGAATGGAAGCAGATCCTGGTCCCTTTCTGCAGTAACTGGAGCTCTCAGGAGCCACTGATCAGGGCATGGTTGGTGTTCCTGGGATTCCAGCACTGATGGGATGCCCTGGGATGTCTGTCAGGCAGGGAGGGACAGCTGGGATCTTGGTCCTGGAGGGAGAAAACAAAGTGAATGTCTCCAAAACCTGTGAAATGTCCTGAGCTCTCCTGCTAGGTTAAATTCCTCCAGGGGAGATGTGTAGAGTGAGTTGGGTTAAGGGAGCTGCAGAGATCAGTCAGTCAGTCTGCAGTCTGACCTGACCCTGGCACACAAATGTCATTAAATTTACACAAAGTGACCAAGCTTTGAGTCAGATAAAAGCAGGGGGAGGCAAGATGGAGGCTGAATTAAATCCAGGGAGACACCAGATAAATGGGAATATTGGGAGTGTGTGGGTGTGTGATCAGCACACTCAGCTCCATGCAGGGCTCTCCTGTTCCATCAGACCTGGATAAAACCTTCAGGAGCAGCCAGACCTGGCCTCTTATAGCACTGCCTTCTGCTGGTGGCTGTCACAAACCACAGACCTGGTCTGGTTTTTTAGTTATTTAAAATCATAACAAATGTGCTCCTGAAGATGCCTTTTCATCCTGCTCTGGGAATTCTTGAAAAGAGAAACACTGAAAAAAATTTGCAGCTCTCCCACATCAAGAAATCTGAGGATTTTTGAAAATGTCAGTAGTCCAAAGGCTCCCAGCTCCTGCTCCTTTCCTCACCACCTGGGGACCAGAACATGTTTCACCCTTGCTCTGTGGATGGAAAAGGGAATATTTGCAGTTAAGAAAGGAGTTTTTTTTTAATAAAGTGAATGACAATTACAGGCAGTCCCATGTGCCTGCCCGATCGCACATTTTTGTGCCCAAAAGGCAAGAAAAGCAAAGTGCAGGGTGTTTAAAACAGCCCTGTGGAGACATTCCTTGTGTGTTGAGTGTTCATTGGAACACCTTAACAGGGATGTCTGCCTTGGCCCCACCCTGGTGGCTGAACCCCTTCAGCTTTCCAGCACGATGAGTGACCTGGAATTTATAATTACAATGGGTGTCATGCAATTAATCAGCACCTGGGAGCTGCCTCAGTGCTGTGAGAGCCACAGCCTCGGCAGCAAGTGCAGGAGAGCAGCTTGTGCAACAGGGCTGGGACAAGCCTGGAGGGGCTCCTGCCACCTGGACAGGCACAAATCCCCTTCCCCAGGTGCCCCAGGGTCAGGCACAGCAATGGGAGCCAGGTTGGATGCCAGCACACAAAGTGGCTTCAAGCAATCAGTTTGGAAATGTTCAGCAGCTTAAATCCATTCCTGACCTCTCTTTAAATCCATTTCTGACCTCTCTTTAAATCCATTCCTGAGCTCTTCTTCTAGGTTATATTTCTCCAGGGGAGATGTGTGGGGTAAATTGGGGTTATGGAGCTGCAAAGATCAGTCAGGGGCAGAAATTGATGCAGAGAACAAGGCAGAAGTTAAAGAGAGAATCCCAGAGTGGTTTGGGTGGGAAAGGACCCGAAAACTCATGGGCAGGGACACCTCCACTGTCCCAGGGTGTGCCAGCCTGGCCTTGGGCACTGCCAGGGCTCCAGGGGCAGCCACAGCTGCTCTGGGCACCCTGGCACAGCCCAAACCTCTCTAACCAGGCCTTGCCAGGCTACAAACCCCCTGTGGGAAATGGCACTGGGGGCACCTGCAACCAGCCAGGCAATCATTCTTTCCTTTCCTTTCTCCATTTGCTGCAATGGCTTTTGGTGCTGGTTTCCATCCTGGATTGAGGAATGTGAATGCCAGAGTGGTTTGGGTGGGAAGGGATCTTCAATGGCAGCTGATTGCAGCCCAGGGCCAGCTCCCACTGTGCCAGGGGCTGCCAGCCCCAATGTCCAGCCTGGCCTTGGGCACTGCCAGGGCTCCAGGGGCAGCCACAGCTGCTCTGGCAATTCCAGCCCAGCCCCTGCCCACCCTGCCAGGGAACAATTCCCAATTGCCAAGATCCCATCCAGCCCTGCCCTCTGCCACTGGCAGCCATTCCCTGCCTCCTGTCCCTCCATCCTTGTCCCCAGTCCCTCTGCAGCTCTCCTGGAGCCCCTTCAGGCCCTGCAAGGGCTCTCAGCTCTCCCTGCAGCCTTCTCCTCTCCAGGCCAGCACCCCCAGCTCCCCCAGCCTGGCTCCAGAGGGGCTCCAGCCCTGCAGCAGCTCCGGGGGCTCCTCTGGGCTCTCTCCAGCTGCTGATGATGTTGGAATTCCCAGGGCTGGAGCAGCTCTGCAGGTGGGGAATCACCTGAGCAGGGCAGAGAAGGAGAATCCTCTCCCTCATCCTTTGCTGCAGCCCAAGACATGGGGGTGATTTTGGCTTTCAAACCTTCACTGCTGAGCTTTTAACCCCCCAAAATCCCCAATTCCTTCTCTCAGGGCTGGTTTTGATCCATCCCCCAGCCCCTGCTCACCTTTGGGACTCCCCAGGTGCAGCACCTTGCACTTGCCCTTCGTGACCCCCCCAGGTTCTCCCAGGCCCCCCCTCCCCAGGCTGCCAAAGTCCCTGTGGATGGTGACATAAAGCAGGGAGAAAAGCAAGGAAAACAAACAAAATGCAAGTGTCTGCCCTTTACACCTCAGCACTTGAATAGGGGGTTAATTATTAATTATTGATATGGTTTATTGGAGCTTTGGGGCATTGATTGTGCCGCCTGCAGGACGGATCCCATTGTTCTGAACAATGTGCAGATCCACGGGAGCACCCACTGGGGTTACAAAGGTTTTCCAGAAAAAATGCTGATGCTGAAACACTCAGAGTTATGAACACTGAGAGTATCTTGCTTTCCTTCCTAAATTAGGGCTTTAGAAGAAATTAACTCCTGAGTTTTTGAAATTTTTTTGCCGTCAGTAAAGTTATTCCAGCTCTCAGTCTTGAAATTTGCTGCAAAATGATTGATTTAATTTTTACTCAGAGACTGAAAATTTTAAAAGGAAAAAAAAATTCTCCTGTCAAAACACCACATTTTAATCAGACTTGCAACTTTCCAAAATGCTTTTAAGAGAAGATTTAAAAATGTTTTTAAAAGAAGTCAGAAACACTCGATTTGGAGGGAAAAAAACTCAAACAACCAAACTGCAAAAACATCTCCAAGATGATCATAATTTCCATGCACCTTTTTTTTTTTTGGGAGGAGATGAGAGGCTCCAGCAGCAGATGAGTTAGGGAAGGAAACAAGGAAAGTTGCAGGAGAAAGTTTAATTAAAGTGGGAGTAATTAGGTGCTGAGGAATCCCAGGGAGGACCTGGCACGGGCTCGGTCTGGGCAGTGTCTCCTGCCTGGATGGCTCTGCCCTTGGCCAGGTGGAGCTGTAATTTGGTTACTGGTTAACCAAATTAAAATAACCAGTTTGCCATGTGGAGGAGAGATGGGGGTAGGATGGTGGGGATGGACAGAGAGCAGAGATCTCTGCAGCCAGGGCTGGGAACTTGTGGGTTATTGCAAAGGGCCTGGGTGCAGGGCCCTGCTGGGAGCTGCCAGCCACAGCTCAGAGCAGGGCCAAAGAGACAGAGAGCAAAGAATAAAAGGAAGAGGAGAAAGAAAGTGGTAAAGGGAAAGCAGGCAAGAACGTGGTAAAGAGGATGAGAGAGAGTGAAGAATAAAAGCAAGAGGGAAAGAGAGCAAAGTTCCCATTACAATACCATAAATCTTCTGTGCTGAATATTCTGATTCTCACTAACCAGTCTAGTCCAAGATACAAATCCTAGAGCATTTACATAATATAATTTTAGTATGTAACATTTACATTAGTATATAACATTTTGTGACTAGGTTGATAAATCATAGCTGGAGGGTTGAGGGTTGGTGATTCATCGATTGTCTAGGGAGGGTAGTAATAGGGCTGGGAATGTTATTGAGATGAGAATTAATGGGATTGATAGGAAGGGTGGGCTTGAAAATTGGTCGAAGAAGCTTAAGCTCATGGTCAGGTTCAGGGGGCAGTGCTTGGAGCGATGGGTGGTTTGCTAGAGAGAGGATTTATTGATACAAATGACAGAAGTTTGGGTTGGATAATTAAAGAGAAAGTGAGTCATGAACTTAGTTCATGACTCAGTTACTATATATACACATATATACACATGTATGTATATATAAATATACTATATCTACTATAAGAATCATTACATTCCCACACTGGGTTACATTTTAAACCCTACAAACTCCTCTTTGGGCCCCTTCTGCCAAGCCAGCAGGGTCTGCTCTGAGCCTTGGGCCTGTCTGCAAGCAGAGGGAATTGTTTGATCCAAAGGGGATCACCTTCAGCTGGCCATGCCATTGTTTTCCAGTTGTTCAGTAACTGAGGGATCTCAAAGCTTGCTTTCATTTCAATCTGGCTTAGAGTTTCCATATTCTCAGAATCTTTTGCCAGACAATCACATTTATAAGGCTTTCCTGTTTCATCTTCCCCAACAGCCATGGAATCCCATTCTTCTTGGGGTTTGACTCCAAGCACAGAGGGATCCAAGCTGAGGGGTGCCACACAATTTTCTGCCCCGCTGGAAATTCTGTCCTTTTCTATTCCAACATATAATGATATCAAAGGACTTGGAGTTTCATATTTAAATAAAAAATATATATAATATCAGAAACCATTTTATCTCAGGTCAATTTTATTACAGGTATTATTTATTTTTATGTTTTATAATATATTATAAATATATAGAATATCATATATATTTTATAATATGTTTTATAACATATTTTATAATATATATTTATATATTTTTTATTTTATCCCAAGAATTTTTACAATAATTACTTCTTTTTAAAATATATGTATATTTATAATATATTATAAATATATTATATATTTTATAATATGTTTAATAATATTTTTATATTATAAAACATATTACAAAATATATAATATATTATGTATTATAAATATATAATATATTATATATTTTTAATATATATATAATAAACATAAATAATATATTTTTAATATATTATTTATTTTATCCCAACAATTTTATTACAGGAATTATTTAATTTTTTATAATTTTATAATATATTATAAATATATAGGATATATTTTTACAATATATTTTATAATATATTTTTATATATTATTTATTTAATCTCAACAATGTTATTACAGGAGTGCATTATTGTGAGAAAAACTTGCAATTCTTTTCATATCTTAAACAACATTTTAGCATTATTAAAACAATTGTTGCAGTTTGAAGTCTAAATTTAAACCTCCCAGCGGCGCAGCCCGTTCCAAAGCTGATAGGAGGTGTTGCAAAATCCCAAACAAGGGCTGATTTTGTGACCTCTGCTGCTGCTTTAGTGGTTTCAGAACAATCAGGAGGATTGTTTGGCGAGGGTTGTGGAGGATTGATTTGTAAAGGATGTTTATCAACACTGTGGTTGTGATTCAGCCCAAGGGGCTGCTTTTTATTTTCTTTTACTTTTATTTTTTTAATTATTTTTTTTAATATTCACAGTCTAAATTTCCCAATAGGGGAAGGGAAGGGAAGGGAAGGGAAGGGAAGGGAAGGGAAGGGAAGGGAAGGGAAGGGAAGGGAAGGGAAGGGAAGGGAAGGGAAGGGAAGGGAAGGGAAGGGAAGGGAAGGGAAGGGAAGGGAAGGGAAGGGAAGGGAAGGGAAGGGAAGGGAAGGGAAGGGAAGGGAAGGGAAGGGAAGGGAAGGGAAGGGAAGGGAAGGGAAGGGAAGGGAAGGGAAGGGAAGGGAAGGGAAGGGAAGGGAAGGGAAGGGAGAGGAGAGAGGAGAGAGGAGAGAGGAGAGAGGAGAGGAGAGGAGAGGAGAGGAGAGGAGAGGAGAGGAGAGAAGAGAAGAGAAGAGAAGAGAAGAGAAGAGAAGAGAAGAGAAGAGAAGAGAAGAGAAGAGAAGAGAAGAGAAGAGAAGAGAAGAGAAGAGAAGAGAAGAGAAGAGAAGAGAAGAGAAGAGAAGAGAAGAGAAGAGAAGAGAAGAGAAGAGAAGAGAAGAGAAAAGAGCTGGGGTCCTGCAGTGGGGGAAGCTCAGCCCAACCAGATCCCAGCTGTCCCCCCTGGTGGGGTCACCAGCCCTGAAGTGTCCCAGATCTGTAAGGATGTGGCTCGTGGGGCCATGGGCTGATGGCTGGAGTGGATCTTGGCGGGTTTTCCAACCTGGCCAGCTCTAATTCTGTGCTCAGGGTGCAGGGCCAAGCACAGGGGGCTGACAGGGCCAGTCCCAGCCCATCCAGGAGGTCCAGGGGGTCCTTGGCATTCAATCCTGATGGAAACATAGAGCCCAATGCAGCTTTGAGTGCTGGAGCAGGGAACAGCCTACTTAAATCACAAAGTCAAGCAGCTGGAGGAAGTATCAGGAAACCCAGCCATCCTTGGAGTGACCCCTGCCTCTTTTTTTCAGGCTCTTCTTAAGGAAATTCTGAATAATTTCACTGAAACCCAAATATCCCCCAGCAGCCCTTCCATAATCCCCAGTGCCCATGCTGAGCTCAGCTCCTGAGGGCCCCAGAGCTGCTCCCACACGGCTCCCACTCAGCTCCCCTTCCCCTGAGAGCCTCCCCCTGCTCCTGCACAGCCCCAGCTCAGTCCTTGTGGTGCCTTGGGAAGGCAGACCTAGAACAGAGATGAGACTGAGCTAAAGAATAAAGCAGGGATTTATTGAAAGGATCTCCTCAATGGATTCACCTTGGGCAGCACCAGAGCCCAGCCAGGGCTGCATCCAAAATGAACCAAAATGGTCCCAAAATGCACAACCGGTCACAAGATCTCTCACTTTGATCAGTTCTGCTCCATTTGCATCTTGCAGTTCATTGTCCCATCCCAGCTTTAGCCCAGGCAGTCCCATCCTTGTTTTTCTCTCTCCAGCCCACGGTGTTTGTGCTCTTGGGCTGAGATTTGGATCATTTGTCCTTGGTGCCCAGCTGGAGCAGGAATTGTTTTGTCTCCCTGCTCTGTGCACAGAGCTCACCATCCCATAATGTGAAGCCCAGACCCACACACTAAAACAGAATCTGAAAAATAGAAAATCTAAACCTGAAGCATCACCTGTGTCCCTTTGTCCCCTGGGTTTGGGTGTCACCTCTGCAGCTCCAGCTCCTCTGGGAATCTGTGCCAGGGCCTCCCCACCCTCACAGGGAGGAATTTCTCCCTGATATTAAATTCCACCCCCTTTCAAAGCCATTTTCCCCCAGACCCAAGTATCCACTCCACTCCTCTCTCCTCAGTAACCCTCATCCCTCATGACAGAAATTGTCAAACTTGCTAAAATGGTGATGATCCAGCATCACCATTGATGTAAATTCATCATTTACAATGATGTAAATTCATCATTTTGGAAAATTCAGATTCAGCCCCATTTCTTCCTGCTGCTCTTTATCCAGAGCCCTGGAAAAGGCCAAGATTTTTCAATTTCAGGCTTCTCCTGCCAGCATGGCAAGATGAGGATGCCTTAGAAACATGGATTTTCAGAGGTGCTTTTGTCTCAGATGGTAAATCCACAGGTCAGGGCTCAGAGAGCTGCCTAAATCAGTGGGAAATGCAAAGGATGGGGTTATGCACCAGGGGATGTGAACTGGGAATGTTCTCCGGAGGTTCAACACCATAACTGCTCATTAATCCCAGGATAAATGAGCAGTTCTGGAAGAACGAGGTCTCAAGGTCTCTTCTCATTCCCACTGTAAATCCACTGCCTTGGTAAACTGAGGTTCAGCCCCATTTCTTCCTGCTGCCTTTTCCCCAGAGCTCTGGGAAAGGCCAAAACAGAGATTTTTCAATTTGAGACTTCTCCTGCCAGCATGGTAAGATGAGGATGCTTTAAAAATACAGATTTTCAGAGGTGCTTTTGTCTTGGATGATAAATCCAGAGGTCAGGGCTCAGAGAGCTGCCTAAATCAGTGGGAAATGCAAAGGATGGGGTTATGCACCAGGGGATGTGAACTGGGAATGTGCTCTGGAAGTTCTACACCAGAACTGCTCATTAATCCCAGGATAAATGAGCAGTTCTGGAAGAAAGAGGTCTCAAAATCTCTTTTCATTCCATCATTCTACTCAGTAGCCCATTTACTCCCAAACTTCTGTTTCAGTCAGTATTTAGTCACTTGTGCAAACCCCAAGGAAATGAAATAGAGATTTTTGGAGTTCACTTGAATTAGCAATATGAATTAAGCATTTAAAGTTTAGCTTGTAGTACTATGTGTTGAATTTAAACTTTTTTACTTAAGAAACCTCTGCCATGGTACAAAGGGCATAGGAAAAAGCAAATTTCTGAAGTTTCTTGCATAGAGAACAATACTAGAGAAGATTAAGAGATACAAAAAGCTTAGATAAAATCCCATGTCAGAACCCCTCATTTCTCCTTCCCAGGGGGCTCTGGAAGAGGCAGGGCCCGGAGCAGGTGAGGTAATTCCCACCTGGCCTCTCCCCAGCCCAGGGAAGCGCTGTAACCGCCGGGCTGCTGCTCTCACACACGTCTGAGGGCTCGGCTCTGCCTCTTTTGTGTGGCTTTGGCAAGCCCTGCACATGCCTCACGGGCCAGGCCGTGCCAAAAACACAGAGAAGCAGAGCGTGGGGCACGCCCGGTGCAGGAGGGCCCGTGCACAAACCCACAGAGCTCCAGCCAGAGGGGATTAAACGCTCCAGCCCTGCATGAGGCATCCTTGAGAAACACAAAACCTCAGGTGCCACCTAACTGGCATTCCTCCCCAGGCCACTGTCACAGCTGGGCCCGGTGCCACCCTGCACGGGTACGTGCACGTCCTCATGGGGCTGGCACTGCCCGAGCATGGGCTGCTCTGCCCTGTCCCCAGTGCTGGTGACATTCTGGGAAGGAGTTCAGCTGCACAGGGCAGGGACAACTCTGGAAACGCTGGCGAGCAGGGTTGGATGTGTGAGAAATGATCCTCACTTCTAAAAATGTAAAAGGTTTATTGAAACTTTATCAGAAATACAGCAGAAGATTGAATAGAGAGAAAATATCACAGCACCAGGAGCAGAGGATGTTCCTCACCATGTGCTCACCCACACCATGGAGGTTTCACCTTTTAACCCTTTGTTCCCCCAAAGTTCTGTCCATGCTGCATGCCAGATCCACACCTGGGACCTGGAGCTTCTCCCCACCTGTGCCAGCACAGGGAAAGCCCCAAGAGCTCAGAGCTCAGGGGTGTGGAGGAGACCAGGCAAAGCCAGGCCTGATAAAGCACAAGGAGACTGTTAGGAGGGAAGGGACCAGGCAGTCTGGGCCCGGGGAGGGTGTCTGAGCTAAAATTCTGGGCTCAAAAGCCCTGCCTGGTGCACAGCAGGAGATTCTCATGCTGTGAGAACCTGCAGGAAACTTCCAGCTCTCTGTGCTCTGTGCCCTGGGCATCTCCTGTTTGCTGACTGTGAGCCAGTCCCCATGGTGAGAAATGATCCTCACTTCCAAAATAATTTAAGAGGTTTATTAAAGCCTTATCAAAAACAAAACCGAAGACTGAATAGAGAAAATATCAGAGCTCCAGGAGCAGAGGATTTCCCCACCATGTGCTCACCCACACCATGGAGGTTTCACCTTTTAACCCTTTGTTCCCCCAAAGTTCTGTCCATGGGCTCCTCCTTCCCTGCCCAGGGGTGGAGATCCCTGCCTGACACCTTGACTGGGGGCAGCTGCTGCCATGGGAACGAGTGACCCTCCCAAATGTCCCAAACCCAGGGCACCCCTGAGAGCAGCACAAGGGGGTAAAACACAGCTATAAATCTATAAAACTGCTCCTGACATAGATCCAGGATATTTGCCTTTAATGGTTAGAGTCAGCCATGGCATTGCTCATCTGTCACAGATGGATCCCCAAACCCGACTGCCAGCCTGACCTGACCAGGAGCAGAGCAGACAGGGTGTCCCTGCAGGTGTCTCCTGCAGAGGGGCTGGCCCAACCTGTGCTGCTCTCTCCCCCGGAGCAGAGGGGACTCCAGACAGCAGGAGCTTTGTTGTGTAAGAGAAGAAAACAAGACAGAACAAAAGGAGTTTTCTTGAGAGGAGTGAGTGTGTGTGTGAGTGTGTGTGTATATCTGTGTGTGTATGTGTGACTGCTCCCTAATCTGCAGGGAAGGGAGCAGGAACTGCCTGAGCTGAAATCCAGCACTGCTGGAGATGTGCACACTCATTACACATGGACACTCATTACACACACACATTAATTACACATGGACACTCATTACACAGGGACACAGTCATTACGCATGCACACACACTCATTACACAGGAACACACTCATTACATATCCACACTCATTATACATGGACTCTCATTACATGTGGAAACTCATTACACATGCACACTAATTACACATGGACACATTCATTACACATGGACACACTCATTACACATGCACACGCATTGCACACACACATTAATTACACATGGACACAGTCATTACACATGCACACACACTCATTACATATGCACACTCATTACATATGCACACTCATTACACAGGGACTGTCATTACACACAGATACTCATTGCACATGCACACACACTCATTACACATGCACACTCATTACACAGGAACACACTCATTACATATCCACACTCATTATACATGGACTCTCATTACATGTGGAAACTCATTACACATGCACACTAATTACACATGGACACACTCATTACACATGGACACACTCATTACACATGCACACACACTCATTACATATGCACACTCATTACACACGAACACATTACAAATGGACACACACATTACACATGTACACTCATTACACATGGTTTGGGTGGGCAGGGATCTTCAGTGCCAGCTGATTGCAGCCCAGGGCCAGCTCCCACTGTGCCAGGTGCTGCCAGCCCCAATGTCCAGCCTGGCCTTGGGCACTGCCAGGGCTCCAGGGGCAGCCACAGCTGCTCTGGCAATTCCAGCCCAGCCCCTGCCCACCCTTCCAGAGAGGAATTTCTCCCTGATAATAAATCCCACCTTCTTTCAAAGCCATTCAAAGCCATTTTCCCCCATCCCATCGAGGGAAGCAGGCACATCCTCCCCTCTTCAGCCCCAGCAGAGGGGGAAAGTTCTGATATTAAAAGCCAAGGTTTCCACAGGAGTGAGCTGTGCAGGAGACCTCAGTCCTGGGGTTTCATTGCCCATGAAAGGAAGGGGAAAATTTGAGTACAGGGAAGAGAGATCTTAGAGGAGAAGGCTGCAGGGAGAGCTGAGAGCCCTTGCAGGGCCTGAAGGGGCTCCAGGAGAGCTGCAGAGGGACTGGGGACAAGGATGGAGGGACAGGAGGCAGGGAATGGCTGCCAGTGGCAGAGGGCAGGGCTGGATGGGATCTTGGCAATTGGGAATTGTTCCCTGGCAGGGTGGGCAGGGGCTGGGCTGGAATTCCAGCCGGGATGGAATTCCCAGAGGGCAGTGATTGCTCTTCAGAACCCAGAACTTTTATCAGAAGCCTACATTGAGGAGGGCCCAAGAGTCTGGGCAGGAGAAATGTGTCTGAAAGATCTTCCACAGCAAAACACATGGCCAAGAGTGTGTCTGAAAGGGTTGAGCATCCAGAGGAGGGCCCGAGAGGGATGTGCCTTTAGAGGTGTCTGTCAGGGCACTCCAAACTCAGATTCCACTGAAGTGTTGGAGGCCAGAACCAGAACATTTGTAGCTGTCTGTGGCCTGTGAAGGTCTGGCCACTGCACAAAGGTCATTTCAGAAAAGCCTTTCTCAACCCTGCTTTGATCTGACTTGGTGTGGAAGGCACAGAAAGTCAACTTCTCCTTTCTGTGAGTGCCCTGGAAGCTCCAGCACAGCCTGGGAGCTCTCCCCATGCTCCCAGAGGGGTTCCAGGTGTTCTGGGTGCACAGCAAGAGGGGAAGGGCTCCTCCAGAAGCAGCTTTAGGGCCCACTGTTCACATTGACCCTGCCAGGTTGGAAGGAGCCCTAAAACTCATCCAACCCTGCTGGTTCTTGGCTTCCTTTTACCATCTCTGTTGAGGTTAGGATTGAAAGCACTCGAGATGACAATTCGTGTTCAGACCCAGGTGTTTATTATTTCTTATCTGTGTTACAACCTCACAGCAGTGAGTGCTGCAGTCCTTCACTACAAGGCACAAAAATGGTCAACATCTCTTGTTATAAGGCCTTTTATGGCTAAACTGTCCATTTAAGAAATGACATGCAAATTATTTTCACTTTTAACCCAATAACTGATCACTCAAAGTCTGCAATGTGGACTTTTCTGTCCACAGATAAACCACCCAAACCCATGGAGAAGAAGGTGAAGAAGAAGAAGAAGAAGAAGAAGAAAAGAAGAAGAAGGTGAAGAAGGAGAAGGAGAAGGAGAAGGAGAAGGAGAAGGAGAAGGAGAAGGAGAAGGAGAAGGAGAAGGAGAAGGAGAAGGAGGCCCAGCCTCCACCCCAAAATCTCCATCTTGTTTATATCTATTACTACATTCTAAAACCCCAAACTCTAAGTTTCCCACCCTGTGCTATCACATACTTCTATCCAAATGCCTTCCCTACAATCCCAGTTTCTGTCATTCCATTCTGGAAGCTTCTCCAGGGCCTCAGGTCAGTGCAAGGTTCTCTGGGGGTCAGTGCCTGGCAGCACAGAGAGTCTGGAATTCTCAGCATCCAGAACTCCAACACAATCCCACCCCTGTGCCATGTGCAGGGGACACCTTCCACTCTCCCAGGGACAGCAGTTGGGCCCCAAGAGAGGCTGTGGGTGCTTTGGGTGCTCAGCTCTGGATCAGCCACCCCCTGCTCTGCTTTTTGTCCAAATCCCCGTGGTTTTGGGGCTCCAGGCTGTGGAATTCAGTGCCAGCCATCGGGGCTGCTCTGCACGGGGAGCTGCAGGCAGCAGCAAATGCCTGCTGTGCTGTGGCTGCCTGGACATGAAACAGCAGAGCCTGGGCTGGGGATGTCGGAGGGATGAGCTGGGGAGGAGGGAGGGCCTGCCCTGGGTTAATGAGAGAGGTGTGAAAATCGTGGCAGCCCTGGCAGGCAGCTGATTTATCAGCCTGGTGACAGATGCCAGCTAAGGAAGGGGCTGTGTGCTGCAGGCAGATGATGAAAGCTCGAGCACGAGGCTCCTCGGGTGACAGTTCATGGGGAGCTCACTCACGTTCCTGCAGCTGGAGAATTCCCCACCCTGCCCTGCAACCCCGGGGCACCAGGGAGCTGCCCTGGCAGGGCAGGACCTGCTGCTCCACCTGCTCCCAGGGCATTGGAACAGGAACCACGGGGACAATGCCACTGCTGAAGGTGGCTGTGTCACAGCACGAGGAGGTCACACAGATGATGAAGAAGGGAAGATCATGGAAAGGTGGTTTGTGTTGGGAGGGACCCAAAAACTCATCCAGGGACATCTCAGGTGCTCCAGCCTGGCCTTGGGCACTGCCAGGGCTCCAGGGGCAGCCACAGCTGCTCTGGGCACCCTGGCACAGCCCAAACCTCTCTAACCAGGCCTTGCCAGGCTACAAACCCCCTGTGGCAAATGGCACTGGGGGCACCTGCAAGCAGCCAGGCAATCATTCTTTCCTTTCCTTTCTCCATTTGCTGCAATGGCTTTTGGTGCTGGTTCCCATCCTGGATTGAGGAATGTGAATGCCAGAGTGCTTTGGGTGGGAAGGGATCTTCAATGGCAGCTGATTGCAGCCCAGGGCCAGCTCCCACTGTGCCAGGTGCTGCCAGCCCCAATGCCCAGCCTGGCCTTGGGCACTGCCAGGGCTCCAGGGGCAGCCACAGCTGCTCTGGCAATTCCAGCCCAGCCCCTGCCCACCCTGCCAGGGAACAATTCCCAATTGCCAAGATCCCATCCAGCCCTGCCCTCTGCCACTGGCAGCCATTCCCTGCCTCCTGTCCCTCCATCCTTGTCCCCAGTCCCTCTGCAGCTCTCCTGGAGCCCCTTCAGGCCTTGCAAGGGCTCTCAGCTCTCCCTGCAGCCTTCTCCTCTCCAGGAGAGCACCCCCAGCTCTCCCAGCCTGGCTCCAGAGGGGCTCCAGCCCTGGGGTCAGTGCAGTGTCCTCAGCTCCAGCTTCTCCACCCTGGCACCCTGTGAAGCCAAACAGAATTCCAGGCTGAAGTGCAGCACTGTTTTTTGTGATAGTGCCAGGTGACCTCAGAAGTGCATCAGCACTAGACCTAGGAATGGGACTGCAAATCTTATTAAAATACCCTTGGAAATCCCAGGTTCTGGGTTTGCCTGGTTTGAAAGGAGGCTTCTTAGTCTGTGGAGCTTTAACAGAAAACTCTAAAGCCTAAATCCTAACTCAGAAACAAATAATTATGGCAGGACCTCTCCAGCCAGTTTTAGAGGAGAATTTGGGGATGCAACCTGGAGGTGATGACCTGGATTCCTTCTGGAGCAGCACCTGCAGTGAAACTCCTCCCGAGGGGCAGCTCCCAGCTCTGCTCTGGGACAGGGACAGCAGCCAGGGCACGGCTGGAGCTGGGCCAGGGCAGCTCAGGCTGAGATCAGGGCAAGGCTCTTCCCCCAGAGGGTGCTGGCACTGCCCAGGCTGCCCAGGGAATGGGCACGGCCCCGAGGCTGCCAGAGCTCCAGGGATGCCCAGGCTGGGCTTGCTGGGGGCTCTGGGCAGGCTTTGGCTTTGGCATTGATCATCCCTGGGGGTCCCTTCCAGCTCAGCACATTCCATGATTGTGTGAGAGTGAGGGATGGGGGAGATGAAGGATGGGGGAGAAATTTGGGCAGTGCTGCAGGGATGGCCAGGGTGGGGCTGTTGGGGGATCTGGGCAGGGTTTGGAGCTGCACTGGATGATCCTTGGGGTCCCTTCAGCTCAGGATGTTCCATGATCCAACCTAAATCAAGCAGGTTCTCTTGGAACCACCACAGACACCAGAATAATCACTGAACCAAGGAATCACTGAGGTTGGAAAAGACCTCCAAGATCTCTGAGTCCCCCCGGCTCTGTGGGATGGGTTTGGTGCTGAAGCAGCTGCTTCACCTTCTGCCTGGGCATTCTCCCTCACAAGCCCTAAAGGCAAAACAACTTTATAAAGTATGGTTTTTCCACAGGAGCTCTTTAGCTCTGGACAAAGCTCTCAGAGCTGGGTCAGTTCAGGGCTGGTTCAAAGCCAACCCCACCTCATCTCTGCAGGGTTCCCTGCAAGAACCAGAGGCATTCATCCCCATAGCCCCACATCCTTTGGGATCTTTGAAGCTCTGGTGCCAAACAACCCAAGGTGTGCTGCTCATTCCATGATTGTGTGAGAGTGAGGGATGGGGGAGATGAAGGATGGGGGAGAAATTTGGGCAGCGCTGCAGGGATGGCCAGGGTGGGGCTGTTGGGGGTCTGGGCAGGGTTTGGGGCTGCACTGGATGATCCTGTGGGTCCCTGAGCTCAGGATGTTCTGTGACTCTGTGATCCCCACTCAGGTTTGCTGTAGGTGTCAGGACCTCAGTGATGTTGGTGTCTCCTCCCAGACCCTCTGAGGGTCCCTGGTGCTGGATGAGGCTGTCCTGGAGCAGCCCTGGAGCAGCCAAGGGCAGGGAGAGCTGCCCAGGGTGATGCTCCCCTGCACGTAGGTGTGAGAGGAGCCGCGGGAGCCTTTCACAGCTCCACGTTCCTCAGCTGTCAAGAGGCAAACACCTCCATGTGGTCAGCCCAAAAACACAAAAGGATTTTAATCCACTGAGATGCTTCGTTTGGCCTTGACACAAAGCCGTGAGAGAGGGACAAAAGCTGCTGGGAGGACAGCCCAGATGGGAGGATTATCCGCGGCGCTTTGGCACTTTACAAACACTCCCAGGAGCGAACAAAAGCATCTCTCGGGTGAGAGCTGCGTGCCCCGGGCTCTCGCCAGCTCGCTGATATGCAAATCCCAGCGCACGCCACCCTTGGCACCTTCCCTGCACCAATTTTGGTCACGGCTCGCAGCGGCTCGGCTGAGTCAGCGCTCAGGAATTGCGGGCGCTCTTTGTTCTGGGCGCAGCCGAAATTCGGACGTGCCGGGCGGACAAAAGGCGGCTCTGGGCTCTGGGATTTGGGCTCTGGGCTCTGGCAGTGGGAGGGCAGAGCTCAGGGCTGGACGGGCAGTCTTGGCAATTGGGAATTGTTCCCTGGCAGGGTGGGCAGGGGCTGGGCTGGAATTGCCAGAGCAGCTGTGGCTGCCCCTGGAGCCCTGGCAGTGCCCAAGGCCAGGCTGGACATTGGGGCTGGCAGCCCCTGGCACAGTGGGAGCTGGCCCTGGGCTGCAATCAGCTGCCATTGAAGATCCCTTCCCACCCAAACCACTCTGGCATTCACATTCCTCAGTCCAGGATGGAAACCAGCACCAAAAGCCATTGCAGCAAATGGAGAAAGGAAAGGAAAGAATGATTGCCTGGCTGCTTGCAGGTGCCCCCAGTGCCATTTCCCACAGGGGGTTTGTAGCCTGGCAAGGCCTGGTTAGAGAGGTTTGGGCTGTGCCAGGGTGCCCAGAGCAGCTGTGGCTGCCCCTGGAGCCCTGGCAGTGCCCAAGGCCAGGCTGGAGCCACCTGGGACAGTGGGAGGTGTCCCTGCCATGGCAGGGGTGGCACTGGAGGGGATTTAGGGTCCCTTGCAGGGGGAAGATGTCACACCTTTGCCATACCTGATACAATCCCCAATGTGAGCCTTGCCCTGACAATTCCAGGGAGGATAAATTCTCAGGACAATTCTCAGGGCATGGATAAAACCCAGCTGGGGTCTTTCATTCTCATCTCCCTTTCATTCATCTACTGCTGAGCCACTGCACAAAGCTGATAGAACACACAATTTAAAAAATGTTATTTATACAGCAATTAAAAACTGCCATGAGAAAAAAAACCACAAAAACCCAAATGAGGCGATTTTGGACATCAGAAACTGTTCAGACTTTAGCTCATGGACAGCTGGGGTCGTTCATTCTCATCTCCCATTCATTCATTTGCTGCTGAGCCGCTGCACAAAGCTGATAGAACACACAATTTTTAAAATGTTATTTATACAGCAATTAAAAACTGCCATGAGAAAAAAAAAAAAAAACCAAACCAAAACAAAACAATAAAAAAACAAACCCAAAAAACCCCAAAAAACCAACAACAAAAAAAACCCCACAAACCCAAACGAGTCGATTTTTGACATCAGAGATTGTTCAGCTCATGGACAGCTGGGTCAGCCCAGGGAACCTGAGCATGAAAGGAGCCACAGCACCGGAGTTGAACCATCAGCTCCCGGCTGAGGAAGGGGATTTGGGGGTCTGGGGATGTGCGGGGGGTGGATGCTGAGCTGGGCAGCACCGACACCCCCTCGGTCCATCATTCCCGGGGGCTGTGGATCCCGGCGGGGCTGGAGCCTGGCTCGGATGGCAGCGGGCTGGCAGCGCTTCAGCCCGGGCACAGCGGCTCGGTCTGGGCTGTGCGAGGTGAGGATGCGGCGCTCGGGGCCGTGGAGGCTTCCCCGTGCCGGTGATCAGCAATTGCCGGCTGTGAATAGCTGCTGCCCGCGGCTCGGGTATCGCCCTGCTCGCCTTCCCCGCTCCGAGACACAAATCTGCTCCACGATTCTGCGAGGCAGCCCAAAAAGAGCCGGCAACGCGTTGCTATAAATGATCAGCGAGAAAGCCAAATTAATAAATGCGAAAGATTTTATTTTCGCAACCCAAAGTACGGTCTTTGGAAGCTACAGTCAAAGAGACATTTTCTAAAGCTCTTGGGGTGTGCGGTGGAGGGACAGAGATGAGACAGTGTCACTGTTATCCCTGTTTAAGGCACGTTTGCATTTCTTTGACATCACAAAATGCCACTGGGAGCACAGGGGCGTGTGGGCACCAGCCCAGAGCACATCCATGGGTTTTTCCAAGGAACAGCCAGTGTTTTCCCCAGTTTCTCCACGTTTCTCCCAGTTTTGCCCAGTTTCTCCCAGTTTTTCCCAATTTCTCCCATTTTTCCCAGTTTCTCCCAATTTCTCCCAGTTTTTCCATTTCTCCCAGTTTTTCCATTTCTCCCAGTTTCTCCAAGTTTCTCCCAGTTTTTCCATTTCTCCCAGTTTCACCCAATTTTTCCCATTTTCTCCCAATTTCTCCCAGTTTCTCCCAGTTTTTCCCGGTTTCTCCCAATTTCTCCCAATTTCTCCCAGTTTTTCCCGGTTTCTCCCATTTTTTCCATTTTCTCCCAATTTCTCCCAGTTTCTCCCAATTTTTCCCGATTTCTCCCAGTTTCTCCCAGTTTTTCCCAGTTTCTCCCATTTTCCCTAATTTCTCCCAGTTTCTCCCAGGTTTTCCCAATTTATCCCACGTTTTCCCAGTTTTTCCTGATTTCTCCCAATTTCTCCCAATTTTTCCATTTCTCCCAGTTTCTACAAGTTTTTCCCAGTTTTTCCCGGTTTCTCCCAATTTTTCCCAGTTTCTCACAGGTTTTCCCGGTTTCTCCCATTTTTCCCAGTTTCTCCCAGTTTCTCCCAGGTTTTCCCAATTTATCTTAGGTTTTCCCAGTTTTTCCTGATTTTTCCCAGTTTCTCCCAGTTTTTCCATTTCTCCCAGTTTCTCCAAATTTTTTCCAGTTTCTCCCAGTTTTTCCTGGTTTCTCCCATTTTTCCCAGTTTCTCCCAGTTTCTCCCAGGTTTTCCCAGTTTCTCCCAATTTTTCCCGATTTCTCCCAGTTTCTCCCAGTTTTTCCCAGTTTATCCCAGTTTCTCCCAGCCCTGGTCCCCTCCTGTCCCTGCTGGTGATGTTCCCCTCTCAGACCTGGCGTTTCCAAGCAGGAGCTGTCGGTGCAGCCCCGTGTCCCCCACACCCTGCAGGGACCCCACGGGCACAGCTGGGCCAGGGAGGCTCTGCTGAGACTTTCCCAGCTCCTGCAATGGCTCCGGGCTGGAATAACCAGGATGGGATAATAATTACAATAACAAGGATCAGACTTTGCCTGCTGGGGGTCCCCAAGGAGGGACAGGCAGAGCAGAGCAGGAGGATCCTCCCCAAACGTGCTGTGGAGTGCCACCAGCACTGAGGAACATGATGTTCCTGGAGAAACCCCCTCTGGACCTTAAAAGGGAATTGAAATTTTACAATAGGATCAAAATTTTACATTAGGATCAAGATTTTAAATAGGATGTAATTTTACAATAGGATGAAGATTTTACAAAAGTTCTCCACCCCGCAGTACCCCTGAATTGCAGAGTCCTTTAAAAACCTGTATTTATATAAATATATATAAATATAAAATATATAAAAATATATTTATCTGCACACTCATCACCAGGAGACCCAAATAACACAAAACCTGCATCATCAGCACCCAAATAACACCAAACCTGCATCATCAGCACCCCTGGGAGTAAATATATATATAAATATTTATAAATATATTTATAAATATATTTATATATATATATATATATATAAACACATATATATAAAAATTGTTAAAAATATATTTTATATATTTATATATAATATATATTATATTATATTATATTATATTATATTATATTATATTATATTATATTATATTATATTTTTATATATATATGTTAATATTAATATTTTTCTCCTCTAAATCAAACTAGACCTGGAGCCAGGGAATCTCAGACATTGTGCAAGGAGAGGAGCTGCAAAAGCACCACTGGGAGGGAGCTGCTGGGAGAACGAGGAGAGGCAGAATTTGCATTAATTAGTTCCTGTTCTCCTCTCGGACATGCATCAAATCCGCGCACAGCGCTGGGCTTTTTAAGCAAATGTTGGGGGTTTTTGGGTTTTTTTGTTTTTTTTTTTTTTTGAAGGAAATATGGTTGGTAAGAGAAAATCCCACTAGATGGCACTCGGCGGACGCGCATCGTTCCCTGGCAGCTCCTGCGGCAGAGGGAGCTGGGGCTGTGCGGGGCTGGGAGCACCCCCGGGCCGGCCAGGGGCATCTCCTGCCCTGCTGGGGCTGGGGGTGCTGCTCTGGGGGGTCCTGATGGGAACCGGGCCCCAAAACCAGGGAGGGATTTGCTGGGATGAAAAGGGGAAACACTGAACATGCTGCAGCTGCTGCTGCTGCCCCTGTGCTCTGGGGGAGGTTCAGCCACACAGGGAGGGGGGGCACTGAAATGGGGTCCCCAGCACCCCACAACCTTGTCCTGGGTGACACTGAAATGGGGTCCCCATCATCCCACAGCCTTGTCCTGGGTGACACTGAAATGGGGTCTCCATCATCCCACAGCCTTGTCCTGGGTGACACTGAAATGGGGTCCCCATCATCCCACAGCCTTGTCCTGGGTGACACTGAAATGGGGTCCCTATCATCCCACAGCCTTGTCCTGGGTGACACTGAAATGGGGTCTCCATCATCCCACAGCCTTGTCCTGGGTGACACTGAAATGGGGTCCCCATCATCCCACAGCCTTGTCCTGGGTGACACTGAAATGGGGTCCCCAGCACTCCACAGCCTTGTCCTGGGTGACGCTGAAATGGGGTCCCCAGAACCCCACAACCTTGTCTTGGGTGGCATTGAAATGGGGTCCCCAGAACCCCACAGCCTTGTCCTGGGTGGCATTGCAGAGATATTCTGAGTCCCACAGCCTTGTCATAGCTGGCAGTGGTGTCCCCATCACCCCTCAGCTTCCCTTGGGTGGCACTGAAATGCTGTCCCCATCATCCCACAGCCTTGTCTTGGGTGGCATGGCAGTGGTGACTCCTCACCCCACAGCCTTGTCATGGGTGACACTGCAGAGATGTCCCCAGCACTCCCCAACCTCATGTGGGGTGACAGAAATCTTGTTTCAACCCATGAGTGTCAGGGAGCTGCCCTGTGGTGGAGCTCTGGGACTCCTTCTCCTTCTCCTTCTCCTTCTCCTTCTCCTTCTCCTTCTCCTTCTCCTTCTCCTTCTCCTTCTCCTTCTCCTTCTCCTTCTCCTTCTCCTTCTCCTTCTCCCTCTTCCTCTTCTTCCTCTTCTTTTCCCTCTTCCCATTTCCCCCTGCCCCAGCGGGACCCCCCAGCACAGGTGACACACGTGGGGGACTTTGGGGCATTTTTGGGGTAAAAGGAGCAGGGAAAGGGCCCTGTTTTGCTTAGAGGAATGTAATTATCAAACAGGAGAGGGTCTGGGGGCTTCCCATCCCCAGCTTCCCATCCCCATCCCTGGCACAGCACCGTGCCAGGGCTGGGGGCAGCTGGGAGGGGCAGAGCCCACCAGGGTAAAATCTGCTCTGGGGTAGGGGAACAGCCAGCAAACCCCAAACCCCCATCCTTTATTTTTCCTGGCCTCAAACCTTTCTCTGTGGTGTCCTCAGGGATGTCTGTGGGCCCAGCAGAGCCCACAAGGGTTTTTCCTTCCCCAGGATGATTCTCCTCCCCATCCCCCTGCTCCCAGCCCCACTGCTGGGGTATGGGGACACCTCCAGCCCATCCTGCTGCCAGTGCCACCCCATGGGGGCTCACGATGCCCTCCTGGTTCCTTGGCCAGCATCCCCAAATGCTCCCTGCCCCAGAGGGGCTGCAGTGCCTGGCAGGACTGACAGCTTCCCCAGGCAATTCATTACAGCTCCAGAAAAATCATTCATTTCTCCTCAAGAGAAGCCTTTTTCCAGCACACCTGCCTGACAGGGGCTGTGAGGAGCTGGCACGAGCACCCCCAGCCCTGCTAAGCCAATCTTTTCCTTTCCTGCCCCTTTTCCTGCCTCATCCCTCCAAGCTCATTTTAATTCCATCTGGCAGCAACAGCGTCCCCTCAAAGCTGCCCTTTAGAGAGGCTGGAGGGTACAGCAGGGACCTCCACCCCAGCTGGGAACCCTGCAAAGCCATCAGGGAATCCTCGTGCCAGGGACAGCCCCAGGAGATGCTGGGATTTGGGATGAGAATGTCCCCAAGGCCACCATCACTGCTCTGCAGGAACAGGAGTGAGGCCAGTCCTTGGGCAGGGAACAGAGCTGGGAAGGGAATGGAGGCCCAGGAGAGGCTGAGGGAGCTGGGAAGGGGCTGAGCCTGGAGCAAAGGAGTCTCAGGGGGCCCTTGTGGCTCTGCACAGCTCCTGCCAGGAGGGCACAGCCGGGGGGGTCGGGCTGTGCTCCAGGGAACAGGGACAGGAGCAGAGGGAACGGCCTCAGGCTGGGCCAGGGCAGGCTCAGGGTGGGCACAGCAGCAATTTCCCCATGGAAAGGGGGCTCAGGCCTTGGAACTGCCCAGGGGGGTTTGCAGTGCCCATCCCTGGTCAGCAAACATTTCACTCAGTGCTGTGAGTGCTGCAGCGGTGCTCAGCCAAAGGTTGGACTTGATGATTTTGGAGCCTGAATGATTCTGTGATTCTGTGATTGTGGTGCCTGCAGACCCCAGTGAGGTGCACCATTCCCCAGCCTGTCACCCTGCTGGGGCCTGGGAGACTGGGAGGGAGAATTCCAGGTGTCTCTGACTCTGGCAGAGCCTGAGGCTGCTGTGGTGAGGCCAGAACCAGATGTGGTCCTGTGCACACTGAGCTCTTCTCCCTGCAGAGCCCTCCGTGCTGACCACACCTGTCCCCTTCATCCCTGTGCAGGGGGGCCTGAGACTGGGGCCCCTGTTTGGATCTGGAGCCCTGTGTGGGTCTGGAACCCCTATTTTGATCTGGAGCCTCATTTGGATCTGGAGCCCCATTTGGATCTGGAATTTCTGTGTGGATCTGGAGCTCCTGTTTGAATCTGGAGTTTCTGTGTGGATCTGGAGCTCCTGTGTGGATCTGGAGCCCCTGTTTGGGTCTGGAACCCCTGTTTGGGTCTGGAACCCCCGTTTGGATCTGGAGCTCCCATTTGGATCTGTAGTTTCTGTGTGGATCTAGAGCCCCATTTGGATGTGGAGCCCCTCTTTGGATCTGGAGCCCCTGTTTGGATCAGGAGTTTCTGTGTGGATCTGGAGCCCCTGTGTGGATCTGAAGTCAACATTTCTGTATGGATCTGGAGCCCCATTTGTATCTGGACCCTCTGTTTGGATCTGGAGCCCCATCTGGATCTGGACCCCCATTTGGATCTGTAGTTTCTGTGTGGATCTGGAGCCCCATTTGTATCTGGACCCTCTGTTTGGATCTGGAGCCCCATCTGGATCTAGACCCTCTGTTTGGGTCTGTAGTTTCTGTGTGGATCTAGAGCCCCATTTGTATCTGGAGCCCCTCTTTGGATCTGGAGCCCCATCTGGATCCGGAGCCCCTGGATGCACCCCTGCCTGGAGGTGGCTTGTGCTGCTCCCTGGCTGAGCCCAGCCCCATGGCCAGGAGCCCGGGCAGGTCCCTGCCTGCCCACCCCCCAAATCTGGCTGCAATTTGTGCTGGCTCAGAGCAGCAGCAGCAGCCCCAGAATGGGAAACGCAGCCCCTTTTCCTCATGCTCTGCAGGCAGGAAAACTGAGCTGGGGTTTCGCCCTGGATGCTCCCAGGGCTGCCTGGCTGGGAACAGCTCATGGGCCAGGAATGTGGGATCGCTGCTATTTTCCCACTTCAATCCAGAGGAAAATGGATCAGCTGCTAATTAGCAGCAGGGGAACTCGCTGCAGGTTTATTAGGATTTTCCCCTTCTCCAGAAGTGCCTGATTAACGGAGTGGCTTCGAAACACCCGGAATTCTTTCAACCCTGCACAAAGAGCACGGCTGGTGCCCCGAGGATGAATAAATCAGGGGGAAAGGATGGTGCAAGGGCAGGACAGGAGGCTGCGAGTTTGCCTGAAGGCTGATGAATGCCAAGCAGCATCCCTGCTTCTGCTGGGCGAGGTCCCACATCCCTGGCTGGGTCTGATCTGCGGGATGACCTAACCTCGGAGCCAGCTGAGGCTGGAATAAAAAGGCTGGCGGCTGCAGAGAGCTCCAGCCGGTATCACAGCAACAGCAGGAACGGCTCAGAGCAGGCTGGGCTCAGCTGAGCCTCTGGGGTTCTGGGGAACAGCTCTTTAATGTCTGCAAAAGCGCTTTGAAAGCCGGAGATGGGAAATGGGGAAGGGGAGGATGGGGGTTGTTGGGAACAGAGATGGGGCTTCAAGCAGCTGTGAATGCAGCAGCTCAGGGAAATCACTCCTGAGGAGGAGCTCAGGGGCACAGCTCAGCTCGGGTTCCTCCCCAGGTTATATCCAAGGAAATCCAGGGAATTTATCCAAGGAGATCCAGGGAGCTGCAGGGCCTCAAGGAAGCTTCAGGTGGGAAAAAGGCAAAGGGGAATTCCTGATGATCCAGCAGTGCCCGAGCTGTCAGGGCAGTGCCAGGGCACAGTGAGCTCTTGTTTATCCTGTGCTGGGCACGTGGAGACTTTGCACACCCTCCCTCACCCCAGGGCTGTCTGCACGTCCCTGAAGGGATCCCAGAAATTTCTGTCCCCTCCAGAACAATTCCTCAAATCCCTGAAAGACCCCCAGGGAGGGCACAGTGGGGTTTGTGGCCATCACTGTGACCCCCAGGATGACACTGGGCTGGGACAAGGTCACTGCTCCTCCATGCACATGCCTGGAAAGGGGAGACAGAGTGAGGAGAGTCCAAAAATGAGCCCCTGCCCAGAGGGGATGTGCCTTGCCACCCTCTGGCCCCATCCATGCCCTCTGCATGGTCAGCCATGCTCAAACCTGGCCAGGTGCAGGACTCAGATCCACAGGAGATCCAGGACTGCCATCCTCCCCTTCCAGCAGGTGCCAGCACATTTTGGGAATGGAGCTGTCTGAGGAGGCACAGAGCTCCACATCTCTTCCTTGCCAATGTCATAAAGGGTTTAAAGTGTTATAATGGGAGCTCTGGTGTCCAGCAAAGCAGAGAATGTTGGATTTCACAGCTTCTCCTCCTTCCTGAAGCAGTACCCCTGGGTTATTGCACTTATTAAATTAGGAGCTGTAAAGCAACTGGGTAAATAATAAATTGCTAGGAGGAAGTAAAAAAACACCACCCGTTGCAGTTATTAGTCCTGATGAGTGAATTAGGTGTGGAAACAGCAGCTTTGAAGTTTGCCTCATTAAATCACACACCAATTCAGCACTTATTAGGTCTCCAGTCAGAGATATAAAGGCCTGGAAGATGGGGTTGCTGTTAGCAAGAGCCATCACTGCTGCTGCTCTGGGCAGCCTGAGAGGCTCCTGCTGCTGCCTTGGCTGGGGGAGAAGGATTTAAAGCCCCAGCTCCTGGTCCTGTGTGAGAGTTTGGGAGTTGTGGGGTTTGGCCCTGAAGGAAGAGCTCAGAAATAAGGTGGTAACTGCACAAACGTTCAGGAATGCATGGAAAATGGGATGGGAGGGGATTTTCAGAGCAGGATCAGCTGGGATTTCACACAGCCCCAGCCAGCACTGCAGTGTCTACCTCAAGAGGTTGGGCTCTTCCACTGAGCAACATAAACACACATTTCAGAGGCTTCTCCTCATACCCTCATTCATCCATCCATCATCCATCCATCCATCCATCCCTTCATTCCTCCATCATCCATCCATCCATCCATCCATCCATCCATCATCCATCCATCCATCCATCATCCATCCATCCATCATCCATCCATCCATCCATCCATCCATCATCCATCCATCCATCCATCATCCATCCATCCATCATCCATCCATCCATCATCCATCCATCCATCCATCATCCATCCATCATCCATCCATCCATCCATCCATCCATCTCTTCATCCATCCATCCATCCATCATCCATCCATCATCCATCCATCCATCCATCCATCCATCATCCATCCATCCATCCATCATCCATCCATCCATCCATCCATCATCCATCCATCCATCCATCATCCATCCATCATCCATCCATCATCCATCCATCCATCCATCCATCATCCATCCATCCATCCATCCATCATCCATCCATCCATCCATCCATCATCCATCCATCCATCCATCCATCATCCATCCATCCATCCATCATCCATCCATCCATCCATCCATCATCCATCCATCCATCATCCATCCATCCATCCATCATCCATCCATCATCCATCCATCCATCCATCCATCCATCCATCATCCATCATCCATCCATCCATCCATCCATCCATCCATCCATCATCCATCCATCATCCATCCATCCATCCATCCATCCATCCATCCATCATCCATCCATCCATCCATCCATCCATCCATCCATCCATCCATCATCCATCCATCATCCATCCATCATCCATCATCCATCCATCCATCATCCATCCATCCATCATCCATCCATCCATCCATCCATCCATCCATCCATCCATCCATCCATGTTTCCTTCCCCACAACCCTCATTTCCTTTTCTCCCCACACCTGTCCCATGCCAGCTGGCACTGAGTGACAGCCCAGCAGCACCCATATCCCAGGCCAAAAGCCACGGGCACAGAGCTCATAAAAGAATATGAAAATCCCTTCCTTGAGCACAATCCTCACCTTAAAACTCCACCTGGTTTTTATCCAGCCTGACTCCTTCCATAAATTTGCACCCTAATGGGTTACAGAGATCTTAAAACCAGAGATCTCTGTTGGATCTCGGTGTCACACAGGGCCCTGCTGGCCTCATGTCTCCAAAGTTATGAGGTTAAAGCAATAACACGTTTTGCAGCCTTCATTTTTCCCATATGTTAGCAAAGATAAGATCATGGTTTCCAGCTCCTTTTGCAGCCACGAATGTTGGAAATCTATTTTTATAGTGAAAAGTTTGGATTCTCAGAGAATGAGCTGATTGCAGGGGCAGAAAGCTACAAGGGAAAAGCGCTGTGGGAGTGAACGATCCAGAGCCAGCAGTACTGGGAATTCCCAGAGCTCACACGCCTCAGGACCAAAGGTTTAACCAAATGCTGGGACCACAGAGCCAACCCTCCCTCTGGGAGTTTGGGATTTCATCCCCTAAACCAAATGTTCAAGCTGCATTCCTTTAGGACTGAACAACTTGGGCACAGCTGTGGCCTAAGCTGCAATTTGCAGCAAAAAATGGGAAAGACCTGCTGAGATAAATAATACAGTGGATGTGCCCTCACCCACTGCCATCTCCTGCTGAAACCACGCCCTTGGTGCAGCTGAGCTGCAATTCCAGGAAGAATAAAGCAAATGCATCACACAGAATGGTTTTAGGTTTCAAGTGGGTGCTGATTTCTTGGTTAAGGGGAGTCCCAAGGGCAGGGCACTGTCCATCCATCCATCCATCCATCCATCCATCCATCCATCCCTCCATCCATCCATCCATCATCCATCCATCCATCATCCATCCATCCATCCATCCATCCATCCATCCATCCATCCATCATCCCTCCATCCATCCATCCATCCATCATCCATCCATCCATCATCCATCCATCCATCCATCCATCCATCCATCCATCCATCCATCATCCATCCATCCATCCATCCATCCATCCATCCATCCATCCATCCATCATCCATCCATCCATCATCCATCCATCCATCCATCCATCCATCCATCCATCCATCATCCATCCATCATCCATCCATCCATCCATCATCCATCCATCATCCATCCATCCATCCATCCATCCATCCATCATCCATCCATCCATCCATCCATCCATCCATCCATCCATCATCCATCCATCATCCATCCATCATCCATCCATCCATCCATCCATCCATCCATCCATCCATCCATCATCCATCCATCCATCCATCCATCCATCCATCCATCATCCATCCATCATCCATCCATCCATCCATCCATCCATCATCCATCCATCCATCCATCCATCCATCCATCCATCCATCCATCATCCATCCATCATCCATCCATCCATCCATCCATCCATCCATCCATCCATCATCCATCCATCATCCATCCATCCATCCATCCATCCATCCATCCATCCATCCAGGTCCTTTTGGTCTGGGATGAGTTTGAGCTCCTCAGCACAAAGTCTGGCTGGTGGTTCCTCCTCTTGAGTGCCTGGGAGGCTTTAACCCATCCCTCACTCTCTGGTTTGGGATCACAGGATAACCCAGGCTGGGAGAGGCCAGGGTCTCAGGCCGTGCTACTCCAGCCTTTATCTTGTTTGGACTTGAGAACTTTGCTTATTCTCCCTTTGGAAGGGCTGGATTTGGGATCAGAGCAGGGCTTGGGACTGCTGGGACATCGGGGACACCAGGGTTGGGCTGTCACCCCTGAGGAGCAGGTGAGGAACTGCATTTCTCAGTTCCTGAGCAATGTGAGCAGGTCCTCAGGAAGGCAGGGGACACTCCTGCATTTCCCAGGGCCGTTAATCCCTGCTGCCAGGCACACAGGGACACACTTCCAGGTTTCCCCCATAAAACAGAGGCTAGGGCTGATTGCACCCTGCTAATGATGAAAGCCAAGCTTTCTACTTCATCCTCTGGGCACAGGAGCTGTGGATTTATGGAGAAGGACACGTTAGGAGACCCCAGTTTGAAATGAAAAGCACAGGTGACACCCCGGGCATCCCCTGGCAGCTCCTGCACCTCCCTTTTGTGCCCTTTCTGAGGCTGGCAGGGGCACTGGTGACCCCAGCAGGACACAGGGTTTGTTACCAGGTGAATTTTTGGTTTGTTTTGCTGCCTGTCTGAGCAGTGCCTGTTGGAGGATGAGGTCACAGCTCAGCTGCCAGCTCTGCTCAGGAGGGATCAGCTGCAGGAACCCCCAGGCTGCTGCTTTGGGTATTGCTGTCCCAGTTCTTGCCAATGCACAAGTCCCCACTCTGGTGATATTTGGGACTCAGCCCTGCAGGCACAGCCAGGCCCTTCTTGTGCCCAGCAGTGTCACAGGCAAGGCACAGCCCAGTCCTGATGCCATCCCTGGGATGCCCTCCCTCCCCAGGGCTGCCCTCTGTCCCTGGGGCTGTCCTTTTATCCTGGGGTGCCCTCGATCCTTGGATGCCCTCTATCCCTGGATTGCCCTCCCTCCCTGGGGCTGCCCTACATCCCAGGGGATGTCCTGCATCCCTGAGTTTCCCTCTTTGCCTGGGGTTGCCCTCCCTCCCTGGGATGCCCTCTATCCCTGGGTTGCCCTCTATGCTGGAGCTGCCCCTCTATCCCTGGGGCTGCCCCTCTATCTCCAGGGCTGCCCTCTATCCCTGATCTGCCCTCTATCCCTGGGTGCCCTCCATCCCTGGTGCTGCCCTCCCTCCTTGCCCCGTGCCCAGCCCATCCCTCAGCCTGTCCCTCACTGCCTTCCCTGACCCCGTCTGCCCCACAAAATCCAGCCCTTTGTGAGATGGCTCCCTGGGGATGGTGGGATTCGATCAAAGCTTGGCCTTGATGCTCTTGGAGGTCTTTTCCAGCCTTAATGATTGTACAATTCTCTGATTCTTTGATTCTCTGATCCCTTTTCCTTCTCTCCCTCCCCATCTCTGCTCTCGGCAGCCTCCTCCTGTTGTCATAACAACGAGCACCAGCCGGGGTGGCCGTGCCAGCCCTTCCAACTCCTCCTGGGAGGGAGCAACAGCCCCAAACCATCTGGCCGAGGTGGGGAGGAGCCCCGGCAGCCCCGGCAGAGCGACAGGCGCTGTGTCCCCTCTCTCACACTGTCCCCAGCACGGCTGGGGACACGGGGCACAGGAGGAGCTGTGTCTGGCTGCTCTGTGCAGCACAGAGCCATCCCTCCTCCTCCTCCTTCCAGCTCCCTGGGGACCCAAATCCCTGGAGCCAATTCCCAGTTCCTCTCAGCCCTCTCCTTAGCAGAGCTCTAAATCCCTGGACCCAGCTCCCCATTCCTCTCTGCCCTAAATCCCTGGAGCCAACTTCCCATTCCTCTCTGCCCCAAATCCCTGGAGCCAAGTCCCTACTACTCTCAGCCCCAAATCCCAGGATCCAAGTCCCCATTCCTCTCAGTCCCAAATCCCTGGAGCCAGGTCCTTGATGCTCTCAGTCCCAAATCCCTGGAGCCAGGTCCCCGTTTCTCTCAGCCCCAAATCCCTGGAGCCAGGTCCCTGTTCCTGTCAGCCCTCTCCTCAGCGGAACCCCAAATCCCAGGAGCCAGATCCCTGAAGCTCTCAGCCCCAAATCCCTGAAGCCAGATCCTTGTTCCGCTCAGCCCCAAATCCCTGAAGCCAGGTCCCTGCTGCTGTCAGCCCTCTCCTCAGTGGCACCCCAAATCCCTGGAGCCAGGTCCCCACTCCTCTTATCCCCAAATCCCTGGTGCCATGTCCTTGATGCTCTCAGTCCCAAATCCCTGGAGCCAGGTCCCCGTTCCTCTCAGCCCCAAATCCCTGGAGCCAGGTCCCTGTTCCTGTCAGCCCTCTCCTCAGTGGAGCCCCAAATCCCAGGAGCCAGATTCCTGAAGCTCTCAGCCCCAAATCCCTGAAGCCAGGTCCTTGTTCCTCTCAGCCCCAAATCCCTGGAGCCAGGTCCCCATTCCTCTCAGCCCCAAATCCCTGGAGCAGGGTCCTTGTTCCTCTCAGCCCCAAATCCCTGGAGCCATGTCCTTGATGCTCTCAGCCCCAAATCCCTGGAGCCAGGTCCCTGTTTCTCTCAGCCCCAAATCCCTGGAGCCATGTCCTTGATGCTCTCAGCCCCAAATCCCTGGAGCCAGGTCCCCGTTCCTCTCAGCCCCAAATCCCTGGAGCCAGGTCCCTGTTCCTCTCAGCCTCTCCTCCCCTCCCCGTGTGACACCTCCCCAACACACAGCACCCCCAGGCACAGGCAGCTTTTTGATGGGGAAAAGGGTGGCAGGGCAGGAGCTGCCCAGGAGGATTTCCAGGTGAATAAAGGGAATTGGTGGGCTGAGTGCAGCTCAGTCCCTGAGGAAGAGCAAGAGGAAGGGGGAAATTCCAGATTTTTTTATAATAATCCTAATTTTTTTCCTTTAATTTTGTGTCCAAGGCCAGGCTGGACAAAGGTCTGAGCACCCTGCTCCAGTGGGATCTGTCCCTACCCAGCTGGGGCTGGAACTGGGTGATCTTTAAGGTCCTTTCCAACCCAAACCAGTCTGGAATTGTAGCAATTCAGCCTGGCCTCTGCAGAGCATCCATTGCTCATGGCCTCAGCTCTGTGAGGTGGAAAAACTGGAGAAAAAAAGGAGGAAAAACTGGAAACTCTGAGCACCCTGCTCCAGTGGGATCTGTTCCTGCCCACAGCAGGGGTTGGAACTGGGCAATCTTTAAAGTCCTTTCCAACCCAAACCAGCCTGAAATGTGAGAATTCAGCCTGGCCTTCATCCATTCTCCTGCATCCATTTCTCATGGCTTCAGCTCTGTGAGGAGGAAAAACTGGGGGAAAAAAGGAGGAAAAACTGGAAACTCAGAGCACCCTGCTCCAGTGGGATCTGACCCAGCTGGGGCTGGAACTGGGTGATCTTTAAGGTTCTTTCCAACCCAAACCAGTCTGGGACTGTGGGAATTCAGCCTGGCCTCTGCAGAGCATCCATTCCTCACGGCCTCAGCTCTGTGAGGTGGAAAAATTGGGAAAAAAAAAGGAGGAAAAACTGGAAACTCTGAGCACCCTGCTCCAGTGGGATCTGTGCCTGCCCACAGCAGGGGTTGGAACTGGGTGATCTTTAAAGTCCTTTCCAACCCAAACCAGCCTGAAATGTGGGAATTCAGCCTGGCCTCCATCCATTCTCGTGCATCCATTTCTCACAGCTTCAGCTCTGTGAGGAGGAAAAACTGGAGAAAAAAAGGAGGAAAAACTGCAAACTCTGAGCACCCTGCACCAGTGGGATCTCTCTCGACCCAGCTGGGGCTGGAACTGGGTGATCTTTAAGGTTCTTTCCAACCCAAACCAGTCTGGGACTGTGGGAATTCAGCCTGGCCTCTGCAGAGCATCCATTCCTCGTGGCCTCAGCTCTGTGAGGAGGAAAAACTGGGGGAAAAATGGAGAAAAACTAGAAAAAACCCCAATTTTGGCATTCCCATGAAGGCAGCACTTCCCCTGCAGGGATGGGGTGGCTGCAGTAAAACCAGGATTTATCCAGATGTGCCTCCAGAGACTTGGGAAATAAAATGGGAATTAAAGGATGCCACTCACACATGTACTGATATGTTGGGACTTTAAAATTTATTCCAACATGCTGTTTTTTTAAAAATATGCCCAGACCGAGCAGACAATCTGAGCTGTAGTAAAGGCAATATTATACTTGTAAAAACTTCTCATTCACAGTACAGATGTCATTTACAATAAGGGTCACAAACATCAAATACTGAGTATTTTTTCTTCTTTTTTTTGTTGTTTTCTTGTTTTTTGTGTGTTTTTTGTTCAGTTTTTTTGTTGTTTTTACATCAGACTGTGCTTTTTACCTGCATTTTTTTTTTGCACTGATATAACCATACAGACATTGCAAGATGCAAGTGTAGAAACTGGAGTTCAAATAAAATTACAGGCAAAACTACCAAATTCCATTGGACGCTGTACATATTTACAGTACCATTTTTTGGAATGTATTGCCATTTTAAGAACATATAGAAACTTTCTACAGACTATTCCACTTACAGAATACATACACCTTTTAGAAAAAAAGGCAAATATTTATCTTACATGAGACCATGTATATTAAATTTGCGTACACATTATTATTATTATTAATTATTATTATTAATTATTTTTTACATTACATTTACTAAAGTGATCGTAAGTGCCATCATATCTCAGTAATGAAAACAGATTGGTTTTATGCCATCAGGACTGATGTTTTTTAGTTTATTTTATTTTCTTTTTTTTCTCTTTTTTTTTCTTTTTTTTGTAAATAACTTACAATACGGTTTTATTTGTAAATACTGTGCAATAGACAGAAATGTTAAAAGGAAAGGAAAGAAAAAGAAGCAGATGATGAACAGAGGAAAAGCAAGGAGAGAAGGGAAGGGCTAGATCAAATCCTGGAGGATTTTGCATGGAAATTGGGATAATTTGAATGATTTCTCCGAGGATATTGCTTGTTCAGGTGCTGTCCCTGTGGATTTTGGACAAAACTCAAGGCAGGGAAAGCTGCAGGTTTGTTGGGCAGGGGGAGGCAGAGCCCCAGCCCCGGCAGGAAGGATTTGGGATGCTCTGGGTGGACACAGGTGGGAATTACCTGCCCTGCCCCAGCAACACTGGGCTGGATTTGGGATCAGAGCAGGGCTTGGGACTGCTGGGACATTAGGGACACCAGGGCTGGGATGTCACCCCTTGGGAGCAGGTGAGGAACTGCATTTCTCAGCGGGAAGCTGGACATTCACAGCTGTTTCATTATGGATTTATTCCCTGCTGCAGCTCCTGGGTATCCAGCCAAGGAGCTGGCAATAATCCGGGCTGGCAGAGCTCTGCCTCGAGGATGGGGTGGTTTTGGGGAGCCCTCTCCTCATCCCATGGTCTGCTCAACCCTGCCAGACCCCAAGCTCAATTTAGGAGCTAAATCCCTGCTGCAGCACAAAGGGGTTGTTGAAACTCCAGAGGTGCTCGAGATTAAGGTCCAGGAGCTTTCTGAGCTCTGGATGTCAGTCCTGGTAGAAGAACAGTCAGGGAGTGATCCCAGAGCTTGGGCCAAGTCCTCTGTGTGCAGGAGGAATTCTGGCTCCAGAGCATCCCTGTGTGATCCAGGAGCTGCATGGATGGGAGCCACCCAAACAGCTCAGCAGGGTGAAATATCTGTGAAAATAATCCATGGAATATCCCCGTGGGATTGGGGCTGATGGAGCAGCCACACCACAGGAGCAGCCAGGCCGTGCCCTCATGGATTATAAATTGGAGAAGCTCTGCCATGAGAAAAGCAGGGGGATTTTATTTCCACCTGCTGCTGAACAGGAAGGGCTGGGCTCTGCTTCTTCATTTACATTATTAATACATTCTCTGGTAAATTATCCCACTAATTGCTCTGCAAAGCCACCCTTGCAGCCCTTGTGGGAAGCAAAAAGGGATTTTCCATCCCTGTTTTGCAGGCAGAACAGACATTCAGAGCCACACGAAAAGCTGTGACCAGCAATCAGCTCCCACCGAGGGTGACACAGGGAGACCAAAGGGGATCCGGCTGGGAACGGCAGCCACCGCTGAGGGCTGGGAATGACACCCAGCCCTATAAAAACCCCGGGAGTGACATTCCTGCGCTCCTCGGCCGAGCACGGGGCAAAGGGACACACTTGTGTGCCCGCAGCCAGAGATGCTGGTGCTGGTGCTGCGGGTCCCTCCCGCGGAGCTCTGAGCTGGCAGTGCGACCATTAGCCCTTAATTAGCAAGGAGTTATTTTTGGGGGGAGCCTTCTCGCCCCTTGGGTACAGCGTGAAGCACCATTTCACCCCAGCCAGAGAAGCCAAACTGGGTTGGGACTCAGTTTTTTGTGCCCATCTCCTGAGTTTGAGGCGGTCCCTGCCTGCCCCGCTCCGCGGCTGCCGGGGGTGGGGAGGGGATCCGGGCAGGGAATGTCCCCGGGAGCACCTCAGCCCTTTCCCAAACTCCTTTTCCAGGGTTATTTTTGGCCCCGGGTGAAAAGATCTGGATGGCTACACACAAACTGCCCGGACGCGCCGCAGCTGAGATGCAGAAAGCTTCGAGCTGCTGGGAAAGCTTAAAAATCCTGATAATAATAAACCCCCACAACAACGACAACAAAATCATCAATAAACCAATGTAAAGACTTCAGGGTTTTCTTGGGCTTTTTTCCCTCCCTCTCTTTCCACAAATGACAGAGGGGAAAAAATTCCGGAGAAAGTTTAAATAGATTAAAGGTTGAAATGCAGTTACAGAAAGAAGCTGAGCAGATTTGATCTAGCCCAAAACTCACGGCAAATGCACCAAAAAAAACCAGACACAGCTGCTGCAGTACTTTTATGTACCATACATATATATATATTTATATATATATATATATATGTAAAATTAAATACAAAAAGCTACCTTGGATCAAGTTAAGAGTGTGACAAGGGGCAGAAAGTGGCCAAAAATCGGGGAAATCTCTCGATGCCATGGGTGGTTTCCAGGGATGCTCACACCAGCCCCGGCCGAGCACTCCATTCCCACTCACCCCGGGATTAAGTGCGGATTAAGCACGCACTTAAAGCCTGAGGAGGGTTTAAACTGGTGCTTAAGAGCTCGAGTGAACGGAGCCGAGCTCCAGCTCCTGCTCTGCCTCTGCGAACAGGAGCAGCTTCCAGGCTCAGGGCCAAAAAAGAGGGAGATGGGAAAAAGGGAAACCTGATAAAAGTGCTAATGAGGGGATAAATGGGTTCTGGACGTTGTTTTGGTCAGTGTCACAGCCTTAATGGTATTTCCATGATATCTTTTTTTTTTTTTTTTGTACTTAATTCCTTTTACAAGAAAAGCAAAAAAAAAAAAAAAAAAAAAAGAAAAAGAAAAAATGACAGAAGATTATTAAAAAATTTCTATTCTTTGCCCGTGAAACGGGAACAGTTCGTAGCTCATCAAGTCTGGCAAGGAAATATGTTCTCATTCAGAATTTTATTTGATTCCTTTTATTATTTTTTGTATTTTTATTTTTTTTTAAAAAGTGTATTACGTACCCGATAAACTGGAACAGCTCTGAAAGAAGAAAGAACTGGTCCATTGGTTAAATATTTATATCTTTTTTTTTTTTTTTTTTTTTGTTAAAATAAAAAAAAAAGAGGTTTGTACAGATTCCATCGACCAGAAAACCCTCTGAAGTAGTAAAGAACCTGCTGGGGCAAACGACTTGAAGCTTTGTGGTTTAAAAAGTCGTGACAGAGGAATGGCTCTGTCAGGGTCACTCTGGATTTGGTATCGGATTTATTGGCAGTTCAGGTCTTTGCTCTGCCAGGGATGCTCATCCCGAAAAATCTGCTCTGGAAAAAGCTGCTGCGCATGCATAACAAGCTGATTTTGCAAGCATTCACCATTCAGCATCAAAATTTTTATGTCCCAAAACCAGCCAAAAACAGGGCCTGTCCATGCCAGAGGGGCTGAGCTGGGGATGTCCCACGCCAATAAATAAATAAAGGTGAGAACAGGAGCCAGAGGCACCGAGAGCCCCAGAGGAGGAGCAGAGCCCAGAGCCCTCCTGCATCCCTGGAGATCCCAGAGCAGCCTGGGGTGGGGTGGGATTGGATGGGATGGGATTGCGTGAGATGGGAAGATTGGATGATGGGAAGATGGGATGGTGGGATGGGATGATGGGATGATGGGAAGATGGGACGGGACAGGATGGGACGGGATGGAGTGGGATGGGATGATGGGATGATGGGATGATGGGATGATGGGATGATGGGATGATGGGATGCTGGGATGATGGGATGGGATGGGATGGGGGCAGCTTGTCCGCAACTCAAACATGCTGGAGGGAGAAATGGTTTCAAGGCTGAGTTCTTCCCCCTCTGACACCAAGGGAGGGTTTGCAGAGGCTCCCCCAGCCCAGGCAGGGCTTTGCCAGGCGCTGCGGGAGGATTAAAGCAAAGCAAGCAGGAGGCTCGTCCAGCGAGAGACCCTTCCTGGCACGGGCTCTACATTCCATACATTCCTACCTTCTCGCAGGTAAATCTTTGAAGAAGAACTTTTTTTTTTTTTTTTTTTAGTTTTTTTTGTCCTTTTTTTTTTTTTTTTAGAAAAGTGCTTTGCTGGGTTCTGCAGGAGGGAGGGGTGCTCGCGGTTTGTCGTCCTCTTTTCGAGGGACAATTTCTCTCCCTGCACACAACGAACCTCCCCTGCTCAAGGAAGTGCTACTTTCAGTCACAAGGTCAGGGTAAACACGTTTTTTCAAATGTAAAGCAGTTTCAACTGTTTAAAGCACAATCATAGGGATGCGAGGAAAAAGAAAACCAAAAAAACCAAGCACTTTGCAAGAATTAAATAAAGCATGTAATAAATACGAATCATAAACTTCTGTACACAGGAGCAAGGGTTTAGGGGTTTTTTTCTTTTTTTTTTTTTTTAATCATTTAAGCAATATAAAAAAAATGTTTTTTCTGTTTTGCTTTTGTTTTCAGTGCATCTTCTTCCTCTTTAAAATGCTTAACCCTTTCCTTTCTGCATCTCTCAGGCCCAGGATTATGCACACCTAAATGGCAAAAAAGACAAGGTCTAACAAACCCCCTTTCCAAAAAACTCTAAAAAAATATTCACAGCCTCAAACAGTTTTGTACATTTCAAGCAACAAAAGGTATAGAAAAAGGCACAAGTAACTGCATACATGTGGAGATAATACCAGACTGGGACAAAGAAAACCAGGAATTTTCCATGGGTTTGGTCATTCACTAGAGTGCTTCTTATGATTATACTAAAGGAAATAGTGTTGAAAATGTCTGTTGATTTTACAGAGGAAGCCTAAAGGTGGAACAGCTGGCGGAGGCTTAAGTACTTCCCGCGTCTTCATCCACCTTTTTGTGAGTTTGACCTAAATCGGAGTGCTCTGGCTGTGGGCTGCTCCCGCCGGGCTCTCCGGAGAGGTTCCTGGGGCGCGGGGCCTGGGGGTGGCCAGGGGGGGCTTCTGAGGGGCTGTCCCTGGCCAGCGAGGGGACGGCTGAGATGAAAGTGCAGGCTGGTTCCGAAGGGGTGCTCGAGCTGCCCGATGGCTGCTTGCCCGTGGCTTTGGAGGGTTCCTCCCCGCTGGCCGAGGGTTCCACAGAGGGCTCCTTGGGGGTGCTGGGGCTGCCTGGGGACACCGAGGCCCGTGGCCGCTCTGCCGGGCTGGGTTCGGCCTCCGCTGCAGGCCCGTGCTCCTCCTGCTCCTGCTGGAGCTCGCTAGTCCTCATCTTCTCCTCCGAGAAGCCACCACCCGCCGGCTCCGGGCTCAGGGTGTACTTGGAGACCTTGGCCACGGGGGACACGGATGCCGATGAAGGCTCTGGAGGGCTCTGGGACTCCCCGTCCCTCGTGGCGGCCCGGCTGAGCTGGGTGAGGCCGCCGGCTGCGGGGAAGTGTCCGCCTTGGAGGGGCAGCACGGGGCCGGGCACCAGGCTGGCGTGGGAGCTGGGCCTGGCCTGCACCATCTGGATGCCCCCGATGGGGATCATGGGGTACGGGGTCCTGGCGAGCTGCTGCGAGTGCAGCGGGAGGTGGCTGAAGACATTCTCCTCCCCTCGGCCGGGAGCGTGGAGGTCGTGAGGGGCCTGCAGGGGCCGGGGGCACGCGGGCGGCGGGGTGCCGGGGGAGCAGGGCGGGCTGCGGGGTTCCATCTTCTGTGCCGGGGGGGAAAAGAAGAGCTGGGTCAGTGTGACACGCAGGGGATGGCCTCCAAGGACTGGGGTTAGGGTTTTATGTGGGTTTGAGGGAGGTCAGTCAACTCAAGGAGATGTGGAACCCCAAACACTTAAGGTAAGGAGCAGCACAACCCACAGCGTTTCCCTTCTGGGATAAATACATGTGGGTTTGAGGGAAGTCGCTCAATTCAGGGAGATGTGGAGACCCAAACCCTTAAGGTGAAGAGCAGCACAACCCACAGCGTTTCCCTTCTGGGACAAATATGCCCATGGTGTGTTGGGGCACAGATCCAAGGATTTAGCTAAGGTCTGGATCATTATCAAATCAGAAAAGAAGAGCTGGGTCAGTGTGACACACGGGGGATGGCCTCAGCAGCAGCAAGGCTCACTGCAAGGACAGGGGTTAGGGTTTGTTTTGGGTTTGAGGGAGGTCAGTCAACTCGGGGAGATGTGGAGCCCCAGACCCTTAAGGTGAAGAGCAGCACAACCCACAGCATTTCCCTTCTGGGACAAATGTGCCCCTCGAGTGTTGGGGCACACATCCAGGGATTTAGCTTAGGCCTGGATCATTATAAAATCAGAGAAGTATTTGGCTGGAAGGGACCTTTAAAGGCCATCTTGTCCAACCCCTGCCATGGGCAGGGACGTCTTTAACTAGACCATGTATCTCCCAGCCCCATCCAACCTGGCCTGGATCCCCCTGGGCAACCTGTGCCAGGGCCTCCCCACCCTCTGAGTAAAGAATTTCTTCCTTAGCTCTATGAATGACCAATGGATCTCCCCTCTTTTAGTTTAAAACCATCACCCCTCCTTTCAGAGCTGCCTCTGGAACACTGGCAGAGCTGCCAGCATTTACTGCCAGCTGAGCTGCTTGGGATCCCTGTCAGTGCAGGGGGTTCCTGAGAGCCCAGAATGAGGTTATTTTATATTTATTTATTTATTTATTCATTTTCACTGTGCTTTCCTAAAGCAGGATTGCATCCTTACAGCTGCTGAGTGCAGGGATGCTTCCAGTGAGAGGCGGCATCAACTCCAGCACACCCAGCAGTGGGTCCCCACCACCACCCTCATGGGGTGCTCTGTGTAAATCAAGGGTTCAGACCCTACATTTTACCTTTTCCTCTTTCTCTCTCGGTGCTTCCCATAGTTTCCTAACGTACATCATGGAGAGATATGTGGCTAAACAGAAATGGATTAATTAGTGATGAGGTTATGACTAAATCCCTGCACAGGACTCCCAAGTAGAGGAAGCAACAATTGAAATCAACTTTCAATTAAGATGGGGTTGGAGATAAAATGTGAGGATCCACTGGAGGGCACATTTCTTTGTAGGATTATGGGGAATAATTCCCTGATCCTGTGAGCTGGATCTCTGAGGAGACAGCAGAGGAAAGCAGCAAAAGAGAACAGGAAAGAGAAAAAGGAAGAGCCACCAAAGGCAGTGTGTGCTGGGTCAGCAGTGACAAACCCCAACACTGCTAAATGTCACTTTATCCACAGGAAGCCGTGGCTAAATCACTTCAGGGATGCTGGGAAACCCCAAACAAATATTTCAGTGGTGCAACAATCACCACGGGGAGAGTCTGCCCTAAGCAAGGGTCAGTGGGAAGGGAGGTGGTCGGGGTGAGACTTGGCAGTGAGCCTGACACTGGAACTGAGCTAAGATCATCTTCAAGTTCTGTTTGGAACCTGATAAACTCTTCTCTGGTCTTTCTGTCTCTTGTGGCCTTACCAGGAATGTTAATTTTGCAATATAAGCCTGGCTGTCCATCGTGCTGATAAAGGGGAATTTTTCCATTTAGGTTTATTCTGGTGTTTTGGAGGCACACAGAGAAGTAACAGTGGTGGCTCTGGGTGTAGAAAAGGAGCAGGAAAACGAAGCCAAAAGGTAAATGTGACCAAAGGAGCTGAAAGGTGGGAATGGCAGACAAGCAGGGCTTAAAACCTTGTCTCCTACTCTGGATTTGGGAGCTGAGGGGATTCGCTCCAAGCAGAGGCAACCTGAAGTTATCCTGACAGAAGAGCTGAAGGGTGAGGGTTTCCAGAGCCCTGGGATTCACCACAAGAAGTGGATTGACAGGAAAGGGAAACAGCATTAAAGGAAGCCAAGGTTTGGCCCCACAGTAAAGGACAGTCTCTGAGAAGGAGAGGCAAAGACTCAGAGTGGAAAGGAGCTGGAAGGAGGCACCACAGGACAGAAGGTTAGCATGGGCATGGCAGAAAGGTCTGGAGAAGCCCTGGCTCAGCATCTGGGGTGGCAGGGGCTCTGTAAAGCCTCTCTCTCTCCCCAGTGCAGCCCCAGGGGCTGGAGTCTCTCCCCACAGTGAGGGGATCTCATGTTCCTCAGCACAACTGAGAGCAGAGCCAGGCACTCCAGCAGGAATGGGAAATATTTCCCCAAACCCCCCCATCAGTGTGCCTGCAGCCCTGGGAGGAACAGGAAAATTCCCTTTACCCACAGGATTGGATTTGTCCAGCAGAGAGATTAAATCATGTTCTGGACCCAGTGGGAAACCCCTCTCTGTGCTGAAGAGAGGAGAGATGAAATGAGAGCTGTCCAAACAAACATTTCTCAGCAGTTCATCCAGCAGAGCTGGCTGTGGGTGGACACAGGGCTCAGCCAGGGCTGGCTCAGGTCACTGACCACTGGGAAATGGTCACAGCTCCACCCCAGCCTGGGAAACCTCAGGGATGGGAATGAAATTCCCAGGAACAAAAAGGCTCTTAGTGATAATTAATCATTAAGAGTTTGTCCTTGCTGATTGTCCCAGCAGGACTGGCTGGCTCAGGAGTGGGAATAACCCCTTGGAGAAGGGATAATTTTATTTCTCTCCAACTGAGAAGGGCAGGACTCAAATTGGTGCAAACCCCACTGCTGTCCCCTGTCCCTGTTTTCTGGGTCACTTGTGACAGTGACAGTTCTCAGGGTCACTTCTGCATCACAGCCTTCACCAAAAACTGTGACAGAGACCACCCTGTGGGGACCAGAGGGCAGCAGGGCACTGGACTTACCAGCTTGGACTCGTAGAGCTGTAAGTTTTTGCCAAAGAACCTGTGAGGTAGAGGCATCGAAGAGAATATCCCGGGCTGGGCTTGATATGAGCTTGGAACTTTGTCCTCTGCTGATTTGCTCGTGCCAGGCAAGTCCTCTTTGCCAGGGGGTGGATACCTGGCCAGCTCCAAGCAGCCTGGAGACAAGACTTTCTTCAGGGAGAAGTACCTCAGGGATGCCATCTCTCTGCTGGGCGACGAGTGCCTGGCAGGGGCCACTTCTCCATCTGGGGGGAGGGCTGTCCTCGGGGACAGCTCCCTCCGGGGGGACAGGTGCCTGCTGGGCGACAGCTCGAGCCTTGGGGACACACATCTCAATGGAGACGCCTCCCTCCTGGGAGAGAGGCGCTGGCAGGGGGACAGCCCCCTCCCCGGGGACAGGCACCTCAGGGAGGACAGCTCTGCCGTGGGGGAGAAGCGTTTGGGGGACGTTTCGTTTTTGGTCAGTAAGTGCTTCCTCGCCAGCACTGCTCTGCTGCTGCTGCTGCTGCCACCCCCTCTGCCACACTCCTGGCTCGGGGACCACCTTTTCCTCGGCGAGGTGTCTTTGGAGGTCGACAGGTCCATGACCAAGGACATCTGTGGCCTGGTGACAGACTCTCTCTCAGCAGGAGCCAAGTGCTCAGTGGAGGTCAGAGCTGGTCTGTGGAGGCTCAGGAAGCTGTGGCACACAGCAATGTCACTGCTGTCTGCCGACCACTTGCTCTCCAGCCCTGAGGAGGAGGAGGAGGAGGCCTGCTGGCCTTCCCCTGCTTTCGGGGTGCTGGAGGCAGCTTCTTGAGCTGGGGATGTTTGGGTGCCTTCCTCTGGAGAGGACGGGGAGCCCCCTGAGGAGGGCAGCAGGAGGGTGCCGGCTTTGCCTTCCGGCAGCTTCGGCGCTGGCTCGTCTTGGCTCTCCTCTTCCTCCTCGTCTTCCTCGTCCTCGTTGTCGTCGTCGTCGTCAGATTCCTCGAGGTCTGAAAACTGGTGCTCCTCAATGGGCTCAGATCCCTCCCGCCCCTCAGAGTCCTGGAAAAGGTCTTCACTGGTTCCTGGAGGCAAACACAGAGCAGAGAGTAGAAAACACCTTCAGGGGCTATTTCTGTGCTAAGTCTGCTCACAGAACACATGTAAGGGGTTATTTTTGAGTTAAATCTTCTCACCAAACACATGTAAGGGGCAATTTTTGAGTTAAATCTGCTCACCAAACACATATAAGGGGCTATTTGTGTTAAATCTGCTCACAGAACACATGTAAGGGGCTATTTCTGTGCTAAATCTGTTCACAGAACACATGTAAGTGGTTATTTTTGAGTTAAATCTGCTCACAGAATACATGTAAGGGGTTATTTTTGAGTTAAATCTGCTCACAGAGCACATGTAAGGGGTTATTTTTTAGTTAAATCTGCTCACAGAACACATGTAAGGGGTTATTTTTTAGTTAAATCTGCTCATAGAATACATGTAAGTGGTTATTTTTGAGTTAAATCTGCTCACCAAATACATACAAGGGTCTATATGTGTTAAATCTCCTCATAGAACACATGTAAGAGGCTATTTTTGTGATAAATCTGCTCACAGAACACATGTGAGGGGCTATTTCTGTGCTAAATCTTTCCACCAAACACATGTAAGGGGTTATTTTTGCGTTAAACCTGCTCATAGAACACATGTGAGGGGCTATTTTTGTGTTAAATCTGCTCACCAAACACATGTTCAGGGTCTATTTCTGTGCTAAATCTGCTCACAAGCTCTAAGGGCAGAGAGGATCTGGCTGCTCTTGGGTCTGATCATCTCCTGCTCTGAGCTGCAGCCCTGCCCTCCGTGCCAGCTCCACTGCTGCTGATGCCAGCAGATCCCAGTGAATCCCACTCTACCCCAGTTCCAGTTCCAGCTCTGACAGCACACACAGCCCTCAGTCCCTGCTGGGCACCTGCCACACTCTTTATTTGCTCTAAAATGCAAAAAAAAACCCCTTTAATAGGTGAGAACAGCAGCACCTTCACCCTTCAGTGGGGTTTGATGATTATTTGTTACAATGGTGACTCCAGAATATCCTCAGCTGCACCAGCTCCGTGTGTTGGGCCTTTTCCTGCCCAGATTTCATGACAGATAAACACCAGCAAGGCAGGACTTTTGTTAAAAATCAAACAGGGTGGAAGGAACCTCTGTGGATATCCCTGGCTAGGATAAATTCCAGATGTGGTTTGAGGGTTTGGGGCTCTGTAAATCAGAGCTCTTAGGCAGTGAGGACGACAAAAAGCAAATTCTACAGGATTTTAAATATTTCTGCTGGTTAAAACACATCTCTCTTCTGCCTGAAGGGCCAGCAGGAGCTTTCTAAGCTGGATACCTATTGGATTTGTGGGGTGCCCCGTGGCAGGCAGGAATGATGAATCTGACTTCATGTTCTCAGAAGGCTAATTTATTATTTTATGATACTATATTATAATAAAGAATGCTATACTAAAGAGTACAGACAGGATACTTAAAGAAGGCTAAAAAGATAATAATAAAAACTCGTGACTCTTTCCAGAGTTCTGACACAGCTTGGCCCTGATTGACCAATGAGTCAAATCAACTCGCAGTAAAAACTAATAAAAACAATAATCTGTGGGTAAACAATCTCCAAACACATCCCACACGAGCACAACAGAGAATCAAATCAGATAATTATTGTTTCCCTTTTTCTCTGAGGCTGCTCAGCTTCCCAGGAGAAGAATCCTGGGTGAAGGGATTTTTCCAGAAAATGTGACGGTGACAGGTACCGAGCTGTCAATGCTCACAGGAAAATCTGCTCCTCCCCTGGCGGGAGTGCAGAGCTGCTGGCAGCAGTGACAGCAGTGACAGCCCCACAGGGCCACCGGGGACAGCCACTGGATGTCACTGCAGCCCAGCAGAACGGCACTGCCAGGGGTCTGCTCTGGGAATGCCACCCGTGCCAGCCAGGGGCCACAGCTGCTGGGACACCTCGGGTCGGGGCTGGCAGCAGAGCCTGGGTGCTGCTGTGACACCTGTGTGTGACACCTGTGTGTGACACCTGTGTGTGACACCTGTGTGATACCTGTGACACCTGTGTGTGACTGTCACTGTCACATTTTCTGGAAAAATCGCTTCACCGAGGATTTTGCTCCTGGGAAGCTGAGAAGCCTCAGAGAAAAGGAAAACAATTTTTTATCTCATTTGCTTCTCCTGTGTTGTGCTCATGGGAATGTGTTTGGAGATTGTTCACCCACAGGTGATTGTTCCATTGGATTCTGCTGGGAGTTGTTTTCACTCTTTGGCCAATCAGGGCCAAGCTGTGCCAGGGCTCTGGAGAGAGTCAGGAGTTTTCATTATTATCTTTTTAGCTTTCTGTAATTATCCATTCTGTGTTCTTTAGTAGAGTTTAGTATAGCATTCTTTAATATAATATAGTATTATAAAATAATAAATCAGCCTTCTGAGAACATGGGATCCGATTCATAATTTCCTTCCTGCCATGGAGGACCCTGAAAATACCATAAGTGACACCTGTGTGACCCCCGTGTGTGACACCTGTGTGATACCTGTGTGTGACTGTCACTGTCACATTTTCTGGAAAAATCCCTTCACCCAGGATTTTCTCCTGGGAAGCTGAGAAGCCTCAGAGAAAAAGGAAAACGATTATTATATGATTTGCTTCTCCTGTGTTTGGCTGCTTTGGAATGTATTTGGAGATCGTTTACCCACAGGTGATTGTTTCATTGGATTCATGAGAATTGTTTTGATTAAATGACCAATCAGGGCCTAGCTGTGTCAGGACTCTGGAGAGAGTCACAAGTTTTCATTATTATCTTTTTAGCCTTCTGTCTGTATCCTTTCTGTATCCTTTAGTATAGTTTAGTATAGCATTCCTTAATATAATATAGTATCATAAAGTAATAAATTAGCCTTCTGAGAAAAATAATAAATTAATAATAAAATAATAATAATAAATTAATAATAAAATAATAAATTAGCCTTCTGAGAATATGGAGTCAGATTCATCATTCCTTCCTGCCATGGGGGACCCTTAAAATACCACAAGTGACACCTGTGTGTGACATCTGTGTGACCCCTGTGTGACCCCTGTGGGTGACACCTGTGTGATACCTCTATGTGACCCCTGTGTGTGACACCTTTGTGTGACAAATGTGTGTGATATTTGTATATCCTGATGAAGGGAGAAATGATGGATCTGACTCCATGTTCTCAGAAGGCTAATTTATTATTTTATGATACTATATTATATTAAAGAATGGTATACTAAACTATACTAAAGGATACAGAAAGGATACAGACAGAAGGCTAAAAAGATAATAATGAAAACTCCTGACTCTTTCCAGAGTCCCAACACAGCTTGGCCCTGACTGGCCAAAGAGTGAAAACTCCCAGCAGAATCCAATGGAACAATCACCTGTGGGTAAACAATCTCCAAACACATTCCAAAGCAGCAAAACACAGGAGAATCAAATCAGATAATTATTGTTTTTCTTTTTCCCTGAGGCTTCTCAGCTTCCCAGGAGAAAAATCCTGGCTGAAGGGATTTTTCAGAAATTGAATGCCGCTCTCTCCCTGGAGAGGGATTCTGGATTGTGAAATCCTCCATGGTGACGGGGCTGCTGGGCCCGGGCTGTTTGCAAACCCCCAGGGGAACTGAGCTCAGAACAAATATTATTCCAAACTCCCAGCTGCAGGCTGAGCTGTGCAGATTTCCTGCTTGGAACAGGAATGCATTTCACTGGCAGAGCTGGGAGCCAGCCCTGGCTCTGCCTTTGGGGCTGGGGACAGGCAGGAGCTGTGCCTGGGCATGGTGCTCTCCTTTCCTTGCCCCAGCTGGGACAGAGGAATCCCTGTCACTGGAAATGCCAAATCTGCCCCAGTCAGGGGTCAGGAGTGAAGGGAAACTGAAGCCAGCCCCAAAGGGAGGAGCTGATGCATTTGGCACCACAAATTCCAGCGAGGGGAACATCCCAGAGAGTCCTGGGACAGCCCCAGGGAATTGCTTTGGCATCCTCACACAATCCCTGCAGGCAGGGACAGAGCTCAGACCTGAGCCAGGCTTCCAAAATTCATCCTGCTGAGCTCACGGGGAGAGAAAGGGCAGGGCTATGGGAGATATGTTTGTTTGATGTTTGGGAGAAATGACAAGGAGGATTTTATTTTATTAGAAGGTTCTATATTATATTATATTATATTATATTATATTATATTATATTATATTATATTATATTAATTATACCATATCATATTATACCATATCGTATCATATTATATCATATTATGCCATATCATATCATATTATATCATATCATATTATGTGAATTTGTTAAGTATTTAATTGCACAACTCTACACTATTTTGTGACTGTTAGCTGATAGTTTTGATACATATATACTTGGATTTCATTGGTTAGTGAATTAAAACACTTATATTAGAATTTAATTATTATTTTTTTTTAGGCAAACAATTTTTTTACAATGTATTTTACTTATGAACAAACACAGGCTGTGGCAAATGAGATAAGAATTGAGAATAAAAGTATTGAGACGTGAGAACAAAAGTAAAAATATCTCTTATTGAGGTAAGAATTATCTCAATAAAAATTGAGATAATTTTTCCTTTTTCTGAGGTTCAGAGAATGAGAATCCCAGAAATTTTTTGGGAAGTTGTGTTTTGCTTTTCTGTGTGAAATGTGGTGACACAGGGCAGGGAGGGATGGAGGAAGGAAGGAGAGAGGGAATTGGTGGGAATGTGTCCTGCTGGCAGCTTTGTCTGAGGTTGCCTCTCATTCCATGTGTGTTATTTATTCTCCCCAGCTGGTACCAGCCCACCGAGCCCAGCCCAGGCAGGAGTGAGGAATTATACTCCAATCTCCTTTTATAGTAACACCCCTTGCTTTCTGCTGCCCCTTAAATAGAAATACAAACAATCAAGTGAAATACAACCCCAGTTTAAAATAATCCAGGGAGTTTTAGGAACTGCTGCTCCCTCCCTGCCTGCCCCCAGAGGAAAGCACAGCAACCTTCCTGTGCTGCTTTGTGTCACGTGGAAATTGGAGCCTTTTTTATTATTATTATTTAATTAAAACAGCCCATTTCATTGCTGTTCTGAGTCTCTTTGTGAGGAAGAGAGAGGACACAGGGGAGGCTCTTTGCAGCCCCTCACCCTGAGAGCAGGGGCTGTGATCACAGCTGGGATCTCGAATTTCTCATGCACTTTTCTGCCATTCCTGGGTTGTTTTCTCATCCATCCAAGCAGCCCCAACCATTAGAGGAGAAAATCCCATTTTCTGCATGTCTCCTTGGCTGCTGTGTTTAACACTGACATTTGTGAGCAATGACTCTGCTCATGGAGCAGAATATTCCCATGGCCAGCAGAATATTCCCTGGTTTTACCAGGTGGGAGAGAAGCTGGGAGGAGGGAAAGGAAACCTCCCCTGACCCCATCCCTGCTGAGGGAACCTCTGTGAACCCCCTGAACAAACCCACAGAGCTCTGAAGGGGTGGGAATGGGAATGGTGGGACTGGGGAAAGGGAATGGGGAATGGGGAATGGGAAATGAGAAATGGAAATGGGGAATGGGGATGGGGAATGGGAAATGGGAATGGGGATGGGAAATGGGAATGGGGAATGGGAAATGGAGAATGGGAATGGGGAAGGGAAAATGGGGAATGGGAAATGGGAAATGGAAATGGGGAATGGAAAATGGGGAATAGGGAATGAGAAATGAGAATGGGAAATGGGGAATGGGAATTGGGAATGGGAATGGGAAATGAGAAATGGGAATGGGAATAGGAAATGGGGATGGGGAATGGGAATGGGGAATTGGGAATGGAAATGGGAATGAGAATGGGAATTGGAAATTGGGAATGGGAACTAGGAAATGGGAATGGGAATGGGAAATGGGAGAATCCCCTGTGTGACACTCTGGGGACTTTCTGTGACTCCAAACTCCCCCAGAGTGCTGGCCCAAGGTCCGGAGAGCCCAGGGCAGCTCTGCCTCTGAGAGACCTCCCAGAGCCAGGGGGGACAACAGCCCTGCAGCCTCGGGCAGCGGGACAATGGATTCACTGATGTCACACTGACAGTGTGTCACTGCTGCTGTGTGACACTGCCCATGAGTGACACTGCCCATGAGTGACACTGCCTCTGTGACACTGCCCGTGTGTGACACTGTCCATGAGTGACACTGCCCATGAGTGACACTGCCTCTGTGACACTGCCCGTGTGTGACACTGTCCATGAGTGACACTGCCCATGAGTGACACTGCCTCTGTGACACTGCCTGTGTGTGACACTGCCCCTGTGTGACACTGTCCATGAGTGACACTGCCCATGTGTGACACTGCCTGTGTGTGACACTGCCCTTGTGTGACACTGCCCCTGTGTGACAGTGCCATGTGTTACACTGCCCCTGTGTGACACTGCTTGTGTGTTACACTGCCCGTGTGCGACGCTGTCCATGAGTGACACTGCCCCTGTGTGACACTGCCTGTGTGTGACACTGTGTGTGTGACACTGCCATGTATGTGTGACACTGCCATGTATGTGTGACAGTGCCCATGTGTGACACTGCCCTGTGTGACACTGCCTGTGTGTGACACTGCCCATGTGTGACACTGCCCTGTGTGACACTGCCTGTGTGTGACACAGCCATGTGTGACACTGCCATGTATGTGTGACACTGCCCCTGTGTGACACTGTCCCTCTGTCACTGCCCCTGTGTGACACTGCCCATGTGTGACACTGCCCCTGTGTCACACGATCCCTGTTTCGCTGTCCCTGTGACACTGCCCACAAGTGACACTGCCCGTGTGTGACACTGCCCGTGTCACTGTCCATGAGTGTCACTGCCCCTGTGTCACTGCATGTGTGTGATACTGTCCCTGTGACACTGCCCCTGTGGGTGTCACTGCCCCTGTGTCACTGCCCCTGTGTGTGACACTGCACCTGTGTCACTGCCCCTGTGTCACTGCCCCTGGCCTCTCCAGAGCATGGCAGCCACACTCTGTGACACCAGCAGGACCCTCCCGTGTGCTGGGGGCACTGCTGAGCCCTCCCTGCAGCACCACAGCCTGCAGGCAGGCACAGAACCAGAGCCTCAAAATAAAATAATCAAAACATCAACAATCAAAAGTCCTCTGGTTCCACCAACCCCAGCCAGGGCACCCAGGGCACCCAGGGCACCCAGGGGACCCAGGGGACCCAGGCTCCCAGTGACCCTGCCCTGGTCACAGCTCCCAGCACTCAGAGCATGCCCTGGCAGGAGCCTGGGGGCACAAAGAGCTCCCCATGTGTGGCAGGGTGGGCTCTGCCCTGGCTGGGTGCTGCCCCTCCTCACACCCCAGCAGCTCTGCACAGGAAAGGTTGGGTTGGTTTTGGGTTGGTTTTACCTTCCTCGGCTTCCAGATCCACCGGTGGAGATACCAACACGCCCAGCTCCTGACATTTTTTGCTGTGGGCCTTTGACTTCATGTGTTTAGTCAGATTCCCTGAAAACAAGCAGAAAATCCATTTTACTCAAATATGGTTCTTCCCCCCCCCCCTTCTTCTTCCCCGTTTTAAAATTTTTTTCTCTTTTTCTGCAGATTTTTTCTTTTTTTCCCTTTTTTTTTTCCCTTTTGCACACTAGGGAGTCACAAATCAAAACCCTCCCTGAACCAGCCAAAGGTCCCTGACTGTCCCCAAGCCCTCCCCACTGCAAATCCCTGGTGACACAAGGCCAGGTCCCCCTTCCCTCCCTTTGCTGCTGCCCCAGGGTGCAGGATGAGGCACAGGCAGGGTGTGGGACCTTCCAGGGCTTGTGCAGCCTGGAAAAACTGCTGGGGCACACTTTGGGCTGGGGGAAGAGATGGCCTGGGCTGCCTTCAGCTGTGAGGGTGCAGCAAATTAAAAATGGGAGAAAAGCAAGGATGGAAACACATCCCAGTGTGCCATCATCATCATCATCATCATCATCCTCCAACCTCATCCCAACAGCCCCACCTGCCTGGAGGAGACACCACAAGGCAGAGTGGGTCTACCCTGGAAATGTGCCAAAACCAAGTGGATGTGGCACCTGGGGACATGGGGCAGTGGTGGTGGCCTTGGCAGTGCTGGGGGAGGGTTGGGCTGGATGATCTTGAAGGGTTTTTCCAGCTTTAATGGTTTTATGACAGCACAGCAAAGAAAAAATAGGAGTAAAGCAGGGATGGGAAACACGTCCCAGTGTGGCATCACCTCCAACCTCATCCCAACAGCCCCACCTGCCTGGAGGAGACACCACAGGGCAGAGTGGATCCACCCTGGAAATGTTCCAAAACCAACTGGATGTGGCACTTGGGGACATGGGGCAGTGTTGGTGGCCTTGGCAGTGCTGGGGGAGGGTTGGACTGGATGATCTTGGAGGGTTTTTCCAGCTTTAATGGTTTTATGATTCTATGATAAAATGAGGATTTGAGGTGCCAACAAGAGGGAAAACCCTGCACTGCCATTTTTTTCCAAAAAAGAATGGTTTAGGTGCTCTGGAAATGTTCCAAAAATGTATGGATGTGGCACTTGGGGACATGGGGCAATGGTGGTGGCCTTGGCAGTGCTGGGGAAGAGTTGGGCTTGGTGATCTTTGAGGGCTTTTCCAGCTTTAATGATTTTATAATTCTACAATAAAATGAGGATTTGAGGTGCCCCATATTCCCCCATCTTCCCCAAAAAGAATGGCTCAGGTGCTCTGGAAATGTTCCAAAACCAACTGGATGTGGCACCTGGGGACATGGGGCAATGGTGGTGGCCTTGGCAGTGCTGGGGAAGGGTTGGGCTGGATGATCTTGGAGGGTTTTTCCAGCTTTAATGATTTTATGAACTTACAATAAAATGAGGGTTTGAGCTGCCAGCCAAAGGGGAAAACCCTACATTCCCATATTTCCCAAAAAAAGGAATGGCTCAGGTGCTCTGGAAACATTCCAAAATTGTGTGGATGTGGCACTTGGGGACATGGGGCAGTGGTGGTGGCCTTGGCAGTGCTGGGGAAGGGTTGGGCTGGATGATCTTGGAGGGCTTTTCCAGGTTTAATGGTTTTATGAGGGTACAGAAAAGAAAAAATGGATGGGAAACACATCCCAGTGTGGCATCACCTCCAACCTCACCCCAACAACCCCACCTGCCTGGAGGGGACACCACAGGGCAGAATGGATCCACCCTGGAAATGTTCCAAAACCAACTGGATGTAGCACTTGGGGATGTGGGGCTTCCCCAGCTTTAATGATTTTATAATTCTATGATAAAATGAGGATTTGAGCTGCCAGGCAAAGGGGAAATCCCTGCATTCCCATTCTCCCCCAAAAGAACAGCTCAGGTGCTCTGGAAATGTTCCAAAACCAAGGGTATGTGGCACTTGGGGACATGGGGCTTTTCCAGCTTTAATGATTTTATGAATTTACAATAAAATGAGGGTTTGAACAAGCAACAAGAGGGAAAACTCTACATTCCCACTTTCCCCCCCACAAAAAAATGGCTCAGGTGCTCTGAAAACATTCTAAAAACACTTGGATGTGGCACATGGGGATGTTGGGGTTTTCCAGCTTTAATGATTTTATGAATTTACAACAAAATGAGGGTTTGAGCTGCCAAGAAGAAGGGCAAACCCTACATTGCCATTTTCCCCAGAAAGAAGGGCTCAGGTGCTCTGGAAGGCACCAAAGGGCTGGGCCAGCTCAGCTCCTTGAGCAGGAGGAGCCTTGGACACCCTCTGGAACTCAGAAATTCCCAGTGAGGCTTCCCCAGGGCCAGGATGGGATGTGGGGTCACTGGGGCTGCACTGGGAATGCTCAGAGGGCACCTCTCTAATTCTGCCTCCCAAATTACAGGCGGGTTAATTAGACACTAATTAACCCCACTTACAGGCCAGGGAAATGCTGAACAAAGGGGAGCATTGGCTGGAGGGGATGGAGCAGGCAGGAAAATGAAGGGTAGGAAAATTAAAATAAAAATGTCCAATTTTTCTTTTCTTCTCTACAGCTCTTCCTAAAATCCCCAACTGGGATTGGGAGGGACCTTAAAGTCCATCCAGGGACAGCTCCCACTGTCCCAGGCTGCTCCAAGCTCCATCCTGGCTTTGGGAACTTCCAGGGATTTATGGGCTGATGAGGAGGAAGCTGGGCCCTGCTGAAGGAGTGTTTGAATTTCCCATACCCTGCTGTGCCCTCAGCCTCGCTGGCACTGACACCTGAGGGCACTGAGGAGCACCTGGCTTGGTTTTCTCAGCAAAAAATTAAAAAAAAAAAGAGGAAAACCAGAATTCTCCTATTTTATTACAACCTCCAGCAAGGACTGAGGTCATTCAGTACAAAGTCCCCAATCCCTGAGCTGGGGGAGCACAGGGGGCCTCTCTGAGCCTCTCCTCCTGCTGCTCTGGGTATCAGGGATAAAAAAGCCACTATTCACTGGAGCACAGCATTACCCGTGGTGCCACAACCACCCAGCTGCCACCTTGATTTCTCCTGAGCCCATGAATTATTTATTTCAGCCCATTTTATACAAAATGGAGCAGCTCCAGCAGGAAACACCACGAGAGACAAAGGCTGACTCTATATCCCTGTGTGTCTGGCACCCAACCTGGACGTGGATTCAGGGCATGTTTAACAACTCGAATGCAGCAAAACAGCTCCAAATAAAAGAGATTTATTCTATTTAAGCCTCGTGTTTAACTGCCCTGGGCCCCCAGGTCAGGACACTCAGGTGTGAGGATGAGCTCAGCTCCCTGCTCCAAACCAGAGCCCCTTTCCCCACCCCAAAGCAGGAGCTCTGTCGTGGCCCCAAACCCACCCCATGAGCCAGGAGTGTGTCCTCACAGACACCTCTGGGTGTCTTTTTTTTTTCACTAATCCCAGAACTGGTGAAAAAAAAAAAAAAGAAAAAATGAAAATGAAAAATGAAAAAAAAAACATCCCCATCCACAGTCCCAGCTGTGGCCTCACGGAGCTGGAATTTCATTTTGGGAATGAGAAGCAGCAAGAGCAGCCCAGACTGAGTCAGTTACTGCAAACCCCCTGTGCTGCTGCCTGTCCATGCTCAGCCAAACCCTGCCTGGAGCCCCTCCAGGGACAGCAAACACAGCCCCAGCAGTGAGCAGGGCTTTGTGGGGACCCAGCTCAGTGGGGAGGGGACATCCCCAGCGTTCTGGTGGCCCCCAAACCAGCCCAGAAATCCTCTGTGCCACCAACAGCCCTGGAAACACCAGCAGGGAGACCCAAACTGAGGGAGCAGCAGGAATTCCTGAGGAGGGGGAGCTGCTCAGTGCTCTCAGGCCCTTAGGGGTGCTCTGAGGCCACCGTGACCACCTCAGGTGTCCAAATGCCGCCTCAGGTGTCCAAAAGGCACCATGGCCACCTCAGGTGTCCAAAAACCACCATGGCCACCCTGGAAACAGCAGGAGGGAGGCCCAGACTGAGGGAGCAGCAGGAATTCCTGAGGAGGGGGAGCTGCTCAGTGCCAGGGTTTGCTCTCAGGTCCTCAGGGGCACTCTGAGGCCACTGAGGCCACCTCAAGTGTCCAAAAGCCACCATGGCCACCTCAGGTGTTCAAAGACCACCTTGGCCACCTCAGGTGTCCCAAGGCCACCATGGCCATGTCAGGTGTCCAAAAGCCACCATGGCCACCTCAAGTGTCCCAAGACCACCTTGGCCACCTCAGGTGTCCCAATGACAGCTGTCTGGCCACACCAGTGTGTCCCTGTGTAGCTGCAGGACCTGCAGGGCTCCCAGAGCCCTTCTGCCCTTCTGCTGGGGCTCAGCAGCTGCTGGGTTTGCCAAGACGTGCCAGGAGCCACCAGTGTCCCCTGCTGTCCCGTTTTCTGTCGCTGGCCAGGGCAGTGTGTGGCTGCTACCTTCCTTTCCCAGACCCCAGTGCCAACAAATTCACCCCAAACCCCAAAGGACCAGCTCATCCCAAGCTTTGTTTCCTTCTCCTAAAGCTCCTTTTCCTTCTGCTCTGTCTCTCCCTTCCTCCCCCAGGTAAAGCTGCTGGCCAAGATCCTCCTGCAGAGCTCTGGGTGCAAATTTTGTTGGAGAAATCCCAAGAAAACAGGGATGCTGCATCCTTTCAGGGAAGGACAGATCCTCATCTGCCCCCTCTGCATCATTTTAAGGAAATTAAAAGCTGGAGGCTCCTTTCCCTGGGCTGAGAAGCTGAGTGATCATCCTGGGAGCAATCTGCAGGACGAGGAGATTTATCTGATCAGGGCTCTTCCTCCAGTTTGTGTTTTTTTAGACCCCTTAATTAACGCTGGCAGGATGAAACGCTCGGCAGATTTCCAGTAAAACCAACACCACTTTGCTAAGAGAGAGCTGGATTTCAATCCTACCAGGGAAGACTCACATCTACTTGTTGCCTTGCAGAGTTCTGGCTCCCAAGTTAAAAAAAAAAGGAGAAAAAAAATAAAAGAAAACCACACAGCATTGCTTCCTTGGAAACCGTGGAAAAACATCTTTGAGGGAGCAAGAGAGAGCAGCAGGGAGCTGGATTTAAATAGCAGAGGAATTTCACTGAACCCTAAGCAGGTAAGTGCTCCTTATTGGGGATTGTTTACCAAAAAAAGCTCCCAGATTTGCAACCAACTGGTTATATTTAAAAAATCCCTCAGGAATTCCTGGGAATGCTGAGCCCCCAGGAGGAGCAGGGGCAGTGTGAGCACAGCTCCTATTACGCCTGCCCAGAACTATGTGCTCAGCTCTGCCCATGCTGGGAGCTCTTAGTGGGACTTAGAGCAGCTTAAATGCCTGTGTTGTTTGGAGAAAGCTGAGACTGGAGCCTTCCAAAAGCACCTAAAGCAGCTTAATAGGGACTAGAAGTGATTTCCCAGTTAAATTTCATGAGGGAAATTAATTTTTTTTTTTTTTTTTGGAAGAGCTATTATCATGTTTTTAAGGAGTTGAAGCAGAACGTGGGGAGCTGAAGCATTGAGATTCCTGGGAAAATGATCCTGTCTGTTCTGGGGATGATCCTTTCTATTTCTGCTGTTAAATCTGATCAATTGAGCAACAACAGAAAAAAAAAACCCTAAAAAAACCAACAAATGAGTGAGTGCAGGAGGCAGCACTGAGACACAAAGAGTCATCATGAACAATTGTCACATTCCTCCTTGGAAAGCACTTGCAAGGAGAGCAGCAGCTCCTCTGGGAGGAGAAAACAGCCATGGAGCCAGGCTGGGAGAGCTGGGGGTGCTCCCCTGGAGAGGAGAAGGCTGCAGGGAGAGCTGAGAGCCCTTGCAGGGCCTGAAGGGGCTCCAGGAGAGCTGCAGAGGGACTGGGGACAAGGATGGAGGGACAGGAGGCAGGGAATGGCTGCCAGTGCCAGAGGGCAGGGCTGGATGGGATCTTGGCAATTGGGAATTGTTCCCTGGCAGGGTGGGCAGGGGCTGGGCTGGAATTGCCAGAGCAGCTGTGGCTGCCCCTGGAGCCCTGGCAGTGCCCAAGGCCAGGCTGGGCATTGGGGCTGGCAGCACCTGGCACAGTGGGAGCTGGCCCTGGGCTGCAATCAGCTGCCATTGAAGATCCCTTCCCACCCAAACCACTCTGGCATTCACATTCCTCAATCCAGGATGGAAACCAGCACCAAAAGCCATTGCAGCAAATGGAGAAAGGAAAGGAAAGAATGATTGCCTGGCTGCTTGCAGGTGCCCCCAGTGCCATTTCCCACAGGGGGTTTGTAGCTTGGCAAGGCCTGGTTAGAGAGGTTTGGGCTGTGCCAGGGTGCCCAGAGCAGCTGTGGCTGCCCCTGGAGCCCTGGCAGTGCCCAGGGCCGGGTTTGGAGCTCCTGGGACACTGGGAGGTGTCCCTGGGGTGGGATTTAATGTCCCTCCCAACCCAAATCATTCTGGATTCTGTGATTTTGCTGGGGGATGCCCTCACACACAGAACCAGCCATAACTGATATTTTGTGTGCCAAATAAATCCTTGAACCAGGTTTTATGTGGGTTTTAAATAAGGCACAGGCCTTGATTTAGGCCTTGGTGGGGAGCTGGTGTCCCCAGGTGGGACTTTGTGGGGAGGAAAGCTTTCATTTACAGAATTCATTGGGCAGAGGAGTTCAATCTTTTAGAAAATCGATTATTATCTTTTATCCTTATTGACATATGGATTAAAGGAGTGAATTTGCACATGCAGCCTGCCTGGATCCACACAGGCCATAAAACATCAGCCACCTCCTGGATCAGATCTCTCCAGCCAAAAGTTGATATTCCAGAGAGGTACCCAGGATTTGCAGATTTCCAAATGAGCAGAATTCCCAGTGGGGCTGAGACTTTAATGGCTGCACTGGCTCCAGAAAACACCAGTGAATATTTCCCTGGAGGTCACCAATCCTTTGCTTCCAGCCCTGATTCCTGGATTTTTTCCCTTTCTCTGGAGAGTTCCTGAGCCCTTTTGCTCAGTGTTTCCTCTCCTGGCTGCTCCATTGGCACATTTTCAGTTCCTGCCTCACATCCCATGGGATGTCCAGGCAGGAAATCCCTGGGGATAACTCTGTCCCATCCCAGGAGCACAGGGACAGCACCCAGGGATGCTCAGCCCATCCCTGGGGATGTGCCCATCCCTGTGCCCTGCTCTCCCTGCAGGGAACTCTGCCTGCTGTGCTTTCCAGAGGAGACTGAGGCTGCTGGAGCTGCAATAACAACAAACTGTGCAGCCCTTTAAGGGCTGGGGGGAATGCATTTAATGCATTTAATTTAATATATTCAATATATTCACATGTGCAGTACCCTCAGTGCTGTCAGGGGCTGATTCAAGGAACTGAAAATGAATTTATTGAAGGCTGTGGCTGAGCAGTCTGGAGTCTGGGAAGGGTGAGTGGCACAGAGTGTGAAATGGGGGTCTCCAGCCAGCAGTGTCCTTTATACATCTCCCTTTAAATGAAAGTGGAGCTCCTCATCCCTCCTGACCTCAGAGCTGTTCCAAACATTTTGTCCCGAATTTCTGAGGGCACTGGAAGCAATCAGGACCCTGTGAGAGGGTGATGTGGGTCTGAAGGAGGACCGAAAATAACTGGAAAATAATAATAATAATAACTGGAAAAGGGAATTAATGTGCCAGCACTGCCCCTCATCCCAACAGCAGCAAGAGAGAGGGGAAAGGGAAAGCTCTCCTCAACCTTCCTGAAAGGGAAAACAGCTTTTTCTTATTTCCTTCCTGCCCAGGAAACAATGCAGAAGCTGCTGAGCCTCCTTTAAAGACCCTTTTGGAGGCCACAGGCACAAAGCTCCACTGCAGGGGAGGGACAGACACCTCATTAAAGAGGCACCTTTAGATCTGCTCCAGAAACACCAAATCAAACAAATCTCTGCAAACCAAATTTCCAAGGCTGTTGTTCCCATCAGCAAAACGAGCACAGACACCAAAAAAAAAATAAAAATTAATCTCATGGATTTGCTTTAAAATAATAAAAAAAATAAAATTTCCCTGCAGTTCTCTAAGCCAAAGGAACAGCTTTGCTTCCAGTGACAGAAAGCAGCAAATTAATGAATAAGGGGAAATATTTATAGCATTTTCTGTTGCAAAAGTTTTCCCAGTTCTTGGAACACAGACATGGATTTTCTAGAGTGGGAGGGGTGGGGGGTGAGGTACATTTTAACCAGATAAAACTCCTCATTAAAAATAATAATAATAACAATAAAATCCCATTTAACTGCTTCCAGCCTACTGGAGAGTTTAGAGCATTAGATCATGCTGGAGAGATCTACCCCAGCCAAAACGAAGCCAGCTCCACAGACCTCCCCCTGGAGCTGATGCTGAAGGCTAAAATTAACTCTGGAAAGCTGATTTCTAAAAAAGCTCCGTGTTTGTGCAGGAGGGAGAGCTGCAGCTCCTGCATTCTGCATGCCCAGGGCTGCCAATCCCACCCAGCCCAGGGAGGAGCCAAAATGAGACAAACTCCCCCAAAAACGAGCTGGGAGCAGCAGCTCTGCACCCCCCTGCTCCTCTGGGTCACTTGTTATGAGCAGGAGTTTGAAATTGCTTTAAAAAATCACTGGCAGGGGCATGAGCAAAAAAAAAAAAAAATATTTTCTTCCTGCCCTTGCTGGTGATTTTTTAAGTGATCTCAAACTCTCCATCACCAGATGATGCTTTTGTCAACACACACAGAGCTTTTCCCCACTTTTCCAGAGCTCCCAAACAGTTTTTCTCCCGTTTCTGAGCACTCTGAGCACACTCCAGAGCTCTGCCCTTCGCCCCTCCAAACTCTTCCAGAGCTCCTTGTGTCCCCCAACCAGGTTCTCTCCCATTTTTGGGCAGTCAGGCACAGCCTGCGGTGTGCTCATGCAACTCTTTCAGCTCTTCCAGAGTTCCTTGTGCCCCCCAAAGATCTTTTCTCCCATTTTTGGGCACTTTGAGCACACTCCAGGGCTCTGCCCTTCATCCCTCTCAGCTCTTCCAGAGTTCCTTGTGCCCCCCAATCAGTTTTTCTCCCATTTTAGGCACTCTGAGCACACCCCAGGCTCTGCCCTTCACCCTCCCAGCTCTTCCAGAGCTCCTTGTGCCCCCCAAAGAGCTTTTGTTCCCCTTTTGGGCACTCTGAGCACACCCCAGGGCTCTGCCTTCATCCCTCCCAATTCATCCAGAGCTCCTTGTGCCCCCCACCATCTTTTCTCCCATTTTTGGCCACTCTGAGCACCTTCCAGGGCTCTGCCCTTCACCCTCCCAGCCAAGAACCATTCTCATGCAATTCCAAGTCACCACCATGCAACCATTTCTCCATAAATCCCTTATCCAGGGGAGTTCTGCCCATTCCATGCCCCCATGGGCAAACAGGTGCTTTGCCACTGAAATCCCAGCAGAGGGTGGATGATTTTTGCTCCATGGAAGGAAGGAAGGAAGCATTTCCATGCTCCCTTGGCCATGCCAAGCAGAAGAAGGGAAGGGTCTGTTTGCCATGTGCAGCCAGAGCTGACAGATCGTGGCCCTCAAGGGAGCAGAGATGAAGAGCAAAGCAGCCAGAGAGGTGGTGGAGAGGATGGTTTGATGCCATCACCCTGGGCAAAAGCCCGACAGAAGCATGGTGGGAGTGAGGTGAGGTGATGGGAGAGGCTGAGCGGGCTCAGCTCCCCAAGGGAAACCTCGGAACGAAGTCAAAGCAAGAGGGGACGAGAAAGGAAATGAATCAGAAACAGCTCCAGGATGGGAGGGAGAGGAAGAACCGGCGCTGGGATGTGCAGCATGAGAATCTGGCCTCAAACCCGGTGTCACTTCCCCTTCTGCCCCAGAGCCAGTGACCCCCAGCACGTTGGCACCCAGAAATCCCCGCCAGCCTTCCCAGCAAAGCCACCAGCTCCAGGCACTGCCCCGCCTGAGTCACTTCCTTGTCCTGCTCTGTCCCTCTGGGCCAGCACAGGTGCCACAGAGCACACAGCACACTGTGCCCTCCCACAGCCACGCTGTGCCACTGCCTGGGTGGCACCGGCTCCTCCTGGGCACTGAGCCCTCCCAGCTGTGCCACCCTCTGACACTGATGGAGCCACAGACAACAATGGGTGTTTTGGGACTTCCTGAGCTGGGAGGGACCCACAGGGTTCACCCAGTCCAGCTCCTGCATGGGACAGTGCTCCAGATTGCAATGCAAGATGTTTTCCATTACCATCTGTAGGGCAGATTATCTTTGTCAAGTGGGCAGTTTGCCTTATCTCTCTCTCTGAGTGACCACAATCACTCCTCCCTTGGGAGGGGACACCTGCTGATAACAGCTCTGGAATGTCCCTGCAGGGCTGATAAGAACTACAGCATCCCACTGGGAGATGGGAGCCCAGAGGGAGGAGCCAAGCATTCCTACCCGGATAGAATCTGGAGATTCTGGAACACCAGCACGGCTCCTGCACTGCATTGCCCAGAGGAACAGCAGCTGCCTCTTGCCCTGCATCTTCAGAGGCAGAGACTGCACCTTTCTCCAGGATCCCTGCTCCAGCAGAACCAGCCCTGACCCTGCAGGAGGGCTGAGCCACAATTCCAATGGCACTGCTGCCACCAGCCTGACCCACAGGGTGTCAGCTTGGGCTCTGACTCTGGCAGGGTTGGTTTAGTTCACTGCATTGTTAATTTATCCTTTTATATTTTTCCTTCCCTATTAAAGAACTGTTATTTCCTGCTCCCATAATTTTTGTTGCCTGAGAGCCCCTTAATTTAAAATTTATAGCAATTTGGAGGGGTGGGGAGGGTTTACATTCTCCATTTCAGGGGAGGCTCCTGCCTTCCTCAGCAGACTCCTGTCTTTCCAAACCAAGACAGACTGCCCCCAAAACCCCTAAATGTGCCCAAAATCATTGTCCAAAGCCTCCCTGAGCTCTGTCCAGCTGTAACCAAGAACCCGAGCCCCACACTTGCTGCTGCCTTGTCCCAGGACTTGCTGCCACCAGAGCTTTGTCCAACTCACGCTGCCAGACTCCTACAAGAAGTTAAAGGCATCTCTGGCCCATTTGGAAGGTCCCATTCCCCGTTTCTCATGGAATGAAGTTTTATTTTGCCTGTGGTTTGCAGACTCCTGCCTGCCCTCCCTGACACCCTCGCTGAGGCCATGGCAGAGCACACCTGGTGGTATTGATGGCTCGATGTCCTGGGATGAAAACCTTTAGGGAAAAGGTCCTTTGATGTGATACAGAGAATGTGGAAGCCACATGCAACTGCAGAGGATGAGGATGGGCAGACCTGGAGAGCAGCAGCAGGAGAAGCCCCCCAGAGCCTGGATCCAGGGGCTCAGCCTGGAGCTCCTGGGCTGGTTTTGTTCAGAAAGCCCTGCCAGAGAAGCTGCATTTCAGGACTTTTCCCTTGGACAAGCACAAGGAGGATGGCAGGGACGCTCTTCTGGAAACACCAACCAATTTCCAACTCCCTCATCCCCCTCCCTCCAACTGGGGGGCTTTGCCAGCCCCTGGCAATGCCTTCCCTCGCCCTTTGTGGGTGCCCCCAGCAGGCTGGCAGTGCCAGCACCCTGAGCAGAGGAGCTGGCAGCTGGCTGTGGCTTACCTTTGGTTTTAAAAGCAAAGTTACAGTACTTGCAGACGTACGGCCTGACGTCTGTGTGCGTGCGAATGTGTTTCTTCAGCATGCTGGGTTTCTTGCAGCGAATTCCACACTCCTCACAAACATACTTCCCTCTTCCACGGCCTCGCACATACACATACTCTTCGTTTGATTTGTACCTATGAGCAACAGGTGGCGTGATAAAGGGGAAAAAAAAAAAAAGAAGATTCCCACCTCAACAGAAGTCACAACTTTGCTGGGTTAGTTCAGAGTGTTATTGACACCACAGGTCTTGGTTGCTGTTTGGTAGCTCTGGGGAATTTGGCTAAATATGAATTAGCACCCAAAGCTTGTGCCCAGGAGCCTCCAGACACGTCCAGGATGGTCTCATGTCCTGAATCTGCTGCTCTGTGAGCCACAAGAGCCCAAAGCCGAGCTGGGACACGGGGACACCCCACTGTGCTGCTGTGCCCCATCCTCAACCACAAACTGAGGCACCCAGGCCAGGCTGGACAGGGTTTGGCCCAGGGCAGGATGGACAGGGTTTGTCCCAGGCCAGGCTGGACAGGGTTTGGCCTAGGCCAGGCTGGAGCGGGTTTGGCCCAGGCCAGGCTGGACAGGGTTTGTCCCAGGCCAGGCTGGACAGGGTTTGGCCTAGGCCAGGCTGGAGAGGGTTTGGCCCAGGCCAGACTGGATAGGGTTTGGCCCAGGCCAGACTGGACAGAGTCACAGGGACACCCCACTGTGCTGGTGTGCCCCATCCTCAACCACAAACTGAGGCACCCAGGCCAGGTTGGACAGGGTTTGGGCTGGGCCAGGCTGGACAGAGTTTGGCCCAGAGCAGGATGGACAGGATTTATCGCAGGCCAAGCTGGACAGAGTTTGGCCTAGGCCAGGCTGGACAGAGTTTGGCCCAGAGCAGGATGGACAGGATTTATCGCAGGCCAAGCTGGACAGAGTTTGGCCTAGGCCAGGCTGGACAGAGTTTGGCCTAGGCCAGGCTGGACAAGGTCTGTCCCAGGCCAGGCTGGACAGAGTTTATCCCAGGCCAAGCTGGACAGAGTTTGGCCTAGGCCAGGCCAGACAGAGTTTATCCTGGGCCAGGCTGGACAGAGTTTGCCCAGGCCAGGCTGGACAGAGTTTGGCCCAGAGCAGGATGGACAGGGTTTATCCCAGGCCAGGCTGGACAGTGTTTATCCCAGCCCAGCCCAGCTGCCTCTCAGTCCCTGCCATTTCAAACATGCCCAGGCTGCCTCTGCAGGTGCTGGGACGACTCATCCCAGCCAAAGCTCCTGGGACCTCCCACCCCCCAGGCTGCCACCTGAGATGTCACCAGTGTCACAAACCCCCCTGTGAGCCCTGCACAGCCTGAATGAGACACCCAGAATGGACACAAAGAGAAGAAAACATCCTTTTTTCTAATAAATAAATTGTGCTGCCACTAAATGTAAACACTGCAGACTCCAGGCTCTTTTATCTTTGGCACAGGATCACGATTTAGGTTTACCCAAGAGAATGAGGTTGGTCATCCTTCCTTCCCATTACAGATTTGATTTTCTGTCCAGGCATGAGTGCATGGGGAAGGCTGCAGGATGGGGGGGTTGAACAACCCTTATAAGACTGAGACAAATCTTTCAGCCTCCTGCTGCTCAGCAAATGAAGGCTGCAATTTCCTGTACTTGCAGCACAAGAAGAATAAGGTAACACCAAATTGCTCCCCTCAGATCTTAAAGAGGCCAAATTTTTGAAGCATGGCACTTCTTGCAAGTCATTTTTCTACCCAGGAGGAATTAAGTCTGGTCTTCAGAAATCTCCAAACATCCACCCTGGAAAAATCAGGCTGTCTAAAGCCTCTTAATAGGAGATCCAAAGGCATCCAACACCATCAGTCAGGTTTTAGTGTCTTCCCAGTGAAGCCTATTCCAAACCAGAAGGGTGAGAAAACAGGAGCCAGGCTGAGGAGAGACTTGAACAGAAACAGCTGCACTGCAATAGATTGAGCATTTCACTAAGTGAATATATGATAAATAATAAAATTTATGTATTTATAATGTAGAAAAACAAGGCTCATTTAAAACTGAGTCAAAAAAACCACACAAAGACCAGCCCAGAGCTGAGAGGATGGGAATGGCACAGCCTGCACAGGATACACCCATGGAAACCCCTCCCAGCTGCCTCTAGGGTAGGGTTGGAAGTGGGTGAACCCCACTGCAGGGACCCCTGGGTCTCCCCCACACTTTGTTCCTTTCCCTCAAGAAGAGCCCAGGCAGTTCCAGCTCCATGGGGGTGTTTGGCAGGGCTGAAATTCAGGCTGATCCTGCTGGCTGCAGGCAGTGAGCTGGGACTGAGCCCTTCCCAGTGCTGGCTGAGCCCCTTGGCTCTGCTCAGAGCTGTGGGAGGTGCGGGATTGAGCTGCTCCTGAGGTGCTCAGAGGGGACTGAGCTGGTCCTGAGGTGCTCAGAGGGGATTGAGCTGCTCCTGAGGTGCTCAGATGGGGAATGAGCTGCTTCTGAGATGCTCAGAGGGGATTGAGCTGCTCAGAGGAGCCTGAGCTGCTCCTGAGGTGCTCAGAGGTGATTGAGCTGCTCCTGAGATGCTCAGGGGGGAATTGAGCTGCTCCTGAGGTGCTCAGAGGAGGCTGAGCTGCTCCTGAGGAGCTGAAAGGGGGATTGAGCTGCTCCTGAGATGCTCACAGAGGATTGAGCTGCTTCTGAGGTGCTCACAGGAGGATAAACTCCTCCCGAGCTCAGGGGTGAGGTCACAGGTTCAGCTTTGGACATGGATTAAAGGAAAGAGAGGAAAATTGGGTTTTCAGACAGCCCCAGTCTGTACCAGTAGCACAAACCAGGCTTTGGTGTCCAACAGTTTGTGTTTGTGTCCTTGAGCATCAGCAGGAGTTCTCTGGATCATCACCAGGGTCACCTGGTGGCTCAAATACTCCATTTTATTTGCTGGGACTGAAGTCACAGCAATGCCACCCCATTGTGTCATTGCCATCCATTCAAACCACCCCCCAAAAAAACCCTAAAAAACCCCAACATCAACACCCATCATCACGAGGTTCTCAATATCTGGCCAGAGGGGACTGAGGTGGTGTCTGGAGAGCTCCCACAGTGCCCCAGTCTCCATCCCAGTATGCCCAGTTATCTCCATTTAGCCCTAAAGGATTCCAGGGCTCAGGTTTTTAGGGATGGTTCCTGTCCCTTCTTTGTTCAGGCACTGTTAGAGATTCAGAAGGAGCAAAAGGAATCAGGAATCCTGATTTTTTTCTGCTCAGGTTTGTACTGCAGGCTTCCTCCTCTGCCTCTGCTGCCTGTCAGTGTGCTGGGAGCCACCTGGCCATTCCAAACCTGGAACTGCTCCTTTATCAGCCTTGGACCTGCCCTGCCCTTCATTCCGGCCTCCCATGGAAATGTTTGTGTGGCTCATTGAAGCCATCAGGCTGCATTAAAGCAGCCTTGTGACTGAATCTGGAATCAGGCACTGCACTTCATCTGACACCCTGCCAGCCTCAGCACAGATATTCCCCCTCAGCTCCCTGGAACCACGTGGAAAACAGGCAGGGAGAGGGGAGAGAGAGGAAAAGCAAGTTCCTCTCCAGGAACACCAAACCAAAGGGGAAGAAGACAGCAGGAGGTGACAGTGCCATAACCCAGAGGAGGCTCTGCAGATGCCATCTGCCTGCTCTGAGGGCTGCAAGAGATTTATGGACGTAATTCCTTCAGTGTGATCCCATTTCCCTGCTCCTGTGCCCATCTGATTTGCATCAGAAAAATAAATCAGGCACAGCTTGTCACTACAGGACACAAAATAACACAACGTGGACATGCAGCTCTCTCAAAGTAAAAAAGAGGGAAGTTTAATTTCTGACTCCAACATTTATAGCTCAGATAAAAGATTACATATTATATATAATATATACATTATATATATAATATATAATATATAATATATAATATATAATATATAATATATAATATATAATATATTATATAATATATATTATATATTATATATTATATATTATATAATATGTTATAGATTTTATATATTATATTTTATAGATTATAGATTATAGATTTTATGTATATTATATCTATTATATTTTATTTTTATTAGATTTTATATATATTATATATATATATATATATATATATATATATATATATATAATATATTATATATTATAGATTTCCAAAAGTGACAGTGGATTGGAGGGTGACAGTGCCACCTCTCCAATGACACTGGACAAACCAGCAGTCCATCAAATTTCCTCCATAAAAGAATGCAAAACAATAAGTTATTTACATAAAGTGTGTGAAAAAGTTCATTATAAGAATGTAAACATCAGGAAAACTTGAAAAAGCAGGATAAGAACAGCTCATTCCTTGTGAGGATTTACCCTGGCACGGGACAGGTTTGCTTCAGGCAGACCTGAGCATAGCCACAGCTGGGTTTGTGGGTTTGTGGCAGCAATCTGGGCTTCTCTTCCAGAGCCCTGAGCAATTCCCAATCCCATCCTTATCCCTTCCTCACCCCAGCCCATCCTGATCCCAGCCTTAGCAGCTCCCAGCCCTGCAGTGCCACGCTCCCCTGGAATGATTGGGAATGCAGGGGTTAATGGCCATCATGAGCCCAGACACTGATTTAGGGAGCAATCCTTTCAAACACACACACAGAAATCAAAATCCAGATTTTTGGTGCATTTTTGAAAGGTTCTTTGGTGTGTCCTGCTGGCAGATCTGGGGCCAGCACTGCAAACCCTGTCAGAGCAGGAGGAGCTGGCCCAGCCTCGGCAGGGCTGGTGTCACCCTGTGTCACTGACACATTTTATGAAAAATCCTTTTGCCAGGATCTTTTCTCCTGAGAAGCTGAGAAGCTTCAGCTTCCCCATGTTTTGCTGCTTTGGAATGTGATCTGGAGAATTGTTTACCCAGCATGTGAAATTGTTTTTACTTGATGACCAATGACAGCCAGCTGTGTCGAGGCTGTGAGCAGTCACACGATTTTATTATCATTCCATTCCTCTCTTTGCTAGCTGTCTGATGAAATCCTTTCTTCTATTTTTTAGTATAGTTTTAATATATCATTTTCCTTTAATATAATATATATCATAAAATAATAAATCAGCCTTCTGAAACATGGAGTCAAGATTCTCATCTCTTCCCTCATCTTGGGACCCCTTTGAGCACCACCCCAACCCTGAGCACCAGAGACCTGAGAGCCCCAGAATGGGCCCAAAATCCCTGTCAGGAGCACAGGAAACCCAAAATGGGAAAACACAAACCTGGAGGAGGCTCTGTCTCAGCTCCTTCCCTCCAGCTGAAACCCAACCCCGTGCAGCAATCACTGCCTCCCAGCCTGGAGGAGCTTCAGTTCTCAGAATCAGCTCTTACAAATTCCTGACCATCATTTTTAGCCACAAACACTTCTTTTTTTCTTCCCCTCAGTGCTGTGAGGCACATCCAAAATCTCCATGTGGCTGGAAACCACAGGATCAACCCTTGGACAGCCAGGGGGGAAGGAAGTTTGGTGGTTGGCAGGCAGGGAGGCAGAGCAGGTTTCTGGGGGACTCATTGCTGAATCACTCCTTCCCCTCTTTGCTTCCTTTTTCAAGTTTTTTTTTAAATTCCATCTGGATTTTACCTTGCCCTGCAAAGGCTTTGGTGGTGTGACCTTGCTGGTCACAGCCTGGGCACAGTGGTTACATTTTAATTATTAAAATTTTAAAAATTAGCTTTAATTCTGTGAATTTTCATGATTTGAAGCTCGATGCTGTCTCAAAGAACACCCCTGAGGCTTTCACAGCAACTGAAGAAGTATTTCCTCCGCTGGTTTTGACATTTGATCAAATCCCTTGTTTGCTTTTTGGATTTTGGGTGCACAGGAACAGAAATGGGATATCTGGGATATCTGATCCCTGTCCTGAGCTGCTGGGTTTGGTTCCCTGGCAAGTGAACCGAGTCCAGCTCCGGAGTTTTTGCCTTTGGTGTCAGATTTTGGGTTTGTTGATGGCACATTTCATCTGTCACCAGGCTGCCCACTCCTCTGGCTTGGCTGAATCCTTGGGAAATTCCTGACAGGCTGCTCTGGGATTAACTGATCTCATTTCTGCTTTATGTCTCATGCAAAATTTGCCAGATAAATGTGTAACTCCCACAGTGCCACTAATTACTGATCATTAATTGACTCCCTCACAGCTCCCTGGTACAAAATGACCACTCTGCAGCTGAGTGTGCAGCAGAATTCCTCAGCTTTTCCCGTGGAATCCCTGGGGCTGAGGATGTCACACACAGGTGTGTCCTCAGGGCCAGACACTCACCCTGAGATGTCCCTTGGCTGGTGCCAAGCTCCAGCAGGGTGAGCAGAGGGATTCCTGTCAGACAATGGCATTTCCAGCTCTCTAAAAGCACCAGGAACCCTCCAGCATCCTGATTTTCCAGACAGGGATACTGCACCCAGACAAACAAGGCACGTCCAGAGCAGCACAACAAAGCTGGGGATGGACCTGGGAGGAGCTGGCACGAAATCTGCTTTGCCTGGCTGGAATAAAGGATCCTCACAGGCAGAGCCTGCTGGAAACTGCAGGGGAGGGCGGGAGCTGGGGGAGCCCTGGCACCAGGGACACCCCACGGGGTGAGGGGTCACTGTCACTATGGGGACACAGATACGGGGTGGAGGGGTGACTGTCACCATCAGGGACACACTGACAGGGTGAAGGGGTGACTGTCACCATTGGGGACATAGCCATGGGGTGAGGGGTGACTGTCACCATTGGGAACACACAGACAGGGTGAAGGGGTGACTGTCACCATTGGGGACACACCCAGACAGTGAAGGGGTGACTGTGACCATTGGGGACACACCATGGCGTGGAGGGGTGACTGTCACCATTGGGGACAAATCCACAGGGTGAAGGGGTGACTGATCCTGTTCCTGTGCCTGATCCCTCACCCTGTTCCTGATCCCTGATCCTGTTCTTGATCCCTCACCCTATCCCTGATCCCTGATCTTGTGCCTGATCCCTATCCCTGATCCTGTTCCTGATCCCTGATCCCTCACCCTGTTCCTGATCCCTGATCCCATTCCTGATCCTATTCCTGATCCCTGACCCTGGAGCTGCCCCTGCAGGGTCATGGGGTGCCCAGGAGGGACCCTGAGTGCAATGAACCCCAGCAGAGCCAGCAAGGGCTGGGTGAGGATGGAAAGCTGCAAAAACAGAAAAGAAACCAAAACCAGTTCCTTGTTCTTCCTCAACGTCATGCCTGAGGGAGGACTGGCTCAGTTTGGGGTTGTGGCACCTTCTGCTCTCACAGAGGTGGAATTGCAGCTCTGCTCATTAGGGCTGCTCTGTCCTCCCTGCTGAAATCATTTAATTGTCATATCCATGCTGAAATCATTTAATTGGCACTGCAAACCACTGCATGACCACAAACCCCACAAAACACTGACAGCCCCACAGGGCCCCAGACTGCAAACCTGGCTCAAATGCAGCCAGAGGGGAGCAGGAAGGAAAAATGGAAAGTGCAGAGAAGGTGAGAGGATCTGAGTGCAGGGTGAGTGTGCTGCCCCTGCCAGGGGCTCCGCCTCAGCCACCAGAGCGTGAAGAAACGTGGGGCTGCACTGATTGTGTGCACTCACTAATTAGTCCCTGCTGGGATTCCCCCATTAAATCCAATTTTAGGAGCAGACAGGCAATGCAGGAGCTTCCCCAGCCCCTGTCTGAGGGCTGGGCTGAGTGTCCCTGTCCCCAGATGATGCCACACGATGACCAGAGAGCTCCTGCAGGGCCCTGAAACCCAAATTAACCCAAACTCCTCACTCAGTCCCAGCAGAGCCCCAAAACCCAAACTAAACCCAAACTCCTCATGCAGCTCCTGCAGAGCCCCAAAACCCAAACTGAACCCAAACTCCTCACTCAGTCCCTGCAGAGCCCTGAAACCCAAACTAAACCCAAACTCCTGCAGAGCCCCAAACCCCAAACTAAACCCAAACTCTTCAACCAGCCCCTGCAGGGCCCCAAAATTCAAACTAAACCCAAACTCCTCACTCAGCTCCTGCAGAGCCCTGAAACCCAAATTAACCCAAACTCCTACAGAGCCCCAAAACCCAAACTAAACCCAAACTCCTCACCCAGCTCCTGCAGAGTCCCAGAACCCAAGCTAAACACAAACTCCTGCATGGGCCCAAACCCCAAACTGAATCTAAACTCCTGCAGGGCCCCAAAACTCAAACTAAACCCAAACTCCTCACCCAGCCCCTGAAAAGCCCTAACATTCAAACTAAACCCAAACTCCTGCAGAGCCCCAAAACCCAAATGAACCCAAACTCCTCACCCAGTCCCTACAAAGCCCCAAAATTCAAACTAAACCCAAACTCTTCACCAAGGCCCTGCAGAACCTCGGAACCCAAACTAAACCCAAACTCCTGCAGAGCCCCAAAACTCAAATTAAATCCAAATTCCCCATCCAGCCCCTGCAGAGCTCCCATACCCAAACTAAACCCAAACTCCCCATCCAGCTCCTGTACACCCCAAACCCAAAACTGGACCCAAACTAAACCCAAACTCCTCATCCAGGCCCTGCAGAGCCCCAAAACCCAAATCAACCCCAAATCCAACACCACAGGGACAGGAGGAGGGAAGAAGAAATGCAGCAAAGAGCAATGCCAGGGGTGGGACGGTGTTTTTTGGATATTTCGAGGATAAATCAAAGCTTCATCACTGCTGATGCAAAACTGTACATTATCAAACCAAGCTGATAATAACTCTGGACTGAAGCATTTTTGAAATTAATCATAGCTATACACAGATATGATTAATTGCTATAGCAATTAAGAGCTGTAGCATCATAGTTATAATTTAAAATATATATTATTATCTATATTTTGATAAATATATAAATATATATGATTACAAAATATATTTTAATATATTTTAAATATATATTTTCTATATTACTATAATATATATTTTAGTTTATTTAATATATAAATTATTGTATTTTAAATAAATATATATTATAATACATATATCCATATATATCCATATATATTTTTATATATTATTACAATATATATTTTATTTTATAAGAGCTGCATCATAGCTATATTTTATATATGTTATTACATATTTTATGTTATAAATATATTTTATAAGAAATATATAAATATATTATTATAATAGATATTTAATATATTTTAAAATATTTACTATATATTATTATAATATATGTTTTAATTCATAATAGCTACATCATAGCTATATTTTTAAAATTAATCATTTAGCTCACATAGCTGCACCTACACTACAATGTCATGAAGCTACAATATGTGAATGAAACATGCTTCCATATGCTATGAAAGTCCATGTACTTTGTTTAAAAATATTCAGATTTTCCTATATATGAAAATATTCAGATTTAGTACCAGATCTTTAATTTATGATTGTATTAAATATCTCTGTATTGTCCTTATGCTTACAGTGCCCAGCTGTGCCAACACCTGCTCTGTTCACTGGCAAGGATAACTTCCCAGTGTAATCCAGTTCCTCCAAACCAGATTTCTTCCACAATTGTCACAGATTACACTCCCAGCACATTTAATTCCATTTTTTTTCCATTTTATTGGGGTGGTTTTGCCTCCCCAGCAGCAGTCAGACAGGTTGGACCACAGCACAAAATTTCATATTTGTGAGCGCTCACCCCCAGCCCTGGGCACTGCTCCAACCTTGCAAGATCAAACAGAAACCGAATGAAACACGAGATAAAAAAGGAAAAAACAACCAGAGACTCATCCAGCTGATTCATAAAATATTCACAGGGGAAGTCTGGCACAGAAATCCCCACAGATGATGGTCTCACTCGTTCTGTGCCCCCAGGATGGATTGGCCACCTTCCAGAGGGGTGACAGCAATGCCTGGGGTGACACGGCCACCCCTGGCTCTCCAACAGCTCCTGCAGCCCCTGCTCCCGGCGCTCTGACTGCTCTGGCAAATTAAATTTATTTAATTCCAGGCTGCTCTTGTCCTGCTGTCACTCATCCTGCCTCTCACTCCTGGCCTTATTCCAGGTTTTATTCCCAGCACTCTGCCCTCCCTGCAGGGTCTCGCTTTGGCATTTGTTACCCTGAAAAGATCCTAAATTTCCTGAATAAATTGTTCAGGATTGAGGTCAGTTATGGAAACAAACCCACAGGAGAAGCCAGAGCTGCTGCAGGGCTGGAGCCCCTCTGGAGCCAGGCTGGGAGAGCTGGGGGTGCTGGCCTGGAGAGGAGAAGGCTGCAGGGAGAGCTGAGAGCCCTTGCAGGGCCTGAAGGGGCTCCAGGAGAGCTGCAGAGGGACTGGGGACAAGGATGGAGGGACAGGAGGCAGGGAATGGCTGCCAGTGGCAGAGGGCAGGGCTGGATGGGATCTTGGCAATTGGGAATTGTTCCCTGGCAGGGTGGGCAGGGGCTGGGCTGGAATTGCCAGAGCAGCTGTGGCTGTCCCTGGAGCCCTGGCAGTGCCCAAGGCCAGGCTGGACATTGGGGCTGGCAGCACCTGGCACAGTGGGAGGTGTCCCTGCCCATGGCACTGAGTGAGATTTAAGTTCCCTTCCAACCCAAATCATTCCATGATTTCACAATTCTAAGTGATGTGGTATTTCCAAATTTCTATTAATTTTTTAACATCAACAAATACATTTTATCATGAAATCCCTGCAAGAGGGAATGAGGAGTCTTTTGGCACTCACTGCAGTGGGTGAGACATGAACTGCAGTCAGAGCTACAGAACATGGCATTGGAATAGAGTTTATTTGAATCAGAGTTTATTTTAAGAAAATTAGGGACTTGAGGAGGCTTCCCCTGACCCAGTGGCACTGTTCACTGCTGCTGGTGGCCACGGATCCTCCAGGATCCTTGTGTTTCCTCACTGTCTGGCCAGGGATCCCCTTAAATACCCCAAACACTCCCAGGGACTGAATGGAATTTCCAGCCTTCATTTGTGTCAAATTTGTAAAGTATTTCTGATGACCTAAAAGATTTCCCTGGTGCTGCTGCCTCACTCAAACAAACTTCAAAAACTGCATCTCCTTTTTCCCAGGGGTGTAATCCAGGGATTTGTGGTCACTTCCAGCTTCCCCTCAGCCTCAGCCAGCTCCAGCAATGCTGTTATTAAGGGATGGAATAGCAAACACTGATTTTTCTGTACAAATGAGCCACAAAACTGGCTCAGACCGGACCCCTCCTCTGGGCTCTGCCTGCTTTGTCACATCCTTTTGTTTCCCTCCTGTCCCACGGGGGCTCAGCTCCTCTTCCTGGAAGTTTTGCTGGGAGATTTGGCCGGGATGCTCTGGCAGTGACCTCCTGCCTCTCCCCTCCCACTGCTCCCCCAGCTTTGGGAGCTCCACGGGAGCTCATTTAGGGATGATGAAAGGAAAGAAAACTTCCTGTGCACCAGCACAGGCTGGAGAGGCTCTCCTTGGGGATTGTCCCTCTCTGAGAAGGGGCTGAACCCACCCTGGAGGGGCCCAGGGCTTGGCAAGGTCAGGATCTGTGTTTATCCCCAACATTGATCCCTTAGCAACAAGACCCAAACATTTTGGAGCTTCCAGCAGCTCCAGCCCCACAGGGAATATTGGATTTCTCCTTCCCCAATGCCAGGAATACCCATCCATGGCTTGCACATCCTGAACCCTGCCTGTTATCCCCAATTCCCCAGTCCCCATCCAAGGCCTGCCCTGCTGATGCTCTGCAATACCAGGAAGGGTCTGGATTTGGGAGGATTTGGGATGTGAACTTGGCATCCTGCGTGTGATGGAACAACTCCTTCAACACAAACACTGGATCCCCAAACACCTTCAGCAGCCAGCCTGGACAGCCCTGCGGCCAGTGCCAGGAGGAGCTCCAGGAGATGCTCCAGGTGAATCTCCAGTGAAGCTCCAGGAGATGCTCCAGGAGGTGCCCCAGGAGATGCTTAAGGAGATGCACCAAGAGATGCTCCAGGAGGAGCTCAAGGAGAAGCTCCAGGAGAAGCTCCAGGAAAAGCTCCAGGTCATCCTCCAGGAGATGCTCCAGGAGAAGCCCAGAAGGAGCCTCAGGAGATGCTCCAACAGAAGCTCCAGGAGATGCTCCAGGAAAAGCTCCAGGAGATGCTCCAGAAGAAGCTCCAGGAGATGCTCCAAGAGAAGCTCCAGCAGAACCTGGAGGGGAGCAGCAGGATGACTTTCCAGGAGAAACGGCCCCTTTGGGATCTGAAGCCCTTCCCAGGGTGGGGCTGGCAGCAGCAGCTGAGCCCTCTGAGGTTTTTGGGGATGTGCAATTCCCAAGGGGCAGGAGCACATTCCTGCCCTCACTGGCACCATCCTGGGAGCTTCCCACCAGCTGATCCTTCTGGGGTCCATCCTTGCCTCTGCTGGAACTCAGAGGGGAATCAAACGGTTCCACAAGTCTGACACCTCCCCAGGCAAGGCCCAATTCCCCAGGGAAAGCTCCTAACACGTAATTACAATAATTAATAATGATTAATTATATAATTATAATATTATTAATAATAATATTAATAACAGTAATAACAATAATTAATAATGATAGGCCTGGTTTATTTCCACAGCACAGGAGCCAAACAGCCTCTGGCTCTATTGAAACGTGGCAAACAAAACCAAGCCCAGCTTCCCCATCCCTCTTTTCCCGAGGTAACAAAACTCTACAGCAGCACAGGAGAGACAACCTGAGAACCAGCAGCAACAAAAATCCTCAGAAAGCACAAAAAAAATCAATTTCTGCTCTGTTCTTGCCCTCATCACCACTGAGCATTGGTGGTTGATGAATTTCTGATCTCCAGATATAAATACCACTGAGAGAATTCCCAAAGCCACTCAGGTTATTACAAGCCCTCGACACCCCAGAGGATCTGATGGATTGGGCTGGGATTATCCCCTCCGAGCAGCCCATCCCATCAACCTCCCCCTGCTCCCAGCACCCGGGGCTGGAATTATTAATGACTTTCTTCTCTACCTTGCTGTGGTGGAGACAGAAATGCTCCAAGCCTCAGACACAGCCCAGGCCTTTCCCCATCCCTCACACTGCATCCAAGACAAACCAATTTGTAGGAACTGATTCAATTATTTCTCATTTCCTGCCTCCTGTCAGAGCCGGGCCAGGAAATGAGGACTGATCCCAGGGAGGCCTGAGATACCATCAGTCCCTCTGGACAGCAGGAGCTGCAGGATAGAAAGCTTTGTCCTACAAAATTCCAGATCAGTTCCAGACAGGTGAGAGATTCCAGGTGAGCTGGGGGGGCTTTGCCAACCTCAGGCTCTCACCTGGACTAAGAGAATGGGGGGGGGTTTGAGTCCTACTCATCCTCACTGGCACAGAGGAAGGACCTGGGTTGTGGAACACCTGGAAGGAGGCCCTAAATCATCAATCCTGCTGAATTCATGAGCACCAGGATGAGTTCCTACAGTCACAATGTGGGTCTCAATCCAGGCCTGGACACGGGAGGGCTGGGCACAAGCTGGGCTCACCCATCCCAGAGGAACCCTTGCCTGAATTCCTGCCAGGCTGGCACCTCGCTCCCCACCCTGAGCATCCCTGGGTGATTCTTCCCACTCTGGCCAAAATCCCACATCCCTAAGGACAATCCCCCATCAGCCTTGAGCTCTCTCTCTCTTCTAACCCCCCGAGGCTTTCCAAGTGCTCAGCTTTGGGAGTGCCCTTTCTCACCTGGGACCTGGCATCACAACTTCCAGCTCCAGCTGGAATGGGGCTGGGATTTCCTTGATTTCCCTCAATTTCATTTGATCTCCCTTGAATTCCATTGATTTCCCATGATTTCCCTCAATTTCTCTTTATTTGTCCCAATTTCCCTCAATTTCCCTTGATTTCCCTCAATTTCTCTTGATTTGACTCGATTTCCCTTGATTTCCCTCAATTTCTCTCTATTTCCCTCAATTTCTCTTTATTTGTCTCAGTTTCCCTCAATTTCCCTCAATTGCTCTTGATTTCCCTCAATTTCTCTTGATTTCCCTCAATTTCTCTCGATTTCCCTCAATTCCCATTATTTCCCTCAATTTCCATTGATCTCCCTTAATTTCCCTCAATTTCCCCCAGTTTCTCTTGATCTCCTGCTGCTGCAGAAGCCAGGGCAGCCCAGGCAGGGGGAGCTGGATCCTCTAGGATCCTGCTGGATCCCGTTGGATCCTGTTGGATCATGTTGGATCCAGCTGGATCCTGTTGGATCTGGATCCTGTTGGGTCCTGTTGGATCCAGCTGTTCCCTGCTCATCACCCACCAGGGATTGGGGCAGCTCCAGCCCTGCAGGAAAAGCCACAGGGCTGGAGCTGCATTCCTGGTATGATGATGATGGTGATGGTGATGATGATGATGGTGATGGTGATGGTGATGGTGATGGTGATGATGATGATGATGATGATGATGATGTGTGAGGAGCTGAGCAGAGCCAAAGCTCTGGCAAGGACCTGCACTTCAACCCCCTCAGCTTTTCCCTGGGAGCTGAGGAACACTCGATACCACAATTAGGGAGGAAAATCCTGGAAAACCCACAATGCCATTTTCCCAGGCATTTCCCTGCAGCCAAGCCTAATAAAACCAAGACCAATTCTGTCTTAGGGCAGAGTTTTAGCTGGTCCATTAACTGATTGCTGTGCAGAAGGTTCCATGTATATAATAATATTAATAAAATTAATATTATTATTAGTATGACATTAATAATGTTGATATTATTGTATATTAGATATGATATGAAAAATAAACATACCATCACACACATGTAATCCCAACCTGAACAAAAATATTATAATTATAATAAAATAGAATAAATTATAATTTTAAAAATTGAAGTAAAATAAAATAAAATAATATAAAAATAAATAAAAAGTTTAAAATAATAATTGATTTTAAAATAAATATTAATTTAAGAATATATTAATTATTTCATTATTTATTTAATTATTAATTATTAAGTTTTATTGTTAGATTTAAAAAATTAAATTAAAAGCCAAAAACTCCACACAGCAGGGATGCAAACACACCAGCAGCAGGGAATTCTCTCCCAGGAATGCAGAGCTGCTGGGAGGAGGAGGAAGGGGAGGAAGAGGAGGAGAGCAGCTCCCAGGGCAGATGGAAAGGCCCCGCTCTGGCCGCCTCCCCTGTGGGCTGAAATTTCCCTGCTTGGAAAGTTTCCCATGGAAACCTCGCAGAGGCAGCACAGAGAGGGCAGAGAGCGCCTGAGTTTGTGCAGGAGGCTTTGGAGGAGGGGACAGCGCACAAAGAGAAGGAAAAATAAATCTGAAAGTCCCCCAGAAGCTGCTGGTGGCACTGAGGGGCTGTCCCTGGGAACCTCTGGGTCTCTGCTGTCCCTGCAGTTTGTCCCTGCAATTCCATGGAATTGCAGCTGAATTCCAGCAGATTGCATCCCTGCTGCCTCAGTTTCCCTTCCTGGGCCACAACGGGGCTGGCAGCCACAATAACCCCCAGGAATGGGGAGATCCTGGTCCAGTAATGGGGTCCCGACCCCAATAATGGGGTCCTGGTCCTGGTGTCCCCCTTCAACCTGGACCTGGGTTTGGGCAAGTTTGGCTTGCAGAGTAAACCCAGACTAGCAGGAAGAGAGGGAACAGCCTCAAGTTGTGCCAGGGAAGGTTCAGGTGGGATAGTGGGAATAAATTCTTCATGGAAAGAGTGGGAACAGCTGCCCAGGCAGTGCTGGAGTCCCCTGTCCCCTAAAAGCCACCAGTGGTGGCCTTGGTAGTTCCAGGTGGACTCAATGAGCTTAGAGGGATTTTCCAACCTGACATTTCTGTGATTCTGCAATCAGGGGTGCAAAGGCCATTCCCCTGGGTTTCAGGAAACCCCTTCCTGCACTTCAGGATATTCCCCTTAAAAACAAAGAACATGGAACATCTCCCAGCTCCCTGCCCCAAACTCTTCCTCTCTGTATTTTGTGCGTGCAGGGGAGTCTCAGACGTGCCAGGATCCCATGGTCAATTCTGCTGGGATTAAAACAGATCCATTTTTACCTCCAGAAAGTTACAAACCCATCATCCTAAAACTGCAGCACTTCTCTCAAGGCAGAGGGGGACACAGGTGGTCCCTCAGTGTCCCCATTTTGGACAGGTGGCTTTGATCCAGACCAAACAGCAATTCCAGGGTCACCAACCCAGCTGGGAATTCCCTGGAGCCCAGGCCCAGCTCTCAGAGCCCTGCCCCAGGGGTGACCTCAGCTGCTGGAGGCCCTGGAGGCCCTGGTGACACGAGTCACCCTCAGGGAAGGCAGGGCACTGCTGGAGTCCCCTAAAAGCCACCAGTGGTGGCCTTGGCAGTGCCAGGTGGACTCAACGAGCTCAGAGGGATTTTCCAACCTGACATTTCTACAATCAGGGGTGCAAAGGCCATTGCCCTGGGTTTCAGGAAACCCTTCCTGCACTAACACTCCAGGATATTCCCCTTAAAGAGAAAGAACCTGGGACATCTCCCAGCTCCCTGCCCCAAACTCTTCCTCTCTGTATTTCGTGCATGCAGGGGAGTCTCAGACATGCCAGGATCCCACGGTCAATTCAGATCCATTTTTACCTCCAGAAAGGTACAAACCCATCATCCTTGGCTGCCCTAAAACTGCAGCACTTCTCTCAAGGCCGGGGGGGACACACAGGTGGCCCCTCAGTGTCCCCTTTGGGACCGGTGGCTTTGATCCAGACCAAACAGCAATTCCAGGGTCACCAACCCAGCTGGGAATTCCCTGGAGCCCTCTGATCCCAGGCCCAGCTCTCAGAGCCCTGCCCCAGGGGTGACCTCAGCTGCTGGAGGCCCTGGTGGCCCTGGTGGCCCTGGTGACACGAGTCACCCTCCCTCAGGGAAGGCAGGAAGGCCCTGCAGACAAAAATACACAAAAAGCAGCGGCTGCTGTTCCTGCTGCCACGTCCTGTGTGCTCCAGCACTCCTGGCAGGGCGGGACTGGGACACCAGGGGCTCCTGGGGGAGGTGGGGCAGAGTCAGGAGCTGGTTTAGGCCCGTGCTCTTCATTGAAAGGAGTAAAAACTCCCCAGGTTCAGCAGACACAGCCAAGGGTGCTTCATGGTGGGATACCCTGGAGATTTGGGCTGCCAACAGCACCAGGGCTGGGAATTCTCTGCTGGGAAGGCCCAGCTGCAGATCCAGCACCCACAGAACCTCCAAGAAATCAGGAATTCTCTGCTGGGAAAGCCCAGCTGCAGATCCAGTACCCACAGAACCTCCAAGAAATCAGGAATTCTCTGCTGGGAAAGCCCAGCTGCAGATCCAGCACCCACAGAACCTTCCAGAGATCAGGAATTCTCTGCTGGGAAAGCCCAGCTACAGATCCAGCACCCACAGAACCTTTCAGAGCTTGGGAATTCTATCCTAGGAGAACACAGCTACAGATCCAACACCCACAGAACCTCCCAGAAATCAGGAATTCTGTCCTAGAAGAGCCCAGCTACAGATCCAACACTCACAGAACCTCCCAGAGCTTGGGAATTCTCTGCTGGAGAAGCCCAGCTGTAGATCCAGCACTCACAGAACCTCCCAGAGCTTGGGAATTCTCTGCTGGAGAAGCCCAGCTGCAGATCCAACATCCAACATCCACAGAAACTCCCAGAGCTTGGGAATTCTGTCCTAGGAGAGCCCAGCTGCAGATCCAGCACCCACAGAACCTCCCAGAGATCAGGAATTCTCTGCTGGGAAAGTGCAGCTGCAGTTCCAACACTCCCAGAACCTCCCAGAGATCAGGAATTCTATCCTGGGAAAGCCCAGCTCACCAAATTTAGCTGAAGGAGCTGAATTCCTAATAAATTATTGTAATTAGGAATACCTTGCAGCCAGACTGGCACGGGCAGCTCCAAATCTCCCAGCCTGGGTTGATTATTCTCCTTTATTTGTGACCCTCTGCTCTCACACACACACCTCACTGTAATTCTCAATATTGAGGGGAGAAAGGAAAATATCCACAAAAAACCAACAGAACCAAGGAAAAAACAATTTTGATGTGCACAAGGTACATCCCCTGTACACTGTGCACAGCAAAATCCACAATTCTTGGCCTTAGTGAATTCCTGGGAAGGAAAAAACCCTGCTCAGCCTCCAAGGCTGCTTTATCTGCTGGATTTCTGCACTTTTCCCCACCTGGGAGCTCCAACCCCAATCCCAGCTCTCCTGCCAAGCACAGGGCTGTGGGTTTAGTCCTTTCTGAGTTCTTATTTTAAAAAATTTCCTGTTTTATCAGCCCAGGCCAGGACTCTGCAGAGAACCCCACACTTGGAACAGTTTTGGAGTTTTGTGAGGGGACTGAAATGCTCAGGAGAACCCCGGGAGTGCTCAGGGTCTTGCAGCCTTCAAACCACCATAATTCTGCCATCAAATGGTTTGTTTAAATAAGAATGTCAAGACACCCACAGATGCTGAAAAGCACTGATTTAAGTGCTGATCTGAAACATATGGGAGAAGAATTTGAGCTCGGGAAGTGTCGCTACTGTGCTGCTCCCACAAGGGCAGCCACAAAAAACCAGGTTGGTCTGGGGTCTGTGAGGAGGCAGAGCACCCAAAAGCCAGGAAAATGTATAAAATTTGGAGCCAGAGCACCTAAACCCCAGGAAAATGTATAAAATTTGGAGCCAGAGCATCCACAACCCAGAAAAATATATAAAATTTGGAGTCAGAGCATCCAAAACCCAGAGAAATGTATAAAATTTGGAGTCAGAGCACCCAAAACCCAGAGAAATGTATAAAATTTGGAGTCAGAGCACCTAAACCCAGAAAATTTTATACAATTTTTATAAAATTTGGAGCTAGAGCACCCAAACCGAGAAAAATGTATAAAATTTGGAGCAAGAGCAGCCAAACCCAGAAAAAGTATAAAATTTGGAGCCAGAGCACCCAAAACCCAGGAAAATGTATAAAATTTGGCTACATCCATCTGATTATTCCCTTAAATCAAATATACCAAGTTAAGAACAGAGAGAAGGGCACCCAAGCATTCAGAAACACCTGAATTTCTGAAAATCCAGACACCAGGTGAGCATCCCCAGGCGAGTTTGCCAAGACCCTGCTCCTAATCTGCCCCTTTTCCTGCTTCAAAACCTTGGAATTCTTCAGTCCTATCTCAACAGCAGCAAGAGCAGCTTATTATCTTATGGTCACATTTTCTTTTTGTTGGAGGCTTTACAGAGCAAGAAACCCTCAGTTCCAGCTGGGCTGGATTCACATTTTCAATGCAAACACAGAAAAATCCAAACAACAACAAAAAACCCCAACCCCCTCCCAAAAAATCCCAAAACCAAACAAAAAACCAAGCAAACAGAAAAACCCCCGTGAATAATTTTTAAATGGTGAAAAATGACTTGGGATATTTAAAAATAATTATTTGCAGTCCTGCCTCCAAGTTGGATCCTTGCCTCCAGCTATTCCCTGGATTCCTGAGCAGCAGCAGCCCCTGCCCAGCTCCCTCTGTCCCTGTTGGTGTTCACTCCATGTGCTCCTGGCACATCCCAGAGCCTCTGGAACCTCTCCAGGGCTGGCAGAGTCCCAGGAGGAGCAGTGATCCTTCTCCTGTTCCCCTTTCCTTTTCCCCTTTCCTTTTCCCCTTTCCTTTTCCCCTTTCCTTTTCCCCTTTCCTTTTCCCCTTTCCTTTTCCCCTTTCCTTTTCCCCTTTCCTTTTCCCCTTTCCTTTTCCCCTTTCCTTTTCCCCTTTCCTTTTCCCCTTTCCTTTTCCCCTTTCCTTTTCCCCTTTCCTTTTCCCCTTTCCTTTTCCCCTTTCCTTTTCCCCTTTCCTTTTCCCCTTTCCTTTTCCCCTTTCCTTTTCCCCTTTCCTTTTCCCCTTTCCTTTTCCCCTTTCCTTTTCCCCTTTCCTTTTCCCCTTTCCTTTTCCCCTTTCCTTTTCCCCTTTCCTTTTCCCCTTTCCTTTTCCCCTTTCCTTTTCCCCTTTCCTTTTCCCCTTTCCTTTTCCCCTTTCCTTTTCCCCTTTCCTTTTCCCCTTTCCTTTTCCCCTTTCCTTTTCCCCTTTCCTTTTCCCCTTTCCTTTTCCCCTTTCCTTTTCCCCTTTCCTTTCCTTTCCTTTCCTTTCCTTTCCTTTCCTTTCCTTTCCTTTCCTTTCCTTTCCTTTCCTTTCCTTTCCTTTCCTTTCCTTTCCTTTCCTTTCCTTTCCTTTCCTTTCCTTTCCTTTCCTTTCCTTTCCTTTCCTTTCCTCCAGTTGCACCAGGACAGAGCTCACAGCTCCTCTCCTTCCAGCTAAAAACTGGGAGTAACTGGAAAATCCTCCTGTCCCAGTGCTCCCAGTGCCACTGCTGGGTTTGTCCCAGCTCCCACAGCAGGGTGAGTTGTGTTCTCCCTGTCAAACTCTGCAGAACAGGAAAACTTCTCCAGAAGTGAAATCTCCAACTGGGATGTGGGATGGCTTTATTCCCACTCCAGGGGTCCCTCTCCAGGTGGATCCCTGGTCAATGGATGGATTTTATTGGAAATTCACAAACAAATTAATTTTTGAAAGACATGATTTAGCCACATTTAACTCTCAGACCTTTATCATTTCCATCATTCCCAAGAATTCCACATCCCATCTGCCATCCCCAGGACTCTCTGCTAGTCAATGTTAAAGAGAACTGAAAACCAACTACAGTGGGAATATTAAAAGGAAAAAAATAAGAAAATAAAAGCAAGCAAAAAACAAAAACAAACAAACAAACAAAAACCCAAACAAAAAAACGCCATAAAAACAAAAACAAAAAAAAAGGCAAAAACCCCAAAAAGAAATCACAGACACAAAACCCCCCAAACCCAAAACTAAGAAGACACCAAACAGGAATCAGAACAACATCAGCCTTGCACAGAGAGTTGTCTCCCCACAATAATGCTTTTCCTATTAAATTTGACAGAAAGGCAGTCCCAGAAGCCATTCTGGGACATTCTCAGAGTTGCCTTCCTGCCCCATTCCCAAGGCAGCAGGGATGGGGTTGCAGGCACTGGGCCCTGGCTCTGTTTCTTTGCACATCAGGTTCCTCATTGATTGCACAGGGTTTGGAATCCACTAAAGGCTCCCAGAAATCCCCTCCTGTGGGAAATGGATTTGTAGAAAATTCTTAAAGTTTTAAAAAATCGAAATTTTTAAAACACCTATTGGTTGCCCCATCCCTGGGTCAGAAAAAGGATTAATCCAAAACCCTCCCTGCCCAGAGAGACTGCCTGGCTGTGCAGATGTGAAGAACTGCCTGATCCTCAGGCAATCTGATAAAAATCTGATAAAAAACCTTTGCCTGCTCTGATTTTGCAGGGAGTTGATGTCAGTGCAGGGATGAAGTGCAAAGCCCCGAGGCTGGAGCTGTGCCAGCAGCCCATGAATGCTCTCATCACAGGCACAGCTCATTATTGCAGACATTTGGCCCCTGTCACCCCCTGGCCCTGAGTCAGGCCTTGTGTCACTCCTGGCAATCCTGGATGAGGAGGGACAGCCCAGGTGATCATGAATTCCCTGCAGGACTTCACAGAAATTCTCCTTTATTGTATTTGCAGAGAGGAATGAATCTGACTCCATGTTCTCAGAAGGTTAATTTATTATTTTATGATACTTTATTATATTAAAGAATGCTATACTAAACTATATTAAAGAATACAGAAAGGATACTTAGAGAAGGCTAAAAAGATGAAATGAAATAAAAAATGATGAATAATAAATAATGAAAACTCGTAACTCTCTACAGAGTCCCCACACATCTTGGTCCTGATTGGCCAAAGAGTGAAAACAACTCCCAGCAGAATGCAATGGAACAATCACCTGTGGGTGAACAATCTCCAAACACATTCCACATGAGCACAACACAGGAGAGGCAAATGAGATAAGAATTGTTTTCCTTTTCTCTGAGGCTTCTCAGTTTCCCAGGAGAAAAAGGAGAAAAATCCTGGGCAACGGGATTTTTCCAGAAAATATGACAGTGACAGTCACACAGAGGTGTATCACCCACAGGGGTCACACAGGTGTCATATGTGGTATTTTCAGGGTCCTCCATGGCAGGAAGGGAATGTGAATCTGTCTGCATGTTCTCAGAAGGCTAATTTATTATTTTATGATACTATATTATATTAAAGAATACCATACTAAATTATACTAAAGAATACAGAAAGGACACTTACAGAAGGCTAAAAAGATAATAATGAAAACTCCTGACTCTCTCCAGAGCCCTGACACAGCTTGGCCCTGATTGGCCAAAGAGTGAAAACAACTCCCAGCAGAATCCAATGGAACAATCACCTGTGGGTGAACAATCTCCAAACACATTCCACATGAGCACAACACAGGAGAAGCAAATGAGATAAGAATTGTTCTCCTTTTCTCTGAGGCTTCTCAGTTTCCCAGGAGAAAAAACCTGGGCAAAGGGATTTTTCAGAAAATGTGACAGTGACAGTCACACAGAGGTGTGTCACTCACAGGGGTCACACAGGTGTCACATGTGGTATTTTCAGGGTCCTCCATGGCAGGAAGGGAATGTTGAATCTGTCTCCATGTTATCAGAAGGCTGATTTATTATTTTATGATACTATATTATATTAAAGAATACCATACTAAATTATACTAAAGAATACAGAAAGGATATTTACAGAAGGCTAAAAAGATAATAATGAAAACTCCTGACTCTTTCCAGAGTCCTGACACAGCTTGGCCCTGATTGGACAAAGAGTGAAAACAACTCCCAGCAGAATCCAATGGAACAATCACCTGTGGGTAAACAATCTCCAAACACATTCCACATGAGCACAACACAGGAGAAGCACATGAAATAAGAATTGTTTTCCTTTTTCTCTGAGGCTTCTCAGTTTCCCAGGAGAAAAAGGAGAAAAATCCTGGGCAGAGGAATTTTTTCAGAGAATGTGAGTTCCACACTCATACGTTTTCATTTCCAACCCCCTGATGAAGGAAAGCATCTAAAACTGCAGGGAAATGTTGTTTCCCAGGGAACTGAGGGCAGGTGCCCCTGTGGAAATGCAAACAAAAAGACACCAGGAGTGTTTGAAGCTGGTACCTGCATCCAGCCATTCCTGGGAGTTTGGCATTTCCCCATCCCAAGATCAGCTCTGACCCTCAGCCTCTCTTCCCTTCTCTGCTGGCAGCAACTTGAGCCATTTTTCTCTCATTTTTGAGCCATTTTTCTCATTTTTCTCTCCATTCCACTCCCCTCTCTTTGTTGTAAGAGCTCAGAGCTTCCAGCCTGTCCCTCACCTGTCGGATAATTACAATTCTTCCCTTCTGACCAATTTCTGCCTCTCTCCATCCCTGTCCAGCTGCCACAATTGTCTGTGTGATCAAATCCTGCTCCTTTCCCCCCAGATCCCCTCACCTGTGTGACTGAGGCTGTGTGAAATGCTCCTGTCTGTTCCTCCAGCTGCTCTTGGACAGCTGAATTTGCTCACATTTGCTCCCAACTCTCGACATTTCCTCCCTGCCCACAGCCCTGCAGACCTGGAACACCCACGGGCAATTCCTGAATGTTCTCTGTTCATTTTTGGTTTCTAATTCATTTATATTGAAAATAAATTCATTTGGTTTCTATTTTGTATTTTAAAATGATGTAAAAATCCTGTCAGCACAGAGGTTCCATCCAGACTCTCCCCCAACTTGCCCTTCTCCCCCTCCCAGACCCCAAAACCCTCAGCCTCACTACAGGACATGACCCTGAGTGGTGCACTCAGGGTTTCAGAGCAAACTCTGACCCCAAAATGAGATGAAATCACAGAAAAGCTCAGCAAAGAGGCTGAACCTCGAGTGCTGTGTCCAGTTCTGGCCCCTCAGCTTGGGAAGGATTTTGAGATGTTTGAGCCCATCCAGAGGGGACAACAAGGCTGGAGAGGGGTTGGGAACACAAACCCTGAGAGGAACCCCTGAGGGAGCTGGGGGTGCTCAGCCTGGATGAACAGACACTCAGGGGTCACCTCATCACCCTCCACAGCTCCTGAAAGGTGCCTGTGCTTCTGGGCCCCCAGCTTGGGAAGGATTTTGGGACTTTTGAGTGCATCCAGAGGGGCTGGGAACACAAACCCTGTGAGGAGCCCCTGAGGGAGCTGGGGGTGCTCAGCCTGGAGAAAAGGAGCCTCAGGGCTGCCCCCATCACTCTCTGCAGCTCCTGAAAGGTGCCTGTGCTCAGCTGGGGCTGGGCTCTGTCTGCAGGCACTGACACAACCAGAGCACACAGCCTCGAGCTGCCCCAAGGGAAACACAGGGTGGAAAGCAGGGAAAGGATTTTTACAGAAAGGGTGATAAAGTTCTGGAATGTTCTGCCCGGGGAGGTGGTGCAGTCCCCATCCCTGGGGGTGTTTAACAAAGCCTGGATGTGGCACTGGGTGCCAGGGCTGAGTTGAGCTGTTGGGGCTGGGTTGGACTCGATGGTCTTGAAGGTCTCTTCCAACCCAGGGGTTCTGGGAATTCTGGGAATTCTGTGAAAAGCTGGGAATGGTCTAACCAGCTCTGGGGACAGCCAGGAGGTCTAAAAATGCAACACCACTCCTGCCAGCCTTGATTTTGCCAAGAAATGGCTGAGACAGGGTGAGCTCCATGGCCACAAGTCTCTGGCAAGGCCTGGAGGAGTTTCCCAAGCAGGACAGGGCTCCCTTTCTCCCTCTTGGCTCCCTGAATTCACCTTTCCCTGCAGAAGAAAGGGAAGTCCTGCTTTGTCCTCCCCAGGTGTCCATTGTGTGCCCACCTCAGAGCAGGAGCTGCTCCTGTTCACCCACCTGGGCTGATCCTTGGATCCACCAGGTGTTATAAGCAAAGAAATTGTTTGGAAAAATGCAATAATGAATAGATTTTAAATTCCTTTAGTGCTCAGTGTGGCACTGGGGCACCCTTCACTCCCCACAGGTGACACAGGTCCCAGCCAGGTACCCCAGGTACTTGTGAGAGGCAGCAAAGGCATTTTCCTGCTTGGTCCCATTTATTAATTCTTGATTTGGGCTGGGAACAAACAGGAATTCTTGCCAGAGAGAAAATAAAGCTCATGGTGGCGAGTGGAGTAAGATGCTGGGAAAACCCCTGGGAATGCTGGGCCCAGGAAGAGCATCCTCCTCTTCCTCCTCCTCCTCCTCCCCCAGCAGGGGAATCCCACGGGCTTGGATGCTCACAGGGTTCTTAGGGGGAAGGAAATCCGTGCAGAACTCGAGCATCCCACACGAGGTCAGGCAGGAAGCTTCAGACAACATTTCAGAATAATTGGCTGTGGGAAATGAGCACCCACGAGGACGGGACAGGCTGCACCGGCAGAAAGAACTGGGGGAAATAACGAAGGGAACCAGACAAGAACCTCAGCTAAATCCTTCTGGGTTTGTTGGGTGTAGGAGTGTCAGGGGGTAGCACAGTGGGGACGAACAGAGAGCAGAGATCTCTGCAGCCAGGGCTGGGAACTTGTGGGTTATTGCAAAGGGCCTGGGTGCAGGGCCCTGCTGGGAGCTGCCAGCCACAGCTCAGAGCAGGGCCCAGAGAAGAGAGGTAAAGAGAGAGGTAAAGAGGATGAGAGAGCAAGGTTCCCCTCACAATACCATAAATCTTCTTCTGTGCTGAATATTCTGATTCTCACTAACCAATCTAGTACAAGATACAAATCCTACAGCATTCCCATACAGCCTAGAAGAACCATTACATTCCCACACTGGGTTACATTTTAAACCCTACAAACTCCTCTTTGGGCCCCTTCTGCCAAGCCAGCAGGGTCTGCTCTGAGCCTTGGGCCTGTCTGCAAGCAGAGGGAATTGTTGGATCCAAAGGGGATCACCTTCAGCTGGCCATGCCATTGTTTTCCAGTTGTTCAGTAACTGAGGGATCTCAAAGCTTGCTTTCATTTCAACATCACTTATAGCTTCTATATTCTCAAAACCTTTTGCCAGACAATCATATTTATAAAGCTTTCCTGTTTAATCTTCCCCAACAGTTGGGTTTCCTGGGAAAACGGAATTAACTGCACAATGAACTCAGTTTGTGGAGAGAGGTGTCCAGGCCAGGAAACATCAACAATTCCCAGTCAGATATTTCAAAGCTGGGGACTTTGTGAGTCCCCTCCCACAGCAGGAAAGGCGAGGATGGAGAGGACAGGGTTCATCCCAGAGTCCTGGGGAGCTCAGCCCCAGCCCCAACTCCCCAGGAGCTGCTGGGAACAGCCTGGGCAGGAACTCTGGCACAAACACACAAACACAAACACAGCTGCTGGGACAGGAAAGGCACCGGGGACATCCTGGAATCCCAAAGCCTGGCCTGGCCCCTGCACAGCCCAAATGGGAACAGCCCAGCCTGGAAAATCCTTTGTGATCCAGCCAAGGGCTGGAGGGGACCTGGGAAGGGGCTCTGCTTATGGAGTCAGATGTGCAGGGCTTAATGGGGTTTGGGGGAGTTTAATTATTGTATACTATATATTATCTATTATATATTATAGATTGTATATTGTGTATTATTATTGTATATTGTCTATATATACATTCTATATTCTTTATATATAACTTAATATATTATACATCATAGATTACATATTATATACAATATAGAATATATAATTATATTTATGATTAATATATAATTATTAATTTACAATTAATAAATATATAAATTAATACTTATATAATATATAAGTATTAATTAATTAACCTATAATATGATGTAATATAATACAGTATAATTAACATAATATAAATTTATAATTTTACAATAATATTATATATAATGTATAATAAACTCATAATAAATATAATACTATTTATCATCTGATAATTAAATAATTGTTATAATAATTATATTATTATATAATATATAATAATTAAAATATCTAATAATTCTAATATAATATGATATTATATTACATATTTTATCTTATAATATTTATCTTAAAATATTATATCTTTTATTCCTTATAGAAATTTTCTTCTCCAGGAGCTCCTGGCTTGCAAGCCTGGCTGCTGAGGGGCAGCTCAGGGCAGGGATGGTGCTGCAGCCACCCCACCCCTCCCTCTGCCAGCTCTTCCACACAGCCTCAGCCCAGGCTGGGCTGGATGGGGCTTGGAGCACCCTGGGGTATGGGGTGAGATGGGATTTCAATGCCTCCCACCCCAAACCAGGCTGGGATCCCATGAGAACACGCTGGGCTATGGGATCAGATGGGATTTCCATGCCTCCCACCCCGAACCAGGCTGGGATCCCATGAGAACATGCTGGGCTATGGGATCAGATGGGATTTCCATGCCTCCCACCCCAAACCAGGCTGGGATCCCATGAGAACATGCTGCAGTATCAGATGAGATGGGATTTTAATCCCTTCCACCCCACATGAAGCTAGGCTATGGGATCAGATGGGATTTCAATGCCTCCCACACCACACCAGGCCGGGATCCCATGAGGACACCCTGGGCTATGGGATCAGATGGGATTTCAATCCCTTCCATTCCAAACCAGGCTGGGATCCCATGAGAACACCCCTGGATATGGGATCAGCTGGGATTTCAGTCCCTTCTACCCCACCCCAGGCTGGGGTGTGGGATGAGATGGGATTTCAATCCCTCCCACCCCAAACCACCCTGGGATCCAATGAGAACACCCTGGGCTATGGGATCAGATGGGATTTCAATCCCTCCCACCCCAAACCACCCTGGGATCCAATGAGAACACCCTGGGCTATGGGATCAGATGGGATTTCAATCCCTCCCACCCCACACCACCCTGGGGTCCCATGAGGGCACCCTGCACCCCACTGAGGTGGCCAAGCTCAGAGCCCAGCAAGCACCACCTTTGCTTTGCTGCTCCTGCTCTGACTCTGCCCTTACATTTCTGCCTTTCCTCCTCTTCCCAGTGCTGTTTCCCACCCTCTACCTCCATCCAAGAAAAGATTTCCTGAACAAACCACTGGAAAAAATTGATTTTTCGCTTTGACTGTTCCCTGAGTTACCAGGGAAAACATTTTCTTTTTAACTAAACCAAAAGTTAGCGAGAAAAATCCAAATTTTCATGAAGACGCTTTATGGGGATAAAGAAAAAAAAGCATTTGTTTCCTATGGAATTGAAGTTTTTTGTAATATTGGCTTTTAAGTACATTTTAATGTAAGAATATAATGATTTCCAAAGCAAAAAGCACAGATTCCTTTCATTTTGCAAATATTTTTCTCTCCTTGCTTTTTTTCTCTCCTCTTATTAAGGAATGCATCTTTCAAGCAGCTGAGCTGCCTCTTAAACAATTCCCCCTTTCATCTTGTCAGCATTGGGAAAATTTAAAAACCTCTCCTTCCTCAAATTGCCACGCTGTGTTTTGTCTCCTTTGGATTAGGTTTTTAAGCAGAAAAAGTGGAGGTTTTGTGCTATTAAAAAAAAAGTGTAAAGATGTTGAAAGAGACCTTGAGTTCTTTTAGGAGAATTGTGGAATATCCAGAGTGGGGAGGGATTGGGAGGGATCATTGATCCAGCTCCAGAGCCCCCAACACCCCCAGCCTGGCCATCCCTGCAGCGCTGCCCAAATTTCTCCCCCATCCTTCATCTCCCCCATCCCTCACTCTCACACAATCATGGAATGTGCTGAGCTGGAAGGGACCCCCAGGGATGATCAATGCCAAAGCCAAAGCCTGCCCAGAGCCCCCAGCAAGCCCAGCCTGGGCATCCCTGGAGCTCTGGCAGCCTCGGGGCCGTGCCCATTCCCTGGGCAGCCTGGGCAGTGCCAGCACCCTCTGGGGGAAGAGCCTTGCCCTGAGCTCAGCCTGAGCTGCCCTGGCCCAGCTCCAGAACCTTTCCTTGGCACCCAGGATAGATCTTGGTGAGTGGGAGCATCACAGCCCTTCAGGCTACACCCAAACCCCGTGGAAAACCCACCAGAAAACCAAACTTTGGGAGGGAGATGGGGCCTGGTGTCTTTGGAGGGGATTTTGGAGAGCTGCCAGCAGGGTTTGCTCAGCTGAGCTCTGCCCAGCCCAGGGTTTGCTCTCCCTTCATCGCAGCATCCAGCCACGAGGGAGTTAATGGTGTTTGGAGCTGATGGATAACAGGGCTGTCCCTGGGGGGCTCAAAGGGACATGAACCCCCCCTCTGAAATGCTGGTGAAAAACAACCAAAAGTTCCACACATAAACCCCACATTTTAATTAAAATACCCTTCTGGAGGCAGCATAAATTCCAGTGCACAGGCTGATGCTTGAGACCTTACATTGGTGCTGCAGGGAGAGCTTGGCACAGCCAGGATGGGATTTCGTGGGGGGCAGCCCTGCCCATGGGGGGTTTGGGATGAGATGGGCTTCAAGGTCCCTTCCAACCCAACCCAAAGCAGGCCTGTCCTGGATTGCCAAGGAAATTGTATCTATTACCATCTGCATGGCAGCTGTCTCCTGTTCATGGGCAGCTTGCCTTATCTCTTCCACACCCACCCCTCCCTCGGGCAGACACCTGCTGATAACAGCTCTGGAATGTCCCTGCATGGCTGATAAGAACTACAGCATCCCATTGGGAGATGGGAGCCCAGAGGGAGGAGCCAAGCATTCCTACCCGGATAGAATCTGGAGATTCTGGAACACCAGCACGGCTCCTGCACTGCATTGCCCAGAGGAACAGCAGCTGCCTCTTGCCCTGCATCTCCAGAGGCAGAGACTGCACCTTTCTCCAGGATCCCTGCTCCAGCAGAACCAGCCCTGACCCTGCAGGAGGGCTGAGCCACAATTCCAATGGCACTGCTGCCACCAGCCTGACCCACAGGGTGTCAGCTTGGGCTCTGACTCTGGCACTGTTGGTTTAGTTCACTGCATTGTTTATTTTATCCTTTTATTTTCCTCCCTAGTAAAAAACTGTTATTTCTGCTCCCATCTTTTTTGCCTGAGAGCCCCTTAATTTAAAATTTATAGCAATTGGGAGGGGTGGGGAGGGTTTACATTCTCCATTTCAGTGGAAGCTCCTGCCTTCCTTAGCAGACACCTGGCTTTCCAAACCAAGACAATGCCATGATCCCATGATTCTGAGATTCCCAGGAGGGCTCTGCAAGGGGGGTGTCAGTGCCTGCTCAGCACTTCTCAGGACAGGGGAAATCCAGCAGCCAAAGCCCCAGGAGATGCTCCAGTGGAAGCTGAGTGGTCAGTCTGCTACCAGCAGCCCTCATGAAAAAGTCTGAGCACCAATTTCTCCCAGCCATGCAAAGCAAACAGACTCAGGAAAACCCCTTTCACTCAAAAATGTAAATTACAGGAATTGTTTGCTTATATCTAGGAATGGAGCAAAATATTCAGTCTGGGAGAGCTGGGGGTGCTCCCCTGGAGAGGAGAAGGCTGCAGGGAGAGCTGAGAGCCCTTGCAGGGCCTGAAGGGGCTCCAGGAGAGCTGCAGAGGGACTGGGGACAAGGATGGAGGGACAGGAGGCAGGGAATGGCTGCCAGTGGCAGAGGGCAGGGCTGGATGGGATCTTGGCAATTGGGAATTGTTCCCTGGCAGGGTGGGCAGGGGCTGGGCTGGAATTGCCAGAGCAGCTGTGGCTGCCCCTGGAGCCCTGGCAGTGCCCAAGGCCAGGCTGGACATTGGGGCTGGCAGCACCTGGCACAGTGGGAGGTGTCCCTGCCACGGCAGGGGTGGGGTGGGATTTCAGTTCCTTTCCAAACAAACCATTCTGGCATCCGGTGATTCCTGTTTAAGCCCAGCCCTGCTCCACAGAGGTGTGTTCCCATTCCAGGCACTGCCCTGGGGCCCTGAGTGAGTTCAGGTAAATTTGGGGCCTTTGTGCAGGGCCAGGATCCAGGATTCTGGTGGTCCCTTCCTACCCTGGGTAATCCCTGATCCCACATTTTATGTTACATGAAGGAGCTGCCCTTGGCTCTCCCTGGTGCTCAGGGCAGCGGGAAGTGCCTCGAATTCCTCCTTCTCTGGTCCCCTCAACCCCTGCCTTTGGGACCAGTGACTCCTTCCAAAACAAACAGGGAGAATTCTCAGAACTCGTCTGAGCCGAGGAAATCCCCTGGCGGGGGTTGGGGTCAGGGCTGGTTCAGCACGGAGCCTTTGTCCAGGGGAATTCCAGCAGGTGAGCCCAGGGAGCTGGGCTGGCCCAGGAACGGGGGGATGTAGGAGCAGCAGGGATGGCTGGGATGGACAGAGAGCAGAGATCTCTGCAGCCAGGGCTGGGAACTTGTGGGTTATTGCAAAGGGCCTGGGTGCAGGGCCCTGCTGGGAGCTGCCAGCCACAGCTCAGAGCAGGGCTGAGAGAGGAGAGGGGGAGAGAGGGTGAGAGGGTGAGAGAGTAAAAGGGTAAGAGCGCAAAGTTCCCGTTACAATGCCATAAATCTTTTTCTCTGTTGAATATCCCAATTCTCACTAACCAATCTAGTACAAGATACAAATCCTACAGCATTTCCATACAGCCTATAAGAATCATTACATTCCCACACTGGGTTACATTTCAAACCCTACAAACTCCTCTTTGGGTCCCTTCTGCCAAGCCAGCAGGGTCTGCTCTGAGCCTTGGGCCTGTCTGCAAGCAGAGGGAATTGTTTGATCCAAAGGGGATCACCTTCAGCTGGCCATGCCATTGTTTTCCAGTTGTTCAGTAACTGAGGGATCTCAAAGCTTGCTTTCATTTCAATCTCACTTAAGAGTTTCCATATTCTCAAAATCTTTTGCCAGGCAATCATATTTATAAGGCTTTCCTGTTTCAGCTTCCCCAACAGGGGGACATCAGCCCTGGGAAGCCACCACAGCTCCCACAGGAAAGGACTGGGAGGAGAGCAGGGCGGGGAGGCTCAGAGCAGCTCCTGGGTAAGCCCAGGTGGGGATTTTGTCCTTATTAATCCCCTCATTAGCAATCATGTTCAAATCTGATAAATCAGCCCCATTTTCTACATTCTCCTTCAACCAGAAGAAAATCTTTTGCTGTTCAGGCTGAGGGAGGCAGATCTAAGGCTCTGTGGTGTTCCTGAGTCCCTAAAACACCAAAAGAGGGAAGGGAAGGGAAGGGAAGGGAAGGGAAGGGAAGGGAAGGGAAGGGAAGGGAAGGGAAGGGAAGGGAAGGGAAGGGAAGGGAAGGGAAGGGAAGGGAAGGGAAGGGAAGGGAAGGGAAGGGAAGGGAAGGGAAGGGAAGGGAAGGGAAGGGAAGGGAAGGGAAGGGAAGGGAAGGGAAGGGAAGGGAAGGGAAGGGAAGGGAAGGGAAGGGAAGGGAAGGGCTACATGGCAGTTCCAGCCCTCAGCCCTGGGGCTCTCCAGGGAAGGTGAAGTCCAGCCTCAGGCACCGTCCAGTCATTCGGGAAGGGGCTGCACCGAGGCTCAAGAGAGATGGGGATTCATAGACCCAGTTCAGAGCCCCAGTTCAGGAGATCCCAGTTCAGGAGATCCCAGTTCAGGAGATCCCAGTTCAGGAGATCCCATGGCTGGGCACCTCCAACTCTGTCACATTTTGGTGAAGACAAAGAGGGAAGGGTTTGGATTCCTCCAAACCACAGAGCGGAGCAGCCTTTGGGGCACAGCCCCACTCTGAGCATCCCTCTGAAGTGAGATCACTTCTTGTGGATGTGTGGGTTTTTTTCCAGGGGTTGGTGTAAAGGGAAGGTGTTTTTAAGGTGGGAATGCCAGGATATTCAGATATTTGTACCTCCAATCATAACATTACAGCCATACATGTTTTTTTTTCCCCTAAAGCAGTAAAAAAGGAACAGTTTTCCAAAGAGAAAATGTAATTTTCACTATACAGGGCACTGGTTTGGGGATGTCAGTTAAGCTTTTTGTATTTATTTTTTATTATTTATATTTATATATTTATCATGTTTATTATATATCTTGGTACTGTTTTTCCCACTGGTCGTAATTAACTAATTAACTAAACCAACTAATTGTCCCCATAACAGCACAGAGGGCTGGGCTGTGAAGCAGAAGGACAGGGATTGAGCATCCCCATCCCTCTGCTCTCAAGTTCCATGGTGGGAATGGCAGCAAGAGGGGAGCAGGTCCCTGAGCAGAGCCTGAGAGCAGCACAGACCCCAGCCCGCCCCAGGTCGATACCAGTCTCTGGTTCCATGATGTCAGATTGCAGAATGGGCACCCCAGGGGGGTGATGAAGGTGACACTGAGCCACCAAGGAACCACAGCACTTCTCCTGCTGGCCAGCCTGACCTTCAGAGATCATTTTCCCTGCTCCAGAGCAGCAGAGCATCCCTCAGGACGAGCCCAGTGGATGTTTTGATTGGCTCCTTGAGGGGCTCAGGCATTGACCTGGCTGTTTAATGGCTCTCCCAAGCACAACCTGAGGAGCCTGTGCAGCCCCAGCCTGTCCTTGGGGTGTTAAATGACTCCAGCCTCCCCTCAAGGGCCAGGGCCATCTGCTCAGAATGGGGATTGATCCAGCCTGACAGAATTCCACAATTCCAAATCAAAAGCTGCGGCTGAAATTACACATGGAGTGACCTCAAGGCACTCAGTTCCTCTCCAAGAGGAATCTGTTCTTCCAACAGAAAACCCCATGGACCCAGCCCCAGTGCAATGTGGGGAGGTTAGGGCAGGACCATGCACGTCTCTCCTGAGGCTTCCAGGGCACCAGGGAGGCTGCAGAGGGTCTGCAGAGCCCCTTCCTGTTGGAATCTTGGGGGACACAAGACAGATGATGGACTTTGGACCTGGCTGACAGAAGAGATTTGATAACAGGAAGCCTTGGCAAAAGCAAATGGAACTTTGAAAATTAGACCTGGATTGCAAGAGGATTCAATCAGATGATTTACCAGAAAAAGAAAATCCCATTTAACTCTGCAAGCAAAAGATGTTGTTATATGCATAAGTTTGTGTTTGTGATTTTAACCTAATCACTGCAGTACACATTACCAGTCTCCCTGAAATAGTAAATAAGTGTTTGTATCCCACAATAAAATCAGATTCTGATCACCAAGTCAGTCTCCCTGGCTCTCTCCATCACCAACACTTCCCATCAGGAGCCTGGTGCTGGAAGGGCTGGGAGCTCACCAGGAGCTGCAAACCTCCACAGCCATCTCCTCCTGGGAGCCCAGGGCCCCATCCTGAGCTGGCACCACAAACCCTTCACACACAGAGGGGAGGGAAGGGCTGAGCCCCGTGCCCAGCACTGCTGAGCCCTGACCCCCAAACCCAGGCTCAGGGAACCTCCAGGAACCTGCAAGTGCTGGATCCAAACCCTCCCCAGGGGGAAACAAGAGGAGCCATCCACTCCCAGAGCTGTGGAGGAGACACCTCCAGGGGAGACAGGGGAGCCAAGCTGCCCCAGGGGGAAACAAGAGGAGCCATCTGTGATGGTGTTCACAGGGATCTTAGGATGAGGGAAGAGATGAGCATCTGACTCCATATTTCAGAAGGTTTGATTTATTATTTTATGATATATACTACATTAAAGCCATACTAAAAGAATAGAAGAAAAGGTTTCATCAGAAGGCTGGCTAAGAATAGAAAGGAATGATAACAAAGGCAGCTGTCTCCAGCTCTCTGTCTGAGCCAGCTGTGATTTGCCATTAATTAGAAACAACCAACATGGCCCAATCCCAGATGCACCTGTTGCATTCCACAGCAGCAGATAATCATTGCTTACATTTTGTTCCTGAGGCCTCTCAGCTTCCCAGGAGGAAAAATCCTAAGGAAAGAATTTTCCATAAAAGATGTCTGTGACAGCCACCCACTCCCAGGGGAGACAGGGAAGCCAAGCTGCCCCCAGCACTCCAGGCAGGTTCATGAGTTCCTTCCTGACAAGAGGGAATGGTGAAAAGAGGAAATTTGGCTTTTCTGGTCTCCCCTGAAAGCCAAGGAATAAAATTCCAGCTAGGAAGGCTGGAGAGCAGCAGGAGAAATCTCAGAGATGGTTCTGGAAGTGCCCTGAGGGGGAAAGTGGTGGGGCTGGGGAAGCCAGAAGATTCTACAGAAGGAAAAGTGCTGAAGGTGGCAGAGAGATAAGCAAGAGCTCCAAGGAAATAAAAAATGAGGGGAAGAATGAGCTAAAAGAGTTGCAGCAAGTGCACATTTTGTGAATTTCTTTATAATCTCACTCCTTGGTTGAGACAACAAAGTGTGGGATGGATCCAAAAGCTTTGAGTCCAACTGCATCCCCTGGAAGGATGGGCCTGGCCAGCAGCATTCAGTGTGAAACCAATAAATAAAGGGGAAAAATGAGTCAAGGAAGATATTTTTATAGGGAAAAAAAGCAAAATTAGAGAGTGAAATAATGTCTCGAAAATGGCTGCACTTGGTGTAAAACATTTTCAAGAGATGGCCAGGAAAGGGAATCTGATCCATTTGGGAGCTTGCAGAAGAGACCAGGCACCTGTGGATTTATCTGCAGAAAAAGGTCCTGGCAGATCCCTGGGACAGAGCAGCAGGAAAAGGTCCTGGCAGATCCCTGGGAAGGGGCAGCAGGAAAAGGTCCTGGCAGACCCTGGGAAGGAACAGCAGGAAAAGGTCCTGGCAGACCCTGGGAAGGGGCAGCAGGAAAAGGTCCTGGCTGCTGGGGCTGCACACCCTGACACCAAAACCTTGTGGGAATGAGGCAGGGGCACAGGAGCAGCCTGGGAGCACAGCCTGTCCTGCTGGCCCTGGCACTGCCATCACATCCAGACACAGAATTCAGGCATGGAATTCATTGCTGTGAGCTCCTGGTGTGTCCCAGCCACAGGGACACGGGCAGAGCCACAGGAAGGGTAAAATTAAAGCCAACACAGGTTGAGGATGGCTGGCACGTTCCCTGGATGGCACAGAGCTTTGGTTTGTGGCTGCCATGCAGAAGGACACGGCCTGAGTGTCCCCAGCCCTCTGCTCTCAGAGTCCATCCTGGGAATGGCAGCAAACAGGAAGAACAATTTCACATTTTTAAGAAATAAACAGCAGCATTAGACCCTGGCAGCAGCATAGACCCTGCTGTCCCTTGGCTGTGCTGGGGTGGGGACAAAGCCACCCCTGTGTGAGCACAGCACGAGGGGAGCAGCACTGAGGGCCCCCTGAGCTGCTCTGAGAGGGGCAGGGGGATTTCCAGTCCTGGTAATGCTGAGCTGCTTCAATCAGGGCCAAGAAATAATGCAGGAACCCCCCTGAGGAGCCACAGGGACCACCCAGTCCAGAGGAACAGAGGTTCCCATGGCACTGAAGGCAATAAAACAAATCTGTTGAAGATTGCAATGCAGGATGTTTTCCATTACCACCTGCATGGCAGATTACCTTTGTCAAGTGGGCAGTTTGCCTTATCTCTCTCTCTGAGTGACCACATTCACTCCTCCCTCGGGAGGAGACACCTGCTGATAACAGCTCTGGAATGTCCCTGCAGGGCTGATAAGAACTACAGCATCCCATTGGGAGATGGGAGCCCAGAGGGAGGAGCCAAGCATTCCTACCCGGATAGAATCTGGAGATTCTGGAACACCAGCACGGCTCCTGCACTGCATTGCCCAGAGGAACAGCAGCTGCCTCTTGCCCTGCATCTCCAGAGGCAGAGACTGCACCTTTCTCCAGGATCCCTGCTCCAGCAGAACCAGCCCTGACCCTGCAGGAGGGCTGAGCCACAATTCCAATGGCACTGCTGCCACCAGCCTGACCCACAGGGTGTCAGCTTGGGTTCTGACTCTGCCACTGTTGGTTTGGTTTACTGCATTGTTTATTTTATCCTTTTATTTTCTTCCCTATGAAAGAACTGTTATTTCCTGCTCCCATATTTTTGCCTGAGAGCCCCTTAATTTAAAATTCATAGCAATTGGGAGCAGTGGGGAGAGTTTGCATCCTCCATTTCAGGGGAGGCTCCTGCCTTCCTTAGCAGACACCCGGTTCCCCAAACCAAGACACCATCCCAGTGGCTCCCAGGGGTCCCATCTGCCACAGGAGGGTGACAGAGTTTTCCTGAGCCCCTCAGATCTCTCATTCTGCTGCTCCCTGAGCCAAGTCAGGCCACAGCCACGGCAGGGCTGGCCCTGTTTTGTTCGTTGCATCCCCCATCCCTGCCCAAACCTGAGCTGGGCACACAGAGCCCACAGCTGGGGCAGAGCTGAGCTCTCCTGACCAACAAGCAGCTGTCCTGTCCCCAGGCACTGATCTTCCCTCTTGCTTTGCTAGTTTGACCATCTGCAACAGGGTATTTTAAAAGAAAAGCAAACTTCATCTGGTAACAGCAGAAAAACCACAAGCACAGCCTCATTAAAGCCTTTTTCTAACACACAGAAACCAAGGGCACCCAACAGAACTGATAAATCCTGCTGGAAAGTGCTTGCACCAATTTGGCCCTCTCTGCAACACCCAGGAAGGATGATATTCAATTGCAACCCACAGACACATTTCTTGTGAGCTATTTTTTAAAATTTTAAAGAAATAAACAGCAGCTTTAGACCAGTGCTAATTCCTGAGGTGCTCTCTGGAATTACCTGGAGCCCAGGTTTAAGATGCACATCAAATTAAGGCCTTGCATCCATTCTGGTTTGAGCTATTTCAGTTGGGTGGGATGGAAATCACACGAACAAAATGCTTTTTTAGTTCCCACCCAAACCCCAGGCATCAGGAAAGACCTGCCCAGACCCTCCTCAGAATGGGAGCAACCATCAGGAACATCATTTGCAGGAGAAGGCTCTGGAAAGATTGAGGAGATACAGAGAGCACCCGCATCACCTCAGAGACAGCTGCGAGATGGATTTGTGCTCTTCACTCCACCACCCACTCAGAAAAAAGATCCAGGTGACTGCTGACTTAAAGACAGCTCAAAAATAGGAAATTAATGCACTCCAGATCTGGAGGGCTGAGTTTTCTAACAGTGGCTGTGGAAAACAAACTGAAATCCAGCTCCATCTGCTCACCTCCAGTGGCACCTTGCCATCATTGTAACAACTCCACACAAGTGTGAGACACAAGAAGAGAAATAAAATGAGACACTCACCCTCCTTCAAAGATCTTGATCCTCACCGGCTCCCCTCGCTTGGTCACAAGAGCCTCTTCTTCTGATTTTCCCCTTTTCTCCTCTTCCTTCTCAGCTCTAGTTATATCTTTTCGACCTTCATTAGAAAGGAGCGAAGGCAAATGAACCTATCTCCCCAAAAGAGCAAAACAATCCATGATTACAGACAGAATCACAGGCAGGACACACAGAGCAAACAGCCCCAGCAGAGCCAGTGCTGACTCCAGGGGCTGGAATTGGGGCACCCCCCCAACAAATGGGGCCCTGCTGCTGGGTTTGGGGCCCTGCTGCTGCATTTGGGGCCTTGCTGCTGCATTTGGGGCCCTGATGATGGATTTGGGGCCCTGCTGCTGCATTTGGGGCCCTGATGATGGATTTGGGGCCTTGCTGCTGCATTTGGGGCCCTGATGATGGATTTGGGGCCCTGCTGCTGCATTTGGGGCCCTGCTGCTGCATTTGGGGCCTTGCTGCTGCATTTGGGGCCCTGCTGCTGCATTTGGGGCCCTGATGATGGATTTGGAGCCCTGCTGCTGCATTTGGGGCCCTGCTGCTGCATTTGGGGACTTGCTGCTGCATTTGGGGTCCTCAGAGTTGTGGGGGATTTGCTGTGACCCCTGACTGATATAGGGGCCTTTTTGAGCCAGGTCTTGATGGGGTCTCTCTGGTGTCAAGATGACCACAAGGTGTTAGAAAGTCTCTTTTTTCCCAGCCCCAAGACCAAAGAAGGAGTCAGGATTCCTCTGTTCTGCTTTTCAAGGTTGTTTATTATTTCTTATCTATAACATTTGAGAGGAATAGTGGATTTGTCTTTATAAACCAGCTGTGGGTCTGCTGGTGGATAAAACCAGCACTGGGAGATAAAAGAAACAATGGGAAGGATTCCACTGATTGATGAATGGAGAAAGATATTTGCTTTTACAAATAAACTGTAGGTTGGCTGCTAAATGAAATTGGACATTGAGAGATGAAAGAAACAATGGGGAAGAAAAACCCCTAAATTCCAAAAGAATTAACAATCAAAAGGGAGGGTTATAAATTGGAAGGGAATCTTTAGCATCAGGCATATTGGGAAGTCTGAGCCTCTCAAGTACCTCAGAAATGGGGAAAGAGAGAAGGGAAATGCAGCTGGAAATTGGGATAAAAAGGAGGCTGCATCCTCCAAAATTGGAGAGACCCAGGGGATGCCCCATGGCCTCTGCCTTGATTGGAATAAAGTTCCAGGACTCCTCTGTCTCCTTTTTGGATAAACCTCTGGTGTTTGTGGATTCATTTTCCTGACACATCCTTTTTCTGACCCACCGAGGTCTGTCTGGCAGGTTGGGTTGTGGAACACTGACCGCCCTTGGGGTGATGTTATCTTTTTATACTAAGAACTACCTGTACTTTATTTACAATAATTTCCAATACCTATCACCTATGTTAGACAGTCTGTCTCTACTCTAAACCAACCCAGAAGTGTCACCATCACAGCAGAAGATGGAGCACAAGAAGAAGGAGAAGAAGAAGGACAGGACACCCCCAGATTCCTCCATCTTGCCTCCTGAACCCCCATTCTAAAAACCCAAAAATTCTACTTTTTCATCCTGTGACAAATTCACTCTCATTCTACTCAAACTCTTGTGGCTTGTAACTCCTCACACAAAGTTGGGAATTGTTTCCATGGGCTAAAATCAAAGGCACAGGTGTTTTTAACTCTGTGCCAAGGTCTCTGAGCCCCCTGCCAGGGCCTTTAATCCTCCAGGGTACTCAGAGGAATTTCCTGGGTTCCACCAAGGTCTCACAAGTTTTTGGAGATTTATATCACACTTAAGATAGCTCAGCTACTTTAGAAAGCATAAAATTATCAGGATGGCTTTTGTGGTAGTGTTGGAAATAAAAAAGTTTTCATAAAAGGCAAAATAACAAAATTCTTTAGAGAGAAAAACCGAGCTAGGTGCAAGAGGTTCTTGGTCTTGGTAAAACACTTCACAAAAGCAATTAGTTTCTTTGTTTTCTTCTTTTTCTAGTAAATTTTTTGGCTTGTGTCAAATTTGCTATCCTTAGGTTTGAGGTGAAGTTTCTTAGGTCTTATGAAGTGTCTTTTTTGCTAATTGAGGAAAGAAACTTTTGGGCTTTTTTCCTTTTTAAGGAGACAAAGGATAATTTTGTCACTGTCAACACAAAAAATATTCCTGCATCTCAGAAAATTTTTAATTGCTCCCTCCAGGTTATCCAGCTCTTGCCACCTGGAAAAATGAAGGATGAAGAGAAGTGTGGTGGCTGGGGTGACCCTGAGCATGTGGGGTGTCTGTTCCCAAACCTCTGTCGCTGGAAAATGCTCTCTCTGAAATGCACATCTGAAAGGTCTGGAGAGGGGGAATCTGCAGAATTCATACACTGAACCTCTGGGTCTCCCCCACATTCACACACATTCACACAAATCTGGGTTTCAGCCACCTCAGCCTGACATAAATCAGCATTCCTGGGTGATTTCCTTCCACTGAACCACGCTGCCAAGGGCACAGCCCAGAGAAAGCCACAAAACCCACGGGAGAAAAGAATCCTCAACCTCCCCACACATTCCCAGGGAAAAATCTGCTTTTTCACTGTTAAATTGCCACTTGTTGAGGGGATTTTGTGTCTAAGCCTTGTCCAGCCCAAGGTTTAAGTCATGCCCTAACACCTCACCTACACGATGAGCGTTGTTTATTATAGGATGGACCTGAACATCAAAGCTGCCTCTGTGGGTGGGATGAGGGACAGCTCCCCACACCTGGAATGAAATGTTGGGATGTCCTAAATCCTAACAGGAGAAACCCAGGGAGAGCTCTGCACACCTGGAATGAAATGCTGGGATGTCCTAAATCCTAACAGGAGAAAGCCAGGGAGAGCTCTGCACACCTGGAATGAAATGCTGGGATGCTACCCTCTAAATCCTAACAGGACATACCCAGGGAGGGCTCTCCACACCTGGAATGAAATGTTGCAGTGTCCTAAATCCTAACAGGACAAAGCCAGGGAGAGATTTCTCCACCTGGAATGAAATGCTGGGATGTCCTACATACTAACAGGACAAACCCAGGGAGAGCTCTGCACACCTGGAATGGAATTTTGGAATATTGCCCCCTAAATCCTAATAGGACATACCCAGGGAAAGCTCTGCACACCTGGAATGAAATAATGGGATGTTGCCCCCTAAATCCCAACAGGAAAAACCCAGGGAAAGCTCTGCACACCTGGAATGAAATAATGGGATGTTGCCCTCTAAATACCAACAGGACAAAGCTAGGCAGAGCTCTCCAATCTGGAATGAAATGTTGGGATGTCCTAAATCCTGGGACAAAGCCAGGGAGAGCTCTCCACACCTGGAATGGAATAATGGGATGTTGCCCTCTAAATCCTTACAAAACAAATGCAGGTGAGCTCTCCAACCTGGAATTCTAATAGGATTTAGCCCCCTAAAAGGATTTAGCCCCCTAGATCCTAATAGGCCTTCCCCAGGAGAGCTCTCCACACCTGGAATGGAATATTGGGATGTTGCCCCCTAAATCCTGGGACAAAGCCAGGGAGAGCTCCCCAGCCTGGAATGAAACGTTGGGGTGTTGCTCCTCTAAATCCTAACAAAAAAATGCAGTTGAGCTCTCCAACCTGGAATGAAATAATGGGATGTGGCTCCCTAAATCCCAACAGTACAAAGCCAGGGAGAGCTCTCCAACCTGGAATGAAATGTTGGGATGTTGGTCCCCTACAGCCCAAGAGGACAAACCCAGGGATCTCCAGAGAAAGGAAATCAGAGCTTTTCCCCCAGATCACTTCTCACACAGTCACTCTGGCATCCAGCTGAATCCATGTCCTGGATGAGGATCCTGGATCCATATCCTCACATTCTCTGTAATTGGTGGAAGGCTGCAGGCAGCTGAGAGCAGTTTTCAGAGGGGTTTTGGCCTTCAGGCATCCCTGAAGGATGAAGCAGAGCTGGGCACCCTTGGCTCTGGCTGGCAGCAGTGGCAGCTGCCCAGGTGATTCACCTGCCTCACCTCAGCCTGGGCTGTAGGGGATGAATCACCCCAGTGGAGCCTCCTTGTCTCCCCTGGTTTTGGGAGAAGCCACAGAGTGAGCAGCTCCAACTGGGTCCTACAGAATCCAGGGGGAATTCTGGGGGAAGCCACAGAGTGAGCAGCTCCAACAGAGTCCTACAGAATCCAGGGGGAGTTTTGGGGGAAGCCACAAAGTGAGCAGCTCCAAGAATCCAGGGGGAATTTTGGGGGAAGCCACAGAGTGAGCAGCTCCAACTGAATCCACAGAATCCAGTGGGATATAACCCAGACCCCCGAGCTTCTGGAAGTGCCATGGGATGCTCAGCAGGAGGAGGGATAGACTCATTCAAAAGTTGCTTTGCAAAACTGGGGTCAAGCATTTCAAATCTGCCCAGGAATTTCAGGAGCTCAGCTCAGAGCATTAAATGCACCCAGGGCTTGGGGCCAGGTCAGCCCCATGGCCACACCATCCACACACCCATCTTAGAAGCCTCCTGGGAATGGTCCCTGTGCAGTCCTGTGTCCCTAAAAGTGCCAGGAATTTAATGACAAAAGGCCCAGGGCAGAACAGTGTCAGAAGCCATTTGAGCCATTTAACAGCAGGAATGGTCTCGAGCTGGTGGCTGTGGGCATGGAGATGACAGTGAGGAAATCAGCAGCAGGAGACACTCAGAACCCTCAAAAATTAAACTTTTAGGGTTGTGACTTCACCTCCTGATGGGAGCTACAGGCTCAGAGCACTGCTAGGGACAACCTTCCCAGGTTTACTGAGGAATACAAAACAATTGACTTGCTAGATGTAGCACGAGGTTTATTTATTGCAACTTTTGAAAGCACAAAAACATTGACAGATGAAAGGCACCAGAGAGCCAAAATCATACAGTCACTACTATCCCCTTTTACAGTCTTGTTGGAATTTACAGAGAGTGCAAGCCCCAGTACAGTGTCACCAGCCATCCCTACATGCACGCTGGAGCCCGCAGCCACTCCACAATTCCAGAATTTTCTGCTCAGCAAATCCCACTGAAAATTGAAACCCCAAGCCAAGGACGGAGACAGCACGTACAGAACTACTGTTTGCTGCATGCATAACTGTACAAAACACCAGAGCTTTTTACATCTCCTGGGAGGAACTGACACCCTGGAGTTACATGAAGGAGGGAATATGGAGGGCAAGGAGCCAGAGCAGAGTTAGCTGAGGGCTGGGCTCCAACCCTGGAGTGATGCTACTGCTGCTGCACGTCCTGGCAGCTGCTGCTTCCCCACCCGTGTTTTACACCCTGCATGGAGGATTTCACCCCCACTGATCACAAATTGGTGCTGTGCTTGGCAACAATCCCTTTTATCTCTGCTGCAGCTCTCAGGGCTCTGCCAGCCACGTGGGGAGCAGGGCTGGGTTTGGGATCCACTGGTTCCAGGTGAACAGGGCAGGGTGAACTGCCCACAACTGGGAAGATTCTGCTTCCCCTCCCGTGTTTTACACCCTGCATGGAGGATTTCACCCCCACTGATCACAAATTGGTGTTGTGCTTGGCAAAAGAATTCGGTTTATCTCTGCTGCAGCTCTCAGGGCTCTGCCAGCCATGTGGGAGCAGGGCTGGGTTTAGGATCCAGGTGAACTGGGCAGGGTGAACTCTGCCTTTTGTAAATTGAGCCACGGGAACCTGAACCTGCACCACCAGGCAGCTTGGAGGGGTTGGCTGAGGGGGTTTAGAGGCTTTGGGGGAAATGCATGCAGAGAAATGTGGGTTTGGATGAGTGAGGGCTGAACGTCCTGGCAGCTGCTGCTTCCCCACCCTGCACAGAGGATTTCACTCCCATTGATCACAAATTGGTGCTGTGCTTGGAAAGAACTCCATTTATCTCAGCTGCAGCTCTCAGGGCTCTGCCAGCCACGTGGGGAGCAGGGCTGGGTTTGGGATCCTCTGGTTCCAGGTGAACAGGGCAGGGTGAACTGCCCACAACTGGGCAGATTCTGCTTCCCCACCCGTGTTTTACACCCTGCACAGAGGATTTCACCCCCACTGATCACAAATTAGTGCTATGCTTGGAAAGAATTCCATTTATCTCCGCTGCAGCTCTCAGGGCTCTGCCAGCCACACGGGAGGAGGGCTGGGTTTGGGATCTGCTGGTTCCAGATGAACTGGGCAGGGTGAACTCTGCCTTTTGTAAATTGAGCCATGGGAACCTGAACCTGCACCACCAAGCGGCTTGGAGGGGTTGGCTGAGGGGGTTTAGAGGCTTTGGGGGAAATGCATGCAGTGAAATGTGGGTTTGGATGAGTGAGGGCTGAACCCTTTAACCCTTTAACCCCTGTTTAACATTTCCCTTCGGGGTGGGAGGGTCTGGTACCTCTGGACACTCACTGGGTGTGGGTTTTAGCACCATGGCAAAGAGCAGGGCTCAGAGCAGCACAGGCACTTCCTTTAGGGATTGAAATCCAGGGTGCTACGGCACCAATCGGATAAAACCCTTGGAGAAATAGTGCATAAATCTCAGCGTGGTTATTGCACTGCTCAGGTAATTATCTGCCCCCGTGTCCCTAGAAATCTGTCTCTTGGATTTCTGCAGGAGAGTGATGGAAATGCTGAATAGAAATAAAGATTTATTGAATCAAAGCAATTCTACTGTGTATTTTAAGACATATTTATAAGCAGCAGCTGCAGCAGCGATTATGATAAATTTAATATTCAGAGTTCATTTCATGACACAGAAATAAAATGAATAATCCATCAATATAAATTGACTTGAGATGAATATCAAATTGCAAAATCTTTAGAGCGATTCTGTTTGCTAATCTACATGAACATGATCTGGATTAAAGGGATCTGTTTGGTTCAGCATTAAGCACGAAGGGTAAAGTCTGGCTTTAAAATGAGATACATAAAATTAGGCAGCTCACAGGAGGGTCTTAAAGACTTCTGTGCCCGTGTAGGCAATGCCTTGGGGGAGCCCTGCCCCTGGGAAGCCACTGTGAAATCTTAACTCTAAAACCAGGCATAAAATATCCTTAAATACCTGGAAAAGCAGGTGGACAGCTATGGACCAAAGGGACCAAACCACAGGGGTGTTTAACAAAATGTGTCTGACCCGCTGAGGCACTTTTACAAATGTCACTGTCAGCCTTTGTGCTTCTTCAGGGACCTAAATACACTTGCAAATCTCCCTTTAATATTTTTAAATACTTTTAAGCATGCCTCTCCATGTTCATTAATGTGAGATGAGCAGATGCACAACCAGACAGAATCCCATTTCCCCAAGGTAATCCTTTTTCTTCATTTCTAACATGCAAAATGCAGGGAATTATAACAGCGTTTAAAAAAAAAAAAAGAAAAAAAGAAAAAAAAAAAGAAGTTGTAAAGCTGTTTGAAATATCAAGACAAATGCAAATGAAGTCTAATCCTTTGTGCTGGAGCTGTGGTGGTTCCTGGGGTGGTGGTGGTGGTGGTGATTCCTACTTTTTGGGCTACAAAGCGAGTAGGAACTGGAGAACAGAACCCTGGCCTGGGAGCAGGCTCTCCTGCCCCCTGGGTTGGGCTTTCAGTGGGGTTTGGGCTCTTCACTCTAAGAGCTTCACTGAGAACAGGCGCTTCCCCCAGCGCCAGCGGGACGAGTACACCCCGACCACGCTGAGCACAGCTACGCCCCGGCCCTCAGCCCCCGCTACCCACGCATCCAAATGGATCAGGAGAAAGAAGAGATAGGATTGCATTACCTCGGTCATTTTGGGCTTCCTGGAGCCGGCCGGGACCAGCCTGCCCGCCTCAGGCCGCGGTGCGGTGGCCATGGTGTAGGTCTCCTTGCTCACCTTCTGCTTGGACCTCAGCAGGGCCAGGGCTGCCTTGGTGGACACCCCGGGCAGGTTGGGGTTGTAGAGGCTGATGCACCAGCTGGCGTACACCGAGGAGCGCCCATCCGCTTGCTGGGTGTGATTTGGCTTGATGTAGTTTAAATAGCACCAACTGACATTAGTGGTTGTGTGGAGACTGGGGAACTGCAGGACCTTCTTGGTGTCGGTGCCTTCCCGAGCCTTCCCCGCGCCGGCGGCGCCCTCGGGCACGGGGGCAGTGCTGGCAGGGGTTGGTGGAGGCTGCTCCACCGGTTCTTTGGAGTCTTCCTTCTTGACGGGCTGCAGAGGCTCCTGGCTGAGGAACTGTTTGCCAGCTGGCTGCTCGTACTCCTGCAGTGCCTCAAAGCTCGGGGAACCTGGCCGGGACGCTGCCTGCTGGGAACTGCTCGGGGTTTCCTTTGGCTCCGACTGCTCCACGGACACGCTGGGTGGTGTCTCAACCTCCACCCTGTCTTGGCTTTCTGCAAGGAAGTGAGATTTATCCTGCTTTTTCCCTTCCTCTACTGCACTGGGTGGCTTCACCACTTCCAGCTTTTCTTCTGCTTCAGACACTTCCTCCTCCTTCACTCTTTTCTGCTGCTGTGTCTCCATGGTCAGCTCCAAACTGCCGGCTGGGGACAGCATCCTTTTGCTGCCCCCAACTGTGGAGGGGCCCCCTTCCAGGCCGAGGACGCTGTCTGAGGGGCAGGTGAGGGGCATGTAGCCCTTTCTTTCTGGTAAGGGCAGGGGAACTCTCAGGTACGGGCTCTGGAAAAGGCTTCTCTGCTCCTCTGTGATCATCTGGGCCAGGTCGAAACCCAGCCCATGGACATCAGCGCTGCACACCAGGGCGCCCTTGGGCTGGTGGTCATCGAATTTGGGGAGGACGATGGTGGAGGAGCTGCACTGGGACTGCGTGACCAGGATCTGGGAGAGCGTGGTGTACATGGCGCTGCCGTAGGAGGGCATGTTGGTCTGGATGCGGACGGGGACAACCAGGGACACCATGGGCTCTGTCCGGGTAGGGACAACAAGCTGGGTCACGGTGACAGACAGCGCAGGACTCGCTGCGCAGGTCAGAGGGTGCAACCTGCTGTCCGAGTCATAATCCGTGCACGGGGACAGGCTGGAGCTTCCTGCTGCTGAGAACAAACTGGATTTGATCTGTGGCAAATGTCCACCAGCATCACCTGGCAAGTGGAGGGCAAACTGAGACTGGAGAGGCAGGAAGAAGGCTGAGGGGATCGGGGAGGAGCCAGGGTAGTGCACGGGCAGGAACGAAGGGTGCCTGAAGGACACCTCGGCGGGGTGAGACATCAAGGGAGGAGCGATGTGGAGCGGGCCCGGGTGGATGAGCGTCTGTGGGAGGGGCAGTGGCGGGGTCTGGAATATGGAGGGAGGGATCTGAGGCATGGAGAACTGGGCAGAGAGGATGTCAGACATGGTGTGTGCAGCGAAGAGCTCTGCAGACTGCCCCGGCTGCGGCAGGAGGTGCTGGTAGGGGAATATGGAGACCTGAGGGGCCATGAAGTGCTTCTCATGCAGCGTCAGCTGTGGCACGGGGTGGTGGAACACCTGCAGAGCCTCTGTGTATGGCGGGCTGTAGGATGGCTCGGGGCTGTCCTTTGGCTGGCTCTTGTCACTCGGGTAGGTGCCGTGAGAGGGCAAAGGGGAAGACGTGGTTGGCTGATGGGGCAAACTCGTGGCAGGAGATTTACTTGAAGAAAGAGCTGTATCCTCTGTGTCTGGCCAACCCAGCGGGGCCGGGTCTGGCTCGTGCTCGGGGTGCCTGGTGAGGGACGCCTGCCGCACCAGGAAGCATTTCCTCCTCTCCTGGGGGGCCGAGGAGGTGGAGGGCCCAGGGGTGGAGGCAGGAGTGGACGACAAGCTCCCGTAGTCAAAGGATTTGCTGCGAGTCTCTGACATCTGGGAAGGGTGGGACACGTTGGGCGTCTGCTCAGAAGCAGATCTCCGCATTTCCCTGGAATGGTGATGGTGGCTGGGGACCATCAGCATATGGGAGCCAACACCAGGAGGTTTTGGGTGGGATTCAGACGGCTGGCTACTCGACTCTGGCTTGGTGTGGTCATCCCGGTCAAAGGAGATGGAGTGGCTGGAGCCGTGGGATAGGCTGCTCTCCTGACTGGGGCTCCGGGTGAGAGAGACAGACTCAAAGCTGGACTCCCCGGAGGACTGGGCCATTTCTGCCAGCCGGAGCCGCTTCTTCTTGGGTGGGAGCTTCTCTGCAGGGAGCTGGGAAAGAGTCTGGCTCCTCTGTGGCCACTGGAATTCCTCGGTTTTCTCTGGCTCCTTTGGAGGAGGTTCTGGCTCTGTTTCTGGTCTGTCCGGCTCTTCTGTGACCAGAATCTCAGGGACCTGGATGTTGGGCTGGCGAACCAGCCTGGGCTGCAGGGAGTGAGGGGGGCGGCTGTGCTGGGGCGTGGGCTGAGATGGGAACTGGGACAGGGGCTTGTCCTCTTCCAAGCTGCTGGGCTGCTCAATGGAGTCTGACTTCTCAAAGGAGCTCGTGTGCTGGATGACAGAGATCTCCTTGGAGGTTGTTCTCCTCTCCTTGCCCTCCGTGCTCGAAGCTGGTTTGGTGTTCCTGGAATGGAAGCTGGCACTGGCCTCGGAAGGTGCGGATTTTCCCGAGTCTGCTGGTGACTTCATGGATTCACGGGTCAGGTTTAGAGCCACCTCAGACGAGGCCAGGTTTGCAAACTGAGTGCCTGGGCCAGTGCTGGAGGAGGGAGTGTCAGACACTTCAAAAGATGGAGGCTCCTCGTCATCCCCGAGGCTCTTCTCCTTCCGCCTCTTGCGCAGCGGGGTGAGCTCCAAGGTGCTGCCCAGCTTGTAATGCATCATCTGGGGCCACACGTCAGGATCCGTCGTGCTCTTCTCCGGCTCTGAGGAGGTGTGGGACGTGGCAGAGCGGGGCTTGGAGAGCTGCAGTTCTGAGCAGTAGTACTTCTTGTGGGCCTCGTAGTTGTCCCTTTTCTTGTAGCGAGCGCCACACACGTTGCACTCGTACATGAACCCTTTTGCCTTCGGGCCCTTGCGGGACTTTTTGGTAAGATCGCTTTCCTTGGTTTCAGGCTCCTCGGGAGGTTTGGGAACAGTTTCTTTGCTGGCAGAGCCGACCTCCTCCGAGACGTATTCCACTCCCAAGGGCAGCTCGATAGCTGGTTGGCGTTTTAGCATTCGAGGATGGGAGGAAAACGCTTGGCTGCGGCTTAAGACTTCCGGCTCCATGATGTGATCATCGAATGAGTAGCTACCTCTAAAGGTGTGTGGGGAGCTTATAGTGCATGCAGCAGAAGGCATTGAGTGGCTTCTTAGGAGAGGCACTGTCTCTGTGGCACTGTGGGATTGCTGAAGTGACAACAATGATTGTTCGGGCTTCATTTTTTCACCGTGGGACGCCAACACTTTTGCTGCATCCAGCTGGCTGCTGGAGCCAGACTTGATATCGAACTGAAACGGTTCTCTGTACGCTCCAGACTTTGGGGATTCAATGCTGCTACGCCTCGAAAGAGAGCTTCTTCTGGGCTTCACGCTGTCGATTTCACTGGTATCCACAACAGCTTCGTTAATGGTAATTAGCTTAGTGATGTGTTCGATCACCTGTGTTCTAGGCACAGACAACGGGACCATGCTGGGCTTTTCATCGCCGGACAGGTGTGGGAACCCCTGGGTTGTGTTTGCAGCCAGCGCCGCCGTCCTCTGCCCAATTCTCCCACACTTCCCGAAGATGATCTCGGCATAGGATTTGGCGTTGGTGTTGGGAGGGCTGATCTGCTGCTCCGCGCTCTCGGATCTGGAGAAGTACCCAGACTCTGTGCTGCCTTTGCTGCCGGGGCTCAGGAACGCCTGCTCGTCGATCACCTTCTTGCGCTCGCTCAGGCGCAGCGCCAGCTTCTGCTTGATGGTGTGGGTGTCCTCGGACTTATGGCTCAGGGCGTGCTCCGATGACGGCTCCACAAACTGGGAGCTGTCCTCGAGGGACTGGGACATGCTGGAATGGGACAACGAGCAGCGGTCGTGGCTGGAGCCTTGGCTCCCCGCGCTCAGCAGGCTGCTGGAGAGCAGGGTGTGCTTCTGCCTGGGCGACAGCTCCGTGGCGTGCCCCGACATCGCCGCTGTCTCCTCCTCCGAGTCTGTGCTCTCCCCTTCCGTCGGCTCCTCGAAGTCCTCCCCACCGATGCGCTCCATCTCCAGGCTCGATGGGTACATCTCTGCTCCGATCCCTGAGGCCAGCCCAGCTTTGATCCGGTGAGCATGGGACTTCCTGTGTTTGTACAGATTGCTCTTGGTCTTGAAGGAGAAGCCGCATGGAATGCAAGGGTAGGGCCTCTCGCCCGTGTGGGACCTGATGTGTTTCTGGAGCACGCTGGGCTTGGCGCAGGGCCTGCTGCAGTACTGGCAGATGTACTTGCCCGGCTTCTGGGGCTTCTTCTCCTTCTTGTGCACCTCCTCAGCTTGCTTCAGGGACACCTGGGTGGGCCGGGGGATGAAGACCTTCTGCACGGCCGGCATGTCCTCGGCGGGAATGATGGGCGAGTGGGACGGGAGGAGCTGGCCGTGGTGGGCGTGCAGCCCGGGGGACGGGAAGGAGCCAGAGGGCCCTGGCCTGACTGGATCAACTAGCTGCCATGTGGGACCTTCCAGGACATGCTCCGGCTTCCCCGGGGACATAAATGCTGGTGCCAGTGCGTGCTGCTGAAGCTGCGGGACGTGGGCGGGGTGGTCAAAGGAGGAGGGCTTGGGTTGTTTCTGGTGGCCAGGCTTCTCCTGAGGCTCCTCTCGTGGAACAGGCAAAGGGCCGGAAAAGTGCTGCTGCGAGATGATATCTCGGAGAGGGGTTCCTTGGGAAGGAGCAGAGCTGCCCTGGTACGTAGCTGGGGATGAAATACTGCCTTGGAAAGCCTCTCCTTTGGGAAGCCTCTTTCTTGGACTTTCCTCAGCCTTTTTTGTGCTCTTCTGGCTTTGTTCAGGATCCATGACCTTAAAAGGGTCTTTGAATGCTATTTCGGGAAGGTTTTGGCAGGCTTCATTTAGGAATAATAAAGGTCTCCTCTGTAGATTCCCTGTTTTGCCTGCATTTGCTACGAAGCTGGAGCCGCCAGGAGATGGTTGTTGATTTAAGATTTTACTAAAGTGTCACTAGTTGCTATTTGATTCAAAAAAAAAAACGTTTCAAGGTCAATAAAGTTCACATTGGTAACACATGACAAACTACTTCAAAGAGAGAAAACTTTCCAAAACTTTCAGTCCAAATATTTTCCTTGTGAACTTGGTTAAGGCTTTAAACCTTGCCATTTTATTTCAGTTGACAGTGGCAAGCCTTCAAAGTCAAGATGCAACCCACAATGTGTCTCTTGTTTGTTATGCAAACCTTTGAAAACTTGAGACTTCAGTGCTCATCTCAGAAAGATCTTTTTTTTTTTCCTTTCTCTCTCTCTCCTGTGCAAGGAAAATAACACTGAACGGTGGATGTCCCCCTGTGTCTTCCTTCTGTTCCACTTTGGAGTTCAAAAGCCTTGGAAAAGTATTTCCCACATTTCTGTAATTACATACAAAAGAAAAACAGACAAAAAAAAAACTACTTTAGCTTTTGTGTGTGAGTAATTAACCGCTGTTCATTCTGGGGGGGGTTAACAGTAAATATTTTGTACACAAATAATTCAGAACAACTCATTGAATGTCTGCCTAAACCTAAACATAAATTGCACTCGGGCAAACCTCAGGGACTCGGTTTAATGCTCACAAAACCTGGCAGCAACCAAAGACAGGAACTTAAAACAGAGACAGTTTGGAAAAATGAATTAAAACGCTTTCAAACTCCAGTTCCTCCTAATCTCCTGCAAACATTTAGGGGTTTAAAGTTTTTATAATTGTATTTCCCTTCCAAACCGACTGACTCCAAAGCCCTGCCTCACACCTCTTACATCCCTGACAAATAACAAGGCATCTTCTCTGGATAAAAGCTGCTCTTGAGCTGTGCTAATCTTCAGTGTCACCCACAACAAAGGCAGGTAAAGAGGAGCTTTTATTGAACTGTTGCCTCTTTAATTTCCTGCCTTTTGTCACCAAACAAAGGTGCAAATCCAATTTCTGTGGCATACACGTGGGGTGCCATCGTGGGATGTTTCTAAAGGGAAACTCCCTTGAAATGAGTGTGGATGAGACCTCTCAAACCCTATAAACCACCCTGAGCAAACACAGCATCTGATGGGGCATTCCAGGAGGGAATTGCACTGGTATTGCACCCTGACCACACTGGAATCAGCCAGTGTCTCCAGGAGATGGAGTGGAAATGGGTGGGTGCTCCGAGGAAAAATAAGGGAGGTGCTTTCTAATGAAATGAATTGATAGGTGTGATTTATACAGGCAAATAAATGATTTCCTTCTTTCTGAAGGTATTGCCTGCCCAGTGGTGCGGTGCCTTGCTAGGACAGGATTACACGGGATTAATTAGAGGAAATCACTCCAAACCCTGTGTTCCCTGGGGATGGGGCTGAAGTGCCAGTCCAGCAGAGCAGGGAGGAGCAGGGGACTGAGATTTGAGCTCAGCAATGACCCAATTTCCTCCTGAAGGGTGAGGAGCCAGCAGGAGAATCCACAAAGTCCTGCAAGGATTCCTCACTGCTCATCCACTCCTACAACCCTGTGGGCTCAGTGACAAAAGGGAGCTGGAGTTTAAGGGGATTTAGCTGAATTTAGCAGTGCAATGGTACTGGGACACAGCACAAACTCTCTGCAAACTGCCACCTCAGATGGCCAAATGCAGGGTGCAAGTCCTGGGACACATCTCCTTCATGGGGAGAGACAGGGAGCCAGTGGGGACAATGGATCCCCCACGAGGGGCTCAGTTCAGGGACATGGGTTCCCCTGAGATGTCATTTTTTACTGGCTGGATAAATCCACCTGTGACACCACACCTCAGGGAAATGACATTAAATCAGTTCTAACCTTGAACTTCACCTTTTTTTCCTCAAATCCAGGTCCTGCTCCCTTCCAGCACCAGCTTCAAACCTTCCCAGGACCTGCAGAGCACCTGCTCCTGCCCTGACTTGCTGAGGAAATCAGGCTCCTTGCTGTGAGAAGGATTTAATTACATTTTGAAACCCCTTTTCAGAGAGCCCTCAGTGCTGACTAACCCTGCCCGTGGTCTGGGCTAGACTTTGAGCCCAGCATTTATTCAAGATCAAAGGCACTCGTGGAGCTGATTTATCACCTTGATTTCTGCACAGATTGCTGGGGTTTGCCCCACTCGTGACACACAGAGCTTTTTAACCTGGGAGAATTGGATTTAAGCAGGGACAGAGAACATTAACTGGGTAGAAGTGGATTTAAGAAGGGATTTTTTCAGCAAGAGCAGAACAAGCTGCCACAAACTCAAATATCCACATTTAAGAACTCCCAACTCAACCTGAACAACATTATAATACTGAATCTTCTCCTATAGGCCATAGATCAATTCCTTAGTGTTTAATAATTATGCTTGCAAGAAAAATCTTGAGTTAATTCAATATCACCCCAAATGTTCAGACCATCCTCATTCTCCTCTGCTGAACACAAGGGTTCCAGCTGATTTTTATTTTTTAGGAATTCTGCACTATTCAAGAACAGGCCAACACACAAACACACCTGGCTGCCTACAGCAGCAAGCAGGGCCATTCCAGGCCAGTCCAGGCTACTCTGGACATCTTTATTCCATTACTGGGAATGAAGCTCCTGGAATGCCAATAGCAAAGGATAATTCTCACGACTGGGTGCAGTTAATCCAGGCTGAGACTTCTCCAAGGAAAATTTAACAGTGCAACAAAAAACAGGAGAAAAAAGAAATGAAGCCTTGGAGGGTTTCTGCACCAAGATCCAGAGGGAAGGAGGAAGAAAAGGAGAAATTGATGAGGGGTAGCTCCCACCTCTGCTCTGGAACAGGGACAGCAGCCAGGGCACGGCTGGAGCTGGGCCAGGGCAGCTCAGGCTGAGCTCAGGGCAAGGCTCTTCCCCCAGAGGGTGCTGGCACTGCCCAGGCTGCCCAGGGAATGGGCACGGCCCCGAGGCTGCCAGAGCTCCAGGGATGCCCAGGCTGGGCTTGCTGGGGACTCTGGGCAGGCTTTGGCTTTGGCATTGATCATCCCTGGGGGTCCCTTCCAGCTCAGCACATTCCATGATTGTGTGAGAGTGAGGGGTGGGGGAGATGAAGGATGGGGGAGAAATTTGGGCAGCGCTGCAGGGATGGCCAGGGTGGGGTTGGTGGGGGGAGTCTGGGCAGGTTGATCATCCTTGGTCCCCTCCAGCTCAGGATATTCCATGATTCTACAACCTTTCACCATTTCTATTCTCTCTTTCCCTCAGCATCCTGAGCATGCCACTGGAACAATGACAGCAAATCCTAAAGGAAAAGGTCCCATGGATTACAGGGCACACAGATCCCAGCTGCTGCCATGGCATGTCTGGGTTTGTGTTCCCAGCCCCTCTCCAGCCTCATTGCCCCCTCTGGATGCTCTCAGGCATCTCAAAGTCCTTCCCAAACTGAGGGGCCAGAACTGGACACAGAAATATAAAAACGCAGCACTAGGAGGACTCACAAGGCAGAAGTTTCTCAAATTAATTGAAATGAAAGCAAAATAAACTGGACAAAGAGAAAGGCAGGTCCTGCTCCCAGGTAAGGCCACAGCAAAGGGCAGGGAGAGCAGCCAGGGTGGAGAAAGCAGAGGTTACTCACAGTGCAATGGGCAGTGTGGGATTTTGGTGGTGTCCCCCTCTTGTTTGCCAAGGGCTGAGCTCAGCCTGTGGAAGGAAGAGCAGGCTGGGCTCAGGGTGTGCAGATCCTGCAGAGGTGGAACTGCAGGGCCCTGCTGGAGACAGGCCCAGGTAACCACAGCAGGGCACACACAGTGCCCTGGGGTGCTCCCACCTCCCTGGGGTGACACCAACGCTCAGAGCAAACAGCACTGCAGGCTGAGCTCCTCCTGCCCAGGGCTTCTGCTGGGTACAGAGAATTCCAGACTTTCTGTGCTGCCAGGCACTGACCCCCAGAGAACACTGCACTGACCTGAGGCTGTGGAGAAGATTCCAGAATGGAATGACAGAACTGGGATTGTGGGTGTGGAGTTTGGATAGAAGTGTGTGAGATCACAGGGTGGGAAAACTTAGAGTTTGGGGTTTTAGAATATAATAATATATATAAAACAATATGGAGGTTTTAGGGGGGAGGTTGGGCCTCCTTCTCCTCCTTCTCCTTCTCCTTCTCCTTCTCCTTCTCCTTCTCCTTCTCCTTCTCCTTCTCCTTCTCCTTCTCCTTCTCCTTCTCCTTCTCCTTCTCCTCCTCCTCCTCCATGGGTTTGGGTGGTTTTGTGTAATTGGATAAAAAGTCCCCATTGTGGGCATGGGTGATTGGTTATTGGGTTAAAAGTGAAAATAATTGAGGTGTCATTTCTTAATTGGACAGTTTATCCTTGAAAGGCCTTGTAGGGAGAGAGATACATCCCCTTTTTCAGTGTGTGAGAGTGAAGTGCTACAGAACTCAGGGTTTGTGGGACTGTGACATAGGTAAGAACTAACAAACATCTGAGTCCCAACAAGAAATATCATCTCACACAGTTAATCCCAACGCTGGCAAAAAGAAGATAAAACTCAACAGTTTTTCTCCTCCTGAATTGGGTATTTCTCCTGATTGGCCCAAGTATTTCCCCTCCTGGCCCAGTAATTCCCCCTCCTGGCCCAGGTATTCTTCCTCCTGGACCAGGTGTTCCTCCTCCTCCTCTATTCCATCTCCTAGACCAGGTATTCCCACTGCTGACCCAGGTATTTCTGTATTCCTCCTCCTGGCCCAGGAATTCCTCATCTGAACCAGTTATTTGTCCTCCTGGCCCAAGTATTCCTTATCTACACCAGATATTCCTTCTCCTGGCCCAGCTATTCCCCCTCATGGATCAGTTATTTCTCCTCCTGGCCCAAAGCTCATATTCAGTCTCGAGTTTTGCCTTTAGACCTCTTCAGTTCCAAGGAAATAATTCAGTTGCTCCACGCTCACCTTCCACAGACGTCCCAACACGTTTCCTGTGAGAAAAGGCTGGGAGAGCTGGGGGTGCTGCCCTGGAGAGGAGAAGGCTGCAGGGAGAGCTGAGAGCCCTTGCAGGGCCTGAAGGGGCTCCAGGAGAGCTGCAGAGGGACTGGGGACAAGGATGGAGGGACAGGAGGCAGGGAATGGCTGCCAGTGGCAGAGGGCAGGGCTGGATGGGATCTTGGCAATTGGGAATTGTTCCCTGGCAGGGTGGGCAGGGGCTGGGCTGGAATTGCCAGAGCAGCTGTGGCTGCCCCTGGAGCCCTGGCAGTGCCCAAGGCCAGGCTGGACATTGGGGCTGGCAGCCCCTGGCACAGTGGGAGGTGGCCCTGCCATGGCAGGGGTGGGGTGGGATGGGATTTTAACCACCAAACCATTCCAGGATTCTGGAATTCACATGTTTGGGCCCTCAGGCTTGAGCAACATCTGCTGAGCTGCCGTGGATCACTGAGGGGAGAAGAAAACCCAGGGCTAAACTGGAGAGATTTGGGTTCAGTTCCCACTTTGGTTACACATTTCCTGTGTGAAACTGGGCAAGTTCATCTCTGCCAAGCCTGAGTGAGTCCCCATTTCCAGATGGGGACACTTCCCTGTTCCACAGCTGGGCTGTGACTCAGCACTGAGGGCCTGGGGAAGGGAGAGACCCACGGAGATAAAGAGGGATCCTCTTAACTGGAAACAGATGGGGAGGCAGCCAGGAGACTTTCTCTGCTCATTAAAAAAATCCAGGATTAAAAGTTTGTGCTTATTCACTTTTTATTTTTATCCCCAAGGGTTTCTGCAGTTTTCCCTCCCACCTTTCCAGGCAGAGAAGGGCCCTGAGGAAAACATGAACAAACCCAACTCTGCATTTATCCAAGGCAAAGGGTTAATCTAGAGAATTTCATCACTTCAAAGAGGCTTTCCAGAAAAGCATTTGAGTCACAACAGAGAAATTATTGCAAAATCTGCATATTTGAGAGCTAAATATTCCCAGAAATATCACCATCAAAACTAGAAGTGGGGGGAGGAAGAGAAAAAAGCAGCAAGCCTTGAGGAGCAGCAGCCACAGAAGGGCAGGGATGGAGCAGAGCATCAGCACTTCCATGAATTCCCTGGAGCAGCACTCGGCTCTGCCCAGCCAGGACAGGGCTCTGGCTCAGCCTCCAGGCAGCCCCAGCTCCCTCCCAGCTCCTGCTGCTCCTTTTCCATCACTAAAAGTGGGATTTGCAGCCTGGCTCCTGCCCCTGCAGGCACTCCCTCATGCCAGAGGGCTTCTCAGGGGTGTCTCACATTTATAAGGACACTGATCCTGTTTTCTGGCAACCAAAATTCAAGAAAATCAACTTTTTTAGAGACATTCAAGATCACCCTCGAGGTTAAATGCCTGTGAGGAATTCTGAGCATTCCCCGCTCATCTGCTTCATGGGATTGTGCAAATCCTTGCTGCTCTTCCTTCTCACTATTTAAAAGTCACTATTTAATATTTCTACACCACTCCTTCCTATGATTCCTTCAGAATTCCCCAGGACCGACCACTCCAGGCTGCCAGTCCAGGATGGGGAGGCAGCTCGTGGTGAGCAGTGATTCCATCCGAGGCACATCCCCTGAGCACAGGGAAGGCAGGAATGGCCTTTCCCTGGAAATGTGTTCCCACTGCCAGCCCACTCCCTCATGCCAGAGGGCTTCTCAGGGGTGTCTCACATTTATAAGGACACTGATCCTGTTTTCTTGCAACCAAAATTCAAGAAAATCAACTTTTTTAGAGACATTCAAGATCACCCTCGAGGTTAAATGCCTGTGAGGAATTCTGAGCATTCCCCGCTCATCTGCTTCATGGGATTGTGCAAATCCTTGCTGCTCCTCCTTCTCACTATTTAAAAGTCACTATTTAATATTTCTACACCACTCCTTCCTATGATTCCTTCAGAATTCCCCAGGACCGACCACTCCAGGCTGCCAGTCCAGGATGGGGAGGCAGCTCGTGGTGAGCAGTGATTCCATCCGAGGCCACCTGCAGGGAAGGCAGGAATGGCCTTTCCCTGGAAATGTGTTCCCACTGCCAGCCCACTCCCTCATGCCAGAGGGCTTCTCAGGGGTGTCTCACATTTATAAAGACACTGATCCTGTTTTCTTGCGAGCAAAATTCAAGAAAATCAACTTCTTTAGAGACATTCAAGATCACCCTGGAGGTTAAATGCCTGTGAGGAATTCTGAGCATCCCCAGCTCATCTCCATGGGACTGTGCAAATCCTTGCTGCTCTTCCTTCTCACTATTTAAAAGTCACTATTTAATATTTTTACACAACTCCTGCCTAATGATTCCTTCAGAATTCCCCAGGACTGACCACTCCAGACTCCCAGGATGGGGAGGCAGCTCGTGGTGAGCAGTGATTCCATCCAAGGCCACATCCCCTGAGCACAGGGAAGGCAGGAATGGCCTTTCCCTGGAAATGTGTTCCCCAGCAGAGACTCCTGCATGAACCCAGGGATTGAGAAACCTCCCAGAATGTTTCTGCATCTTTTCAAACCACAGGAGTAGGGAAAAAAATAGTAGAAGAAAGGGAAAACTGGAGTTGAGAGGGAGTTTGTGATTCCTGCTCAACCTCAGGATTGCAGTGGGAAGGAGTCAATCCCACAGCCCTGCTTCCATGGCCAGGAGATTGGGGGGTCACTGGGAACAGCTCACCCTGACCCTCCCTGGATGAGCCTCTCCTTGGATACTGCCTGGATTTCCTTCCATGGACACCCAGAAATCCATGGATTCAAACACCAACCCTTGGATTCACACATCAATTCAAGAATTCACACACCAATCCATGCATTCACACACATTATTTCATGGATTCACACACACCAATCCATGGATGCACACTCACCAATCCATGGATGCACACACACCAATCCATGGATTCACACACATTATTTCATGCATTCACACACACCAATCCATGGATGCACACAGCAATCTATGGATGCACACACCAACCCTTGGATTCACACATGAATTCAAGAATTCACACACCAATCCATGGATGCACACACCAATCCATGGATGCACACAGCAATCTATGGATGCACACACACCAATCCATGGATTCACACACACCAATCCATGGATGCACACACACCAATCCATGGATGCACACACACCAATCCATGGATGCACACACACCAATCCATGGATTCACACACACCAATCCATGGATGCACACACCAATCCATGGATTCATACACACCAATCCATGGATTCACACACACCAATCCATGGATGCACACACCAATCCACGGATTCACACACACCAATCCACGGATTCACACACAGCAATCCATGGATGCACACACACCAATCCATGCATTCACACACCAATCCATGGATTCACACCCCAATCCATGGATGCACACCCCAATCCATGGATTCACACACCATTCCATGGATTCACACACACCAATCCATGGATGCACACCCCAATCCATGGATTCACACACCAATCCATGGATGCACACACACCAATCCATGGATGCACACACACCAATCCATGGATGCACACACACCAATCCATGGATTCACACACCAATCCATGCATTCACACACCCCAATCCTTGGATTCACACCCCAATCCATGGATTCACACACCAATCCATGCATTCACACACCAATCCATGCATTCACACACACCAATCCATGCATTCACACACACCAATCCATGGATGCACACACACCAATCCATGGATGCACACACACCAATCCATGGATTCACACACCAAATCTGGTCATTCCCATGGAGTCAGGACTGGCTCCACACTCCCTGCTTCCTTCTCCATGTGCTTCTTCCAAAATCCAACAGCCCATGGATGTCCACACAGCCCATGGATGCCCACACACCCCTTGGATGCCCACATCTCCAGCACCACACCAAGGCAGGTACAGGAAAGGTTTTTCTAAGATTATTTCCCAGTTTGAGAAGCTGGATCTTGCTCCACGGTGAATCTCATCCTTGTGCAGAGGTCACACCCAAACTCCAGCCCCTGAGATGGAGGGAGCTCCTTCCATTCAGGAATTCAGTTCAGGAAACTGATCCTGCCTCCTTTGTTTCCCGGAACGGGAGCAGCCCCAGCAGCTCTGCAGCTGAGGCTGGAGGATGACCCCACACCAGGCACTGCCCTGCTGCTCCTGTGGCTCCTCCTGCTCCAGCTCAGCTCCAGCCTTGGCACGGAGCAGAGGGAAAAGCTCCAAGGGAAGCTGAGCCAGGACGGATGAACCCCAGCGGAGCTCAGGCGGCCAAACGGCTCAGAAGGGGAGCAGAGGGCAGCTTGCAGACACCCACCCGGTGTCAGAGCCTGGGCTGCACTCTGGAGGGGTCTGAAAGCAGTGCTGGGATGAGCAGGGCTCCCAGACAAGCCCATTTACCAGCCTGGCTTGGGAGCTGCAGCAGGTCAGGGAGAGCCCAGCCTGGAGCTGACCCTGGGATGTGCCAGAGCCTGGCTCATCCTTCAAACCCAGCACAAATCCCAGCTCCAGCAGGAGCTGAGATCCCAAACTCCCAGCACAGGAACCCAGCAGAGATTCCCAGAACCTCTGGGTTGGAAGAGACCTTCAAGCTCATCGAGTCCAACCCAGCCCCAACAGCTCAACTCAACCCTGGCACCCAGTGCCACATCCAGGCTTTGTCAAACACCCCCAGGGATGGGGACTGCACCACCTCCCCGGGCAGAACATTCCAGAACTTTATCACCCTTTCTGTAAAAACCTTTTCCTGATATCCAACCAGTATTCCAGCCCTCAGGGAGGGAAGCAGAGCTCAAGCAGCCCCCACCTTTGTCCCAGCCCTTCTCAGATCTCCTCTGCCCTGAATGAAGCCCAGCCAGCCTCAGGTACGGCTGCTGCTCACACACCTGGGCTGAGCTGTCCGTGAGGGACCAATTTGGAGCCTCCTCTCCCCAGGAATCCAGGAGAACAATTCCTGGAGCAGCAGGAGGGCTGCAGTCACACCGGTGGGATGGCAGTGAATGACTCCCCAAAGCAGAGCCGAGGGCAGCCAGGAGGCAGCGGCAGGGACCTCATGGCTGTGGCAAAAACGAGCAAAGCCCCATTCCCAAAATATTCCCCAGCACTTTATCCACAAGGATTTGACCACCCAGGATCCAGACCCCACACCAGCCCATGTAACTCCTGCAGCATTTCCACAGAAACAACAAATTATTAATGTTGGAAAAGCTCTCCAGGACAAGTCCAGCCTTCCACCCTATCCTACCATGTTTCCAAATGTCCTGGATTATCAAGCAAATTGTGTTCTATTTGCCATCTGGATGGCAGTTGGCTTCTGTTCAGTGGGCAGTTTTCCTTATCTCTTCCACAGCTGGGGAAACACCTCCTGATAACAGCTCTGGAATGTCCCTGCAGGGCTGATAAGAACTACAGCATCCCATTGGGAGATGGGAGCCCAGAGGGAGGAGCCAAGCATTCCTACCCGGATAGAATCTGGAGATTCTGGAACACCAGCACGGCTCCTGCACTGCATTGCCCAGAGGAACAGCAGCTGCCTCTTGCCCTGCATCTTCAGAGGCAGAGACTGCACCTTTCTCCAGGATCCCTGCTCCAGCAGAACCAGCCCTGACCCTGCAGGAGGGCTGAGCCACAATTCCAATGGCACTGCTGCCACCAGCCTGACCCACAGGGTGTCAGCTTGGGCTCTGACTCTGCCAGTGTTGCTTTAGTTCACTGCATGGTTTATTTTATCCTTTTATTTTCTTCCCTATGAAAGAACTGTTATTTCCTGCTCCCATATTTTTTGCCTGAGAGCCCCTTAATTTAAAATTTATAGCAATTTGGAGGGAGGGGGTTTGCATTCTCCATTTCAGGGGAGGCTCCTGCCTTCCTTAGCAGACACCTGGCTTTCCAAACCAAGACACCAAAGCCCATGGCCGCTCATTTTCTGAGCACTTCCAGGGCTGAGATTCCAGCGCTTCCCTGGGAGGTTTGTTCCAACAAGGACATGGGAAAGCTCTGCAGTAAAGTTGCAAATGTGCCCTTTTCAGCTCGTAGTAACTCAGCCTTTGCTGGCTCTCCACAGCGGGGGAACACCAGGGAGGAGCAGCTTTTCCCAAGTTTCCTCCAGCTGAATTAATATCATTTCCTTTCCTTCATTTGGCATTTCAGGGCTTCCTGAGAGTAGCATTCCCCTCAGGATTCACTAAAGAAAATAACTGGGAAAAAAAACCAAGAAAAAAACTCCCAAGAAGTGCCATGGTTGCATTGTTTGGCTCAGTCCCTGCTTTCCTGACCGTTGGTTGCTGTGGGAGCTGGAGGAAATCCATGGAAAAAATGGGGAAAAACGAGGAATTTCGGTGTGTTTTGCAAATATCCTGAGAGAGGGACCCTTTTGGCAGCTTGCAGAAGTGCCCAGGCTGCTGGAGGGCTGGGGCAGGGAGGCTCTGCCCCATCCACGTGTGAGCAGGGCTGGTCCTGCCCGTGCAGAGCCTTCCTGGGCATGATCCAGGGGAGTTTTCCCTAAGGATGCCCTGGCAGGACACAGCCAGGCTGGCGATGTCACCTGCAGGGCACAGCAGCTCTGTAGGACTGAACAAAACCAAACGAGGGACTGGAAGGCAATGAAAACAATAAAAAAAGGAAACTTTTAACATGCAAATTCCAGCTCTGCTGCTCGACAATTTTTCCCTTACAAACTGCTCTTTGTCTCGTTAACGACAAAGGAGAAGCAATTAAGCAAAGCGCAATAAGATTTAAACAGAATGGAATTAAAACCGACTCTGAGATTATTGTTCAGCCCCACTGAAGGGATCCTTCCAGCTGATACCACAAAAAGCTGCCAGTCTGCTTTGGATGCAGGAGGGAGGAGCAGGAATTTTCCTTTTCCCTGCAGTACCACACAAGGCTGCCCTCTCCTCATGGACAGAATTCCAGCTTTGGAATTCCAGCTTTGTGTTAACCAAGTTCCTCAGTGCTCTAAAGAATGGAAGGTACTGTAAAAATACAAATATATTATAAATTCCCTCCATTAGGATGGTGCAAAAGCATTTTTCCTTAGAATTTTTTTTTTTGGTTTGGGAATTCCTGCACTCTGATTTATCAGAATAAATCAGATTTTCCACTTTCTGGACACAGCAACAACACACCGTGTTGTGTTGTGCCAGTCTGGATCTTATTTAATTAAATATACAGAGGAGATGCTGAAAGATTTCTGTTTAAATGAAAAAAATAATTGGAATCCCAGTGGAAATTCAACAAGGAAACTTTCCCAGCTGATTCAGGACCAAAGGCAATGGGGCTTTTCCCTACCCTCAATGAAAGGCAGAAATAGAAATAAATAATCCATTTATTTCCTACAGGCAAACCCAGAGTTGCTGATCCTCTCTCCAGGCTGGAAATCTCCCTTTTCCAGAGCCTCGATCCTGACATTCATTTACATTTTGTCACACAACATAAACGGTGACAAACCCAGAAATCTGAATTTGACACCCTGAGCAAGTCCCTGCCTGTCCCCAGTGCCACCCTCAGCCCCACAAAGCCCCTGCTGTGCTCCCACTCCGTGGTTGGGTTAATTAACACAGCTTTTCTCCAGGTAAATATTTTCCCAGGCAAGGTGGAGCTGCTGGAAAGGGATTCACCAGGGAATGCAGAGCCAGCTGCACGAGGTGGAGTTTTTCCTTACCCAACCCCTCATTTCCAAAGGATACTGTGGCTATTTATATACTGTATATATTGATTTATATATATATATATATATATATATATATATTTATTTATTTATTTATTTATTTATTTATTTATTTATTTATTTATTTTAAAATGTATATATTACTGTATATGTTTTATATATTTATTTATATATCTATATTTTAATATAGATATTTTATTTTTATATAGATATATTTATTTTTATTTATATATTGTATATATTTATTTATATATCTATATGTGTATATTTATTATAGCATGAATCTATTTTTATATATTTATTTATATATCTATATGTATAGATGCATATTATCGTATATATTTATTTTTATATATTTATTTATATATCTATATGTATTGATGCATATTATTGTATATATTTATTTTTATATATTTATATATCTATATTTTAATATAGAAATTATATTTTAATATAGATATATTTATTTTTATTTATATCTTGTATATATTTATTTATATATATGTGTGTAGATATATATTATAGCATAAATCTATTTTTATATGTTTATTTATATATCTATATTTTAATATAGAAATTATATTTTAATATAGATATATTTATTTTTATTTATATCTTATATATATTTATTTATATATCCATATGTGTATATATATTATAGCATAAATCTATTTTTATATATTTATTTATAGATCTATATGTATAGATGCATATTATCATATATATTTATTTTTATATATTTATTTATATATCTATATTTTAATATAGATACTATATTTTTATATAGATATATTTATTTTTATTTATATCTTGTATATATTTATTTATATATCTAAATGTTTATATATATTATAGCATAAATCTATTTTTATATATTTATTTATATATCTATATGTATAGATGCATATTATCGTGTATATTCATTTTTATATATTTATTTATATATCTATATTTTAATATAGATATTATATTTCTATATAGATATATGTATTTTTATTTATATCTTGTATATTTTTATTTATATATCTATATGTGTAGATATATTATAGCATAAATCTATTTTTATATATTTATTTATATATCTATATGTATAGATGCATATTATCATATATATTCATTTTTATATATTTATTTATATATCTATATTTTAATATAGATATTATATTTTTATATAGAGATATTTATTTTTATTTATATCTTGTATATTTTTATTTATATATCTATATGTGTAGATATATGATAGCATAAATCTATTTTTATATATTTATTTATATATCTATATGTATAGATGCATATTATCATATATATTCATTTTTATATATTTATTTATATATCTATATTTTAATATAGATATTATATTTTTATACCGATATATTTATTTTTATTTATATCTTGTATATTTTATTTATATATCTATATGTGTGTATATATATTATAGCATAAATCTATTTTTATATATTTATTTATAGATCTATATGTATAGATGCATATTATCGTATATATTTATTTTTATATATTTATTTATATATCTATATGTGTGGATATATATTATAGGGTAAATCTATTTTTATATATTTATTTATAGATTTATATATATAGATGCATATTATCATATATATTTATTTTTATATATTTATTTATATATCTATATTTTAATACAGATATTATATTTATATATATATTTTATTTATATATTGTATATATTTATTTATATATCTATATGTGTAGATATATATTATAGCATAAATCTATTTTTATATATTTATTTATATATCTATATGTATAGATGCATATTATTGTATATATTTATTTTTATATATTTGTTTATATATCTATATTTTAATATAGATATTATATTTTTATATAGAAATATTTATTTTATTTATATCTTGTATATATTTATTTATATATCTATATGTGTAGATATATATTATAGCATTAATCTATTTTTATATATTTATTTATAGATCTATATGTATAGATGCATATTATCATATATATTTATTTTTATATATTTATTTATATATCTATATTTGAATATAGATATTATATTTTATATAGATATATTTATTTTTATTTATATCTTGTATATTTTTATTTATATATCTATATGTGTAGATATATATTATAGCATTAATCTATTTTTATATATTTATTTATAGATCTATATGTATAGATGCATATTATCATATATATTTATTTTTATATTTTTATTTATATATCTATATGTGTAGATATATATTATAGCATTAATCTATTTTTATATATTTATTTATAGATCTATATGTATAGATGCATATTATCATATATATTCATTTTTATATATTTCTTTATATATCTATATGTGTAGATATATATTATAGCATAAATCTATTTTTATATATTTATTTATATATCTATATGTATAGATGCATATTATGGTATATATTTATTTTATATATTTATTTATATATATATTTTTATCCTGCAGTTGTCTGTGCACACACACACACACCTCCATGTGCAATTCTGGTTAAAAATTCCAAGCCAAATCCCAATTCTAGGCAATTCTAGACAGATCCCCATTTCAGACAGCTGGGAAGGGTGTGAACTTTCCTGTCCCCCCTGGAAAATCCTGCTGTTCCCCACACCAGATCCAGGGGGGAAAACCTGGTGTTTTGCAGCTCTGGAGTGCACACGGAGAGCACAAATAACTCGAAATCAAGAAATGCATTTGTTGAACAGGAAAGGGAGAGCAAGCATGGCTGAGTGTGGAGGGAATGTCGGGAGCTCTGCAGGGAGGGCAGAGTCAAGTCTGGGCAGTGTTTGCTCCCCTGTCATCGCGGCTCACAGACCTGCCTTGTCTGCTCATACAAAAACACACCTTGTGCCAGGGAACAGGCAGGGCTTAACGAGCAGCAGAACGTGTTTTGGGTCATTTCCAGGTGATTGGCCTCTTCTTAACAGATCCTTCTTGGAGATGAAGGCAAATATTTATGTAGGAACCCCATTGGCTGCGTGTCCCTCTCTTCTGGTTTTTCCCCTCATAAACCTGTTCCTCAGGAATCCACAGCACCAGCACCGGCTGGGGGCACGGGACAAAACCCAGAGCAGGATTTTCCACGTGCTCAGAACCCCAGACAGGATCTCCTCCACTCCAGGGAGTCTCCACCCTTTCAATCCCATTGCATCCCTCAGAAATTCCTGACTCCTACACAGGGATCCAGCCTGGCCAAATATTTCTTCCAGCATCTTCTGCTTCCAGTGGATTGGGGTGGCTCTTTGGGACACCTGAGGTGGATTTGGATGGGGAAGAGCTCTGTGCTTTGGTGGGACAAATCTGAGTACAGCAAAGCTGCAGGATAAGGAATAATCATGAACTGAACAATTCTATATCAAAGTGAGAATCTGGAGGCTCCTGCCTGGGGTGGAACAGCCATTCCAAGATTTAAAGGCCAGATTAAAACCCAGGAATCCTGGTGCTGCCTTTTCCTTGCTCCATTTCTTCAGACAGTGCCACCTCCTGTCGTTTTCCTTCCCTTTATCCCTGTAAGGGTTTGAGGGCTCCAAATGGGAAGAAGATGCACCCAGGAGGACAGAGCCACACGGGGAGATCACCCCAGCAGCTGCCAGGGGGATTGGGGTGAAGGATGAGCAGGAGGATTCACCCCACACCTGCTCTGTGGGAACAGGATCTTCATTTGGGGCCACAGACCAAGGGAGGAGCTCATGTGGAAGGTTTGTGTTTGCTGCATCCACCTGCTGGACTTTTAGTTGGGCACGGATTCATGGAACCATGGAATGGCTTGGGCTGGGGGGAATTTAAAGCTCATCCACCTTCCACTCCCCCAGGCTGTTTCCAACCTGGGCTGGGACCTTCTAGGGTTGGGGCAGCCACAGGATTGACAGAATCATAGAATTGACAGAATTGACAGAACCACAGAATTCACAGAATTCCCAGAATCACAGAATTCCCAGAATCACTGGGTTGGAAGAGACCTCCCAGACCATCAAGTCCAACCCAGCCCCAACCCCTCAACTCAGCCCTGGCACCCGGTGCCACATCCAGGCTTTGTTAAACACCCCCAGGGATGGTGACTCCACACCTCCCCGGGCAGAACATTCCAGAACTTTAATTCATGAGAAACAACTCAATTTTGGGGCCTTTTTTTGTCCATATTTACTGCTGAAGGCACCTGCAGGCAGCAAATTGAGAGGTGACCCCCAGAGTCACCACTGAGGTCCAAAGTTCTGTTCCATAGCTTCTCCTGAACCCAAAGGAAAGCAGTCCCAGGTGCACCCTGTGCCTCCTGGCAATATTCCAGCTGTACCTGCTGGGTCCCATCCAGGGCCTGGATAAATCATCCCAACAAATCCAAACCAGGAGCCAAGTGCCACCTCCATGCAGACCAGGAGAATGAGACCATTCAGTGACACAAAACTCCCTTTTCTGACCCTGCCAGACTCAGGGAATCCATTCCCAAAGATCAGCCAGTGCTGTGCACGTTTGTTGTCCTGTCTCTAATGAGATAAAGTGTGAGCTTCTGTTTAATTAGAAACCAGCTCACACTGGTGACCAAAAATACCTTGAAAACACCTCCCAGCACTTCCCAGCTGAGCTCATCAGGGCTCAGAGCTGGAATGGCATCAAGAAAATGATCTGCAGGTCAAATATTAAAGATTTTAAGGCAAATAAATATTTTTTTAAGCCATCCCTAGCAAAGATAGTGGATATATATCCCTGTGGAGAGACATCCAGGAAATCTGAGATCACATTCCTTCAGCTTAGCACGGGGCTCAATAAAAAATAGGCTTCAAAACGTTCGTTTGGGGGTATTTTTTAAAAGAATTTAAATGTGTCTGTCAAGAAAAAATGGACAAATATTTTTCTTAACATATCCAACCTGTTTTATTTATTTAAATGTGTGTTACCTTTTTCTAAGAAATTAAAAAAACAGACCTGAGATTTGCAGAGAACCCAGAGCCAGAAATTACTCATGTACTCAGCTACTGATCCAAAAATCCTCCTGCTCTGCAGAGCCCTGAGGAGAAGAATGCTTCAAAAACCCTCCCTGGGATGAAATCTCTGATGGAACAGCTGAGAGATCACCAAAATAACCATTAGTTCAATGCAAACAAGAAATTCTTCAAAGGCCACAAGCAGCCACACACCTGAATTTAAGATTAAGTGGCTGCTTCAAAAAATATATATAAATAAAACAAATAAAAACACTTAAACCCATCAGCTGCTGGCAAAGTGGATCCTCAGCCCCCTCTGACTGTGCTGGGTCAGTGTGAGAAATGCCACGAGGAGTTTTTGGATTTTTTGTTCAGATTCCTTGATGAAATCCAGGAACCCTCCCGGCTGGATTCCCAGTTCTTTTCCTGGTGTATCCCAGAGCAGAACAATATTATTTTTGTCCCCAAATACCATTTACCAAGCACAGCCCTGAATCTTTAACAGCAACTCCTTCTTCAAGGGGCTGCTACAAACCAGCCCTGAGCACAGGGACCCCTCAGTAATCCCAAAGAATTTGGGTTTGGGTCCAGGCAGGGACAATTCCCTGTTAAATCCACCCTGTGGACAAGCAGCCAGAGCTGGAACAAGACCTCTGCCTCTCCTCCCATGGGCAAACCAATGTTTGGACATGAGGCAAGTCTGAAATTGCCTCCAGCCTCTTTAGGAAAGGTAAAAAAAAAATTAAAAGCGTTAAAAAAAAACCCTCTCCAGGGGCCAGCATTCCTGCTTGATGCCTGAGCATCAAATAAAGGACGGCTGCAGGCCCTGACAGGCACGGAGCAGAGCTCAGGTCTGGGTTTCTGCATGGAGCTGAGGGTTCTGGTGCCTGCAGAGACATTTCTGTCACCGAGGGGACACAGCAGCGGGGACAGGCTCAGGGAGGGGTGGGATGAGGGCCCTGAGAGCCCCCGAGCAGGCAGATCCGAGGGAGGGAACTGGGGGAGCTCAGGGCAGGGCAGGGGGCTGCAGGGAGAGCTCAGGGCAGGGCAGGGGGCTGCAGGGAGAGCTCAGGGCAGGGCAGGGGGCAGCAGGGAGAGCTCAGGGCAGGGCAGGGGGCTGCAGGGAGAGCTCAGGGCAGGGCAGGGGGCTGCAGGGAGAGCTCAGGGCAGGGCAGGGGGCTGCAGGGATGTTGGGATCTCTAGCTGCTCGCAGTGACCCCGAGATGTGTCACAAAGTCTCTTTTCCCAGCCTGGTGCTTGAAGAAGGAGTCAGGGCTCCTCATTTCTCAGTCTCAAGGTTGTTTATTGTTTCTTATCTATAAAAAATTTTCTCCTGTCCTGCCAAGGTCCGTCCAGCAGGACAGTCCCAGGCACTCTGCCTGCCCCAGGGCAGTGTTATGTCTTTATACTAAAAACTACGTGTGCAATGTCTACAATTACTTCCCAATACCCATCACCTGTGTTAGACAGTGAGCTTCTACTCTAAACCAATCCCAAAGTGCCACCATCACAGCAGAAGATGGAGGCCAAGAAGAAGAAGAAGGAGAAAGGCTGGACACACCCAGTTCCCTCCATCTTTCCCCCTGAACCCCCATACCAAAACCCCTAAAATCTACTTTTCCACCCCGTGATGACTTCACTAATATTCTACTTAAACTGTTGTGGCTTGCTGATCTTCACACAAGGTTGGTAATTTGCTTCACGGGTCATAATCAAAGTCACAGGTGTGTCTTGGGTCCTGTGCCAGGGTCTGTGAGCCCCCTGGCAGGGTCTTGGCCATCCTGGACAGCCAGAGGGATGTGCTGGGTCCTGACACAGGGAGAGCTCAGGGCAGGGCAGGGCAGGGGGGCTTCAGGGAGAGCTCAGGGCTTCAAACAGAGCAGCGGGCACAGGGAGAGGGACCCTGGGCAGTGCCAGCCCTGGGGCAGGGCAGGAACACTGAGATTGTGCCCAGTCACTGAACCAACCAGTCACCAACCAGTGACAAACTGGTAACCAGCCACTGACCACCCAGTGACCAACCAATTACCAACAGGTGACCAACCAATGACTAACCAGTGACCAGCCAGTGACCAACCAGTGACCAACCAATTACTAACCAGTAACCAACCAATGATCAGGCACTGACCAACCACTGATCAATCACTGATCAACTGGAGACCAACCAATGACCAACCAGTGACCAACTGGCGACCATCCAGTGACCAACCAGTGATCAGCCAGTGACCAACCACTGATCAACCACTGACCACCCAGTGACCAACCAATGACCAACAGGTGACCAACCAATGACCAACAGGTGACCAACCAGTGACCAACCAGTGATCAGCCAGTGACCAACCACTGATCAACTGGAGACCAACCAATGACCAACTGGTGACCAACTGGTGACCAACCGGTGACCATCCAGTGACCAGCCAGTGACCATCCAGCGACTAACCAATGACCAGCCAGTGACCATCCAGTGACCAACCAATAACTAACCAGTGACCAGCCAGTGATCAAGTGGTGATCAATCAGTGATCAACCACTGACCAACCAATGACCAATTAATGACCAACAGGTGACCAACCAGTGACCAACAGGTGACCAAGGAGTGACCAAGCAGTGACCAGCCAGTGGCAGGGTGGGAAAACGAGGGGCAGAGGAGCAAAGCTGCCCTGGGCTGATGGTGTGACAGGGCAGGAGGCTCCTGGCTCTCTCGGAGCTCTGCAGCTCAGTCACTCCCTCCTCACGGGGAGGCTCCGAGCCGTGGGCAGGATGTGGTTCCACACCTCTGTCAGCGCCCCAGGGCTCGGAAACCCTGCACAGAGCACAGCTTGAGGGTGGCTCAGGTTCCCCCAGGAGAGCTCCAGCCCCTCGGGGTCTCCACCCAGGAGCCTCCCTGGTGCAGGCAGCAGCAGCTCCGTGTGCTGCTCCATGGATGTGGGGCTGAGCTGCAGGAGGGGGTGCTGCAAGGATGGTGCTCCCACACCCCAAACCAGCCCGACCTGAGCTGCCTGCAAGGTGCTGAATCATCCCTGGGGCTGCAGGAAACCCCAGAGCCCTCCTGAGCTGCTCACCCCACACCCACGGGGGCACGGCCTGAGGAACCCGAGCGGTTGGGTCACCACAGAGGAGCTCACTCAAATTACAGCCTTGGGTTTCCAAAAGCTTTGTAGGATTTTCCTCTCTGAGCCTTTAGAGCTCACTCATGGGCAAAGAGACCTGCAAATATGGCCCTGCTCTGGTGGCACAGGGAGGATGCTTGGGAAGATGAGCAGAACGCTGATCTCACACCCAAAACCAGAGAAATGTCCAACATGAGCAGGATGGTCCCTTGGAAGGTGTCCCTGCCCATGGTCTTTAAGTCCCTTCCAGCCCAAACCATTCTGTGAGCCCATAATGCCTTTATTTTTCATGGGTTTTTGGTCACTTTTGGGTTTGGTTTTTATTTTCTCTCCTAAAAGTCAGTTTGGAAGATCCCATTCCTCCCCCCAGCAGATGTCAGTCTTACACCCACACCTGGAGTTTAAGGGAAGGGGCTCAGAACTGTAAAATGAATCCCCCAAAATGCATTAAATTGAAAAGGATCATGGCACAAGAAGTTGTTTGTTTGCCCAGGGGCAGAATAACCCATGGAGCCCCTGCAGGTCTCAGCTCTTGCTTTGTGAGTTGAGCAGGAGCCTCCTTAAGCTCTTCAAAGTCACCACCAGTGATGAACTGGAGTGAAATTATGCCAGCATTTATCCTGGGAACTCCTCTCTGCCCCAGACTAAGAGATAACACTGGTTTTACCCAGATAACACTGCTGCTCCTATTCATGGGGCACTGCAGACAGGGAATTTCAGCCAAACAACTCTGCTGCAGATTTCAGCCAAAAACTCTGCTGGTTTTTTTGGAATCAGAATTTCCAGGAACATGAAAAGATTGGTGGCTCAAAAAGTGTTGCCACAAGCCCACAGGGTCCTCAGAGATGCTCAGACACCGAGCCCAGGACCCAGCACAGGGCCTAAGCCTGACCTGCTAAACCCAGGCTGCAGAACCCCCCAGGCATTTCTGCACCTGGCTCAGGACTTGTCCTGAAGCTTCAATTTCTCACATGAAAATAGAAATTAGTCTTGATTTAAAGACTGCAAACAGTGGCAGAAGCAGCAGCTCTTGCTGAGGATGTTCTGGTGATCGATTCCCTCTCTGCTAAGATTCTGTTCCCTTTTTTTGAGGCTTTTTTTGTCTGGCTTCACTGCCCAGACCTCTAAAATTCAATCGCAGATGTTTTTATTATTGTTTTTGCTCTTTGAGGAGAAATACCCCAGCTCCCAAAGCCCAAGGACAGGTCTCTGTGGGCCCTCCCTAAACCCAGCAATTCTTGTAATTCACCTACAATTGCTGCTGGAGATCTGCTTGGGGTAAGAGAAACACATCCTGCATTTCAGCCTTGCACAAAGCAAAGCATGGGGAATTCTTGGAAACCTGCTCCTGTTCAGTCACATTTCTCTGCCTCTCACACAAAGCCTCAGGCTGCAGCTGGGGCTGTGGTGTGCACAGGCAGCTGTGACACTCCAGGATGGGTTTGGATGAGCAGCAATGGTCAGAAACCAGAAACCAGTACAATTTTCTCTGGTCATGGAGAGCCCACAGTGCTGAAGGTCAAATAAAAAAAACCCCACAAGAACACAAAGAAATATTTCTATTCTTTGCAAAGCATCTGATATTCCTGTAGCTACATCTGGCTGGCTGCCAGTGGCAAAATTTGTATTTTTTTGTTCTGGAGGAGCAAGATTTTTAAAATTATGTTCTTAAATAGAGGATTATCAATTCCAGCTCCTGGACCCCAGCAATTTCACCCTGGGCATCCTTGGAGCAATGTCCAAATTTCTCCCCCATCCTTCATCTCCCCCATCCCTCACTCTCACACAATCATGGAATGTGCTGAGCTGGAAGGGACCCCCAGGGATGATCAATGCCAAAGCCAAAGCCTGCCCAGAGCCCCCAGCAAGCCCAGCCTGGGCATCCCTGGAGCTCTGGCAGCCTCGGGGCCGTGCCCATTCCCTGGGCAGCCTGGGCAGTGCCAGCACCCTCTGGGGGAAGAGCCTTGCCCTGAGCTCAGCCTGAGCTGCCCTGGCCCAGCTCCAGCCGTGCCCTGGCTGCTGTCCCTGTCCCACAGCAGAGCTGGGAGCTGCCCCTCGGGAGGAGCTGCAGATCCCTGAGCTCTGCCCTCAGTGTGCCCTGCTCCAGCTGCACACACCAAGAGCCCTCAGCTGCTCCCGACCCTTCCCCATCCCTTTGTCCCACCTTTGGACACTTTCTAAACACCTTTAGATCTTTATTACACCCCGATCTGCCCTGAGCACTGGAGAGAGGCCCCCCCAGCCAAGAGCAGAGCAGGACAATCCCTCCCTTGAGCAGGCCTGGCTCTGGGATCACAGTACACAAAGCCCAGCCCCAGAGCACCCCCAGCCCCACTGGGAGCTCCCCAGGGACACTCAGTGGCCATGGACAGCAGAGATCTCCTGCAGGGAGGATTGGCTGTGGCAGAGATCAAGAAAACTGCCCCAAGAACAGCAGAGAGCTGCCCCAGCTCTGACAGATTGCAAACAGAGCACACAGCCCCAGGTAAATATTTCAGCCTCAACACTTCTCTGCTGCATTTTCCCCTGGCTGTTTCCCATCCCTGGAAGAGCTGCTGGGATTTTCACCCAGCGTGGGGGGCTGGGGAGGTTTGCTGCCCTTTGTGCAGCCTGGTCTGGCTCCCTGCAGCTCTGCAGGGCTGGGGCAGCATTTGGGAAGCTGGGAGGGAGCAGAGCTGGTGGCAGCTCCACCTGCCTGGCAGATCGAGCAGAGATCACATGTGGCATCACATTTTCTGAAAAATCCCTTTGCCCAGGATTCTTCTCCTGGGAAGCTGAGAAACCTCAGAGTAAAAGGAAAACAATTCTTCTCTCATTTGCTTCTCCTGTGTTGTGCTCATGTGGAATGTGTTTGGAGATTGTTTACCCACAGGTGATTGTTCCATTGGATTCTGCTGGGAGTTGTTTTCACTCTTTGGCCAATCAGGGCCAAGCTGTGTCAGGACTCTGGAGAGAGTCACGAATTTTCATTATTATCTTTTTAGCCTTCTGTAAATATCCCTTCTGTATTCTTTAGTATAGCATTCATTAATATAATATAATATCATAAAATAATAAATTAGCCTTCTGAGAACATGGAGTCAGATTCATCATTCCTTCCTCCATCTGGGAACCCCGCAAATACAATAATGAATCATTGAATACAATATTCAATCAATGAAAAACTCAATTAATTGAGTTGTTATTATTATATTAAATATTCAATTGAATACAGTATTCAATATTCAATTATTAAATTTGAGCTGTTATTATTGTATTCAATGTTCAATTGAATATTGAATATATTTAATATTCAATTATTCATTGAATATTGAATTATTTAATCAAAGAATCACAAAATTACAGAATCACAGAATCATGGAGTCACTGAATTATTGAATCATAGAATAATGGAATCACTGAATTATTGAATCATAGAATAATGGAATTACTGAATTATTGAATTACTGAATCACAGAATCACAGATTTACAGAATCACAGAAATATAGAATAATGGAATCATGGAATCATTGAGTCATGGAATCACTGAATTATTCAATCATTGAACAATAGAATTATTGAATCACACAATTATAGAATCAGAATCATGGAATCACTGAATTGTTCAACCATTGAATAATTGAGTTGTTATTATTATATTTAATAGAATATTATATTTAATATTCAATCATTAAATATGAGCTATTATATTCAATATTCAATTGAATATTGACTATATTTCATATTCAATTATTCATTGAATATTGAATTACTGAATCATAGAATCACAGAATTATAGACTCAGAATTACAGAATTACAGACTTATGGAATCACTGAATTAATAAATCAATGAATTAGTGATTTTGGGAGGCCATCAGAGCAGACCCCGGGAGCAGCTCAGAGAAGCCTCCTCAGAGCCCGTGGGTCCCGCAGAGGCTCTGAGGAAGCTCCCGGCACAATGCTCAATGCGGGCCTTTCTCCCTGGCAGGGTGTTTATCCCCATTTATCCCCCTTTATCCCCATCATCCCTGCACAGCCCAGCTCCTGTCCCGGGACAATGGGGTGATTGTGTGGGCTCAGCGCTCTGCCAGCGGGGCTTCCCCCGGCCCGGCCCCGGGGCACAGATGGCACCATTGATGGCACCATTGATGGCACCATTGATGGCACCATTGATGTGCCCAGGCCTGGCCGAGCTCAATGCAGCTCATTCATCGCTCCAGCACCAACGGGGACAGCAGCGGGGCTTCCCCAGCTCCCCACAGGCTCAACCTCCTGCCTGCACTGCAGGGTTAGAGAATCGCGGAAATGTGGAATCATGGAATTATGGAATCACTGAATTATTCCATCATTGAATTATTGAATGACAGAATCATGGAATCACTGAATTATTCAATCATTGAATCATTGAATTATTGGATGACAGAATCATGGAATCACTGAATTATTCAATCATTGAATTATTGAATTATTGAATGACAGAATCATGGAATCACTGAATTATTCAATCATTGAATTATTGAATGACAGAATCATGAAATTACTGAATTATTCAATCATTGAATAATAGAATTATTGAATTATTGGATTATAGAATCACCAAATCATGAAATCATGGAATCACTGAATCATTGAATCATTGAATTATTGAATGACAGAATCATGGAATCACTGAATTATTCAATCATTGAATCATAGAATTGTTGAATTATTGGATTATAGAATCACCAAATCATGAAATCATGGAATCACTGAATTATTCAATCATTGAATCATTGAATTATTGAATGACAGAATCATGGAATCACTGAATTATTCAATCATTGAATTATTGAATTACTGAATGACAGAATCATGGAATCACTGAATTATTCAATCATTGAATCATAGAATTATTGAATTATTGGATTATAGAATTACCGAATCATAGAATCATGGAATCACTGAATTATTCAATCATTGAATCATAGAATTATTGAATTATTGGATTATAAAATTACCGAATCATGAAATCATGGAATCACTGAATTATTCAATAATTTAATAACTGAGTTATTATTTACTTCAATATTCAATTGAATATTGAATGTATTTAATATTCAATTATTCATTGGATAGTGAATGATTGAATCATAGATTCACAGAATTATAGAATCACAGAATAATGGAATTATTAAATAAGTGAGTTGTCATTATTACATTTAATATTTAATTGAATATAATATTCAATATGAAATTGTTAATTATTAGTTGTTATTATTATAATTTTCAATATTCAATTGAATATTGACTATATTCAATATTCAATTATTCTTTTATTATTGAATTATAGAATCACGGAATCATCAAATCGCTGAATTATTCAATCACTGAATTAGTGAATTATTGAATCATTGAACCACCAAATCACAGATCTACAGAATCACGGAATCATGGAATCACTGAATTATTAAATCATTGAATAATTGAGTTATTATTATTATTATATTCAATAGTCAATTGAATATAGCATTCAATATTCAATTATTGAATATAAGCTCTTGTTATTATATTCAATACTCAATTCAATATTGAATATCTTAAATATTCAATTGTTCATTGAATATTGAATTACTGAATCATAGAATCACAGAATTATAGAATCACTGAATCACTGAATTACTGGATCATTGAATACCGAATCACTGCATTATTGAATCATGGAATCACTGAATTATTGAATCATGGAATCACTGAATTATTGAATCATGGAATCACTGAATTATTGATTCACAGAACTACAGAATCATAGAACCATGGAATCACTGAATTATTGAACCATTAAATTATTGAATTCCAGAATCCTGGAATGTTTGGGGTGAGAGGGACCTTCAATCCCACCCCACCCCTGCCATGGCAGGGACACCTCCCACTGTCCCAGGTGCTCCCAGCCCTGCCCAGCCTGGCCTGGGACACCTCCAGAGCTGGGCACAGTCTGGTTCCCTTCCCCACGAGGCAATGCAGTGAATAAACTCATCCAAAAGGCTCTGCAGCTCTGGGCAGATCTCCTCCTCACTTGGAGGAGTTTTATTTCCCTGGGGTGTTTCACTTTCGCTCTGAGTGTCATTTCCTTAATGAAGATGAATGAAGGAAGCAGCATTTTAAAGATCCTGACCCCTTGCAAACAAAACCAATCCCCCTGTGCTCAGCCTCAGCCGCTGGCACCCTTTTGCCTTGGTAACAATTCTGGTTTTTTCAGCTGTTTTTGCTGTCTTTGAGGCAGCAATTCCTGAAATGCACAGCAAATCAGCCCCGAATTAGCCCAAAACTCACCCTCTGCTCCTTTCCAGTTCAGAGCTAAACAAATTGACAGAGCAGCACGTGTGATCCCAGGCTCCCACAGCCAACACCAGGATCCTGGGCAGGCAAACAAACCCTAAATGCCCATCCCCTTGTTATAAGTGAGATTCAGTTTGTGTTGAGTTGGGGTTGAGTTGATGGAGGAGGAGGAGGAGGAGGAGGAGGAGTGTGCTGCCACTCCTAAAAGGCACCTTCAGCCCAGGAGGGGAGGAGGTGGCAGCATCCAGACCAACACCCAACGCTCTGACACCCTGAGGATCCTGCCAGGGGTTTGTGAGCATCACCACAAGACTTTCCAGCCCTTTGGTGGTTTTCCTGTTGTTCTCTGTTGAGCTTTAACTTTTTTTTTTTTTTTTTTTTTTTTGGCCAGGGTTGGGATTAACTGTGTGAGATGGTATTTCTCATTTGGACTCAGTTTGTTAGTTCTTATCTCTGTCACAGTCCCACAAACCTTGAGTTCTGCAGCACTTCACTCTCACACACTGAAAATGGAGCCTCATCTCTCTCTACAAGGCCTTATAAGGATAAACTGTTCAATTAAGAAATGACACCTCAATTATTTTCACTTTTAACCCAATAACCAACCATCTGTGGCCCTAAATGGGGACGTTTGATCCAATTACACAAAACCACCCAAACCCATGGAGGAGAAGGAGAAGGGGAAGGAGAAGGGGAAAGAGAAGGAGAAAGAAGGAGAAGGAGAAGGAGGAGAAGGAGAAGGAGAAGGAGAAGGAGAAGGAGAAGGAGAAGGAGAAAGAAGGAGAAGGAGAAGGAGAAGGAGAAGGAGAAGGAGAAGGAGAAGGAGAAGGAGAAGGAGAAGGAGAAGGAGAAGGAGAAGGAGAAGGAGAAGGAGAAGGAGAAGGAGAAGGAGAAGGAGAAGGGATCAGCCCTAAAGCTTCCATCCTGCTCCATATCTATTACTACATTCTAAAACCCCAATCTCTGAGTTTCCCACCCTGTGATCTCACACACTTCTATCCAAACTCCACACCCACAATCCCAGTTCTGTCATTCCATTCTGGAAGCTTCTCCACAGCCTCAGGTCAGTGCAGTGTTCTCTGGGGTTCAGTGCCTGGCAGCACAGAAAGTCTCAAATTCTCAATAATTACAGTTCCAGCAGCTCTGCAGTGAGGTGGGCACATCTCCACAGTGCCAGGGCTTGTGGCCATCTCTGGTGTACTCAGGGTGGGATTCTTGGGGTGTCCTGGGTGGGGACAGGAGTTGGGCTGGGTGGTCCTGGGGGTCCCTCCCCGCTCAGGACGTGCTGTGCTTGTCTGAGCTGGGGCACTCAGTGTGGCAGTGCTGCCTCACTCTGCTGTGCCTCCTCATGAAGAATAAAAACTCTGCCCCTAATCTGCCCCTCAGCAGCTTCAGAGGAGGAGAAAACCTCATGGGCAGCTTCAGAGTTTGGTACAACCTCCTCTGGACACGGACTGGGCCACAGCTCGGGCTCAGCTTCTGCTTCCCTTTGCCCAGGGCAGCACTGAGGGCACAGGGCAGGTTCCCTTTACACAGTGAGGGCACAGGGCAGGTTCCCTTTGGGCAGGTAAGGGCACAGGGCAGGTTGTCTTTGCTCAGGTAAGGGCACAGGGCAGGTTCCCTTTGTCCAGGTGAGGGCACAGGGCAGGTTCCCTTTGCCCAGGTGAGGGCACAGGGCAGGTTCCCTTTGGGCAGGTTCCCTCTGGCCCAGCCTGAGGCCGTTCCCTCTGCTCCTGTCCCTGTTCCCTGGAGCACAGCCCGACCCCCCCGGCTGTGCCCTCCTGGCAGGAGCTGTGCAGAGCCACAAGGGCCCCCTGAGCCTCCTTTGCTCCAGGCTCAGCCCCTTCCCAGCTCCCTCAGCCCCTCCTGGGGCTCCAGACCCTTCCCAGCTCCGTTCCCTGCCCTGGACACTCTCCAGCCCCTCCAGGCCCTGTTTGCAGTGAGGGGCCCAGGAGGAATTAGGTGACAGTATGGGAAGGCTGAGTCATCTCCTGCTCCTTGGATAGTCATGAAATGCCTTCCTCCACCTCTGGCTCCTCTTCCCCATAGCTCTGAGCATACACAAGTTTTATATCTCCCTGTGAATTCCCAGAGGGATTCCTCATTCCTTCCCTCAGCCATTATCTCTCATTAGATGTGACATCCAGAGCTCTGAGGGTCACTGTCCCCGCACTGAACGTGCTCTGCCACCTCCCACACACCTCCAGGACAAAGAGCTTGTCCAGAGTTTAATGTGACACTGCAGCCTTAGGGGAAAAGCAAAACAAAAAAAACCGTGGAGAAAATCCAAAAATTCCTCCTGGCTGCCAGGCCTGGGTTGCAATCAACAAATCACCTCGGCTGTTTCACCTCAGGGTAAAACTTGGAAAGCTCAGTTCCTTTCTATGAATCACCCTCAGCAAACAGCCCCAATTAAGAGATAAAACATTGCTACCACAACAGCAGCTTGGGCAGGGATTTATTTTTAGAAGCTGCTGAAAATAGTGCGTGGTACCTCAATGAAAACATCCCCTGTGTGCTGGTACGGGCTGATGTCAGAGCACTGAGACACCCCTGAGGGACACACACTTCACACCCTCCCCAGGCCTCCTGCACAGCACCAAGCTGAGAGAAAACACTGAAAAAAAACAGGCAAGGAAGCCCAAAATTGGTCTTAACACCTCCCTGTGAGTGTAGTAAGATGCCAGGCTTTGGAGAGAGGGGTGTAAAGGGATGAGTCAAAGCAGATTTTGGAAGTGACAACATTTCCTACTAAAAAGTGAGCAGAAAAGGCTCTTTGTGATTTTAGGGAAGGGTTTTGGGTTCTGAGAGGCAACTCTGGGGCTATAATGGGCTCTGGTGCAAAGTCTGGATTTGAGAGGCCGCTGACAAGGAGATGCCACTGTCCCCAGGGGACCAGCAGGGATCTGGGGACAACTTCTGATCTGGCACTGGAGCACAACTCTCTGCACCTGGGGAGTGGTGGCAAAGCAAAGTCACAGGATCTCAGAATGTTCTGAGCTGGAAGAGACCCACAGGATCATCCAGTCCAATCCCTGCCCTGGCCAGACCCCCCAACACCCCCACCCTGGCCATCCCTGGAGCAATATCGAAATTTCTCCCCCATCCTTCATCTCCCCCATCCCTCACTCTCACACAATCATGGAATGTGCTGAGCTGGAAGGGACCCCCAGGGATGATCAATCCCAAAGCCAAACCCTGCCCAGAGCCCCCAGCAAGCCCAGCCTGGGCATCCCTGGAGCTCTGGCAGCCTCGGGGCCGTGCCCATTCCCTGGGCAGCCTGGGCAGTGCCAGCACCCTCTGGGGGAAGAGCCTTGCCCTGAGCTCAGCCTGAGCTGCCCTGGCCATTCTGTGCCCACCTTACACCTCCTTGTGCACTTTTGGGGTTGGCAGCCCTGGGTGAGGACAGGGCTGAATCCCAGCAAGGTCAGATGTGAAGGATACAAAACACCAGAACTTTGTGGCACTGTTGAAACCAAGTATAACAAAAAAAGCTGAATCAAAACCTGACGTCTCCCTGTGTCCCACTTGAGAGGCCCCAATTTGAGTGCTGAGACCTGTCCTGGGGCACTGGACAAGGACATGGACGGGCTGGAGTGTGTCTAGGGAAGGGAACAGAGCTGGGAAGGGTCTGGAACCCCAGGAGGGGCTGAGGGAGCTGGGAAGGGTCTGGAGCCCCAGGAGGGGCTGAGGGAGCTGGGAAGGGGCTGAGCCTGGAGCAAAGGAGGCTCAGGGGGCCCTTGTGGCTCTGCACAGCTCCTGCCAGGAGGGCACAGCCGGGGGGGTCGGGCTGTGCTCCAGGGAACAGGGACAGGAGCAGAGGGAACGGCCTCAGGCTGGGCCAGGGCAGGCTCAGGGTGGGCACAGCAGCAATTTCCCCATGGAAAGGGGGCTCAGGCCTTGGTAGGGGCTGCCCAGGGAGCTTTGCAGTGCCCAGCCCTGGAGGTGCTCAAATAATGAGGGGATGTTCCTTCCAACATGGTCCAGTGGGATTCAGCCAAAGTTTGAATTTGATGACTTGGAGGAGTTTTCCAACATTTGGGATCCTGTAACCATTAAAACCAAAGGGCAAAGAGCAGCCTGTGAGTTGGGAAGGTGACAAGGCCCAGGCTCTGCCAGCCCCCCTGGCCCTCATCCCCAGCCCTTCCCCAGGCAAAGCCCCCTGCTCCTTCAGCCTGGCCAAACCCAAAGCCACCTCCATGATCTGACTGAAGCTCTGCAAGGAATTAAATCCCAAACAGGACTGGAGGGGCTGGGGCTGATGGGAGTTGCCTCCTGTGGCAGCTCCTGCTCCACACAGATCCATCTGGGCAGGGTCACGTGCAAGGATTTGTTTGGTGAAAATCCCAGCAGCTCTTCCAGGGATGGGAAAGAGCCAGGGGGAGATGCAGCAGTGAAGAGTCTTAGGTTGGAAGATGTGTCTGGGGTGTGTTTTATTCTGTCCCCCCCTGTCAGAGCTGGGGCAGCTCTCTGCTGTTCTTGGGGCAGTTTTCTTGGTCTCTGCCACAGCCAATCCTCCCTGCAGGAGATCTCTGCTGTCCATGGCCACTGAGTGTCCCTGCAGGGCTGATCCAATTCCAGCATCCCATGGGGAGATGCTGCGCCCAGGGCAGGAGCCAAGCATTCCTACCTGGATCCAAGCTGAGCCTGGCCCAGCACAGCAGCCTTTGCCCCCTGCACTACCAGAGGAGCAGCTTTCTGCTGCCCTGCATGGCCAGAGGGAGCCCAGGCCCATCTGCAGCAGCCCTGGAGCTGCAGAGGAAAACTCCCCCCTTGTGCAGGATCCCTGCTCCAGCAGAACCACAGCTGGCACTGCAGGAGGGCTGAGCCCCCCTGGCATGGGGCTGTGCCACCCCCTGACCCACAGCGTGCCAGGGCCTGCTCGCACTCTGCCAGGGTTTGTTTGTGCTATTGCATTTGTATTTTAATTTCCCTAATAAAGAACTGTTATTCCTGCTCCATTATCTTTGCCTGAGAGCCCCTTAATTTCAAATTTATAATAATTCAGAGGGAGGGGGTTTGCATTTTCCATTTCAGGTGAGGTTCCAGCCCTCCTCAGCACACACCTGGCTGTTCAAACTGAGACAAGAAAAGTCAGGGACACAACCAAGTGAGCAAAGAGGCAGCTCTGGGTGAGGCACACAGGTGGAAAATTACAGAAGGGTTGGGACAGAGGGGAAAAGCCTTGTCTGGGTTGGGGCAGCAGAGCAGGAGCAGACCCAGGCTGCTGACAGAGGGGAGATTTGGTACAATTCTCAAAAAAAAACAACCCTAAAAAGCCACATTTGAAGACACCCAGGGAGAGCTGGGTCACCTCCACATGGGAATGGGGACAGCAGATGGATTTCCTGACAATGAAAGATGCAAGAGAAGATGGAGAATTAATGGCTCCAAATGCTGGGTGCAGCATAATTCTCCCTAAAAGCCCAACCAGGCAGAGATTTTTACACTGCCCAGGTGAAAGAACTTGAAAATATCACTAAAACTCACCGAGGTTTTCAACAAAACTCCTTAGACCTGTTTTTATTCCACACAAATAAAAGCCCAGCGGCCAAATTAATCCTAATTAAGCTGATTATGTTTATTGCAGGGCTAAGAATCATTCACTGGTACCACAAGAGGTTTTTCCCCCCTTTCTCCAAAGAGAATTCCCTTTGTGCATCTGCTTTTAACACCACCCTGATGAGAGCACATCCCAATATAATTCCATTATGCCTGGGAGAGGTTTCATCCTTCCACTGAAATTCAGGGAATGAATACAAAACCATGCACATTATGTACTCTCTGCAGGGATATTTCAAGCTTTTCCCCTCAAAGTAAATCAGTTTTATGTCGTTAAAGCCCTTGAAAATATCAAGCTGCAAGGCTTTGCTCCCAGAACTTCCTTTTCTCTCAATTTCTTGTGACTTTGGGGAAGGCAGGTCATGAAAATTGGCATTTCCCACTCCAGCTCAGCCCTGGAGCAAATTCTGGTGCCTCAGTTTCCCTCAAATATGGGCATGGCATTTCAGAGGAGGTGAAAATCCCAATCCATGATCATTTCTAGGGAGTCTGAGGTGAAAAACAAGCAGATATTTATTTTTTTGTTTGTTTAAATTGAAACTTCCAGAACCAGTGGATGGCACAGAGAAAGCCTAAAACCAAGAATGCCCTGACAAATACGAGAGCAAAGCCTGGATTTAGACTCCTCCTGAGGGAAAAACAAGGAATTAATTCATTTTATTTGCACCTGATCACCTTTGGGGCCCTGGATTTGTTTTCATTTCCTATTTGCTAAGCCCTGACAGTCACAGGGACACCAGCAGTGGCTGCCCACTGGATTTTGTCCCTGGGGGCAGCCTATGGTTCTGCCCTTTATATTATATATATAAATCTGCTCTATAATAAACCTTTTATTCCTCACAAAGTCATAAATCCTGGAATTCTTGCCATCCCCACCAAAATGAACCCGTGCAGATACAGGTACAATCACACAGTGTTGGAAAGAGGGCAAAATTCCAAGGGTTTGGAGCATCCAGAGCTGCTTTAAATGCATGAAACGAACCCAGTTTGAATGAAATAAACCCAGTTTGAATGAAATAAACCCAGTTTGCATGAAATAAACCCAGTTTGAAGGAAATAAACCCAGTTTGAATGAAATAAACCCAGTTTGCATTTCTGCCCTCGGGGTCTCGGCCCCAAACTCTCCTTGAGGAACGAGGGGGAGCCAAAGGCAGCTCTGAAGGGTTCATTGTTGGGGAAGCCTTATAAATGTGATTGTCTGGCAAAAGATTTTGAGAATGTGGAAACTCTAAGCCAGATTGAAATGAAAGCAAGCTTTGAGATCCCTCAGTTACTGAACAACTGGAAAACAATGGCATGGCCAGCTGAAGGTGATCCCCTTTGGATCAAACAATTCCCTCTGCTTGCAGACAGGCCCAAGGCTCAGAGCAGACCCTGCTGGCTTGGCAGAAGGGGCCCAAAGAGGAGTTTGTAGGGTTTAAAATGTAACCCAGTGTGGGAATGTAATGATTCTTATAGGCTGCATGGAAATGCTGTAGGATTTGTATCTTGGACTAGATTGGTTAGTGAGAATCAGAATATTCAGCACAGAAGATTTATGGTGTTGTAATGGGAACTTCCCAGGTTTTTTGGGTCTCTTTGAGCCCCCCAAAAGCAGGCTCTTTTTGGGGCCTGCTCTGAGCTGTGGCTGGCAGCTCCCAGCAGGGCCCTGCACCCAGGCCCTTTGCAATAACCCACAAGTTCCCAGCCCCTCCACGTTCTCTGATTTCAGAGATCTCTGCTCTCCATCCGTCCCAGTCCCCGTCGCTCCTGCACTCCATGGCAGGTGGGGAGGGAAGGAAAAGCCAAAACTGCCCAAATCCACAGGGAAAAGCTGAATTGCTGATTGTCTAGGGATGGTTTGGGTTGGAAAGGAAATGAAATCAATCCAGTTCCAACCCAGGGAAACCTTCAGGCTGCTCCAGCCTGGCCAGGGATGGAGCAGCCACAGCTGCTCTGGAATTCCAGCCCAGCCCCTCCCCACCCTGCCAGGGAACAATTCCTTCCCAAAACCCAACCAACCCCCAAATCACACCTTCTTCCCTTTCTTATTCCAAACCCTGCACAGAACCAGGCCTGCTCAGGCCCTGACACCACAAATAATCTGATTTTTCATTAAAAACATTTCAATCCTCTCTTTGGGACACAAATCCCACTCTCACAGAGAACAATTTCTAATTTCCAAAGCCAACCAACCCCAAATCACACTTTCTTCCCTTTCTCATTCCAAACTTTGCACCAGACCCTGACACCACAAATATTCTGATTTTTCATTACAAATGTTCCAATCTCCTCTGTGGGACACAAATCCCACCAGCCTGAGCAGCTGTGCTCCATTCTGGACCTTCTGGACCTTTTGCAAGGCAAATAAGCATTTTCAGAGTGTCTCAAGGATATTCTGAAATGGAAGGGACCCACCAGGATCATCAAATCCAATTCCACCAGGATCATCAAATCCAATTCCTTCAAATCCATCAAATCCACAAAGCCCAAGGGAAAATGGGAGCTCCAGCACAGGTTGGAACCTTTAAAATGCATTTGGAGGATGGAAAATAAAATTTTTCTTACTAAAATTGCTGCAGATACCAGGCTGGGACAGGCTGCAGGTGCTTCAGAGCCAGGATTAGGAGTCGAAATGGTCTTGATAAATTGTAGAAATGGTCTGGAAGAAACAAGAAAAAAAGAAAAAGACACTTAGGAATGATGGGGAATTGGTGAGGCAGGAATAATCAATGGCATGGTCACCAGGGAGATAAATACAGGCTTGAAAGGGTGGGGTTTGGGGAATGTCAGGATTTCCAGGAGCTGAACATGAAATAGTGCAATAAAATAAACCCCAACATGAAATAGTGCAATAAAATAAACCCCAACATTTGCTGAGATGCAGAGACAAAATGTCCAACAAATAAACAAAGGGACCTCTCCATCTCTTTGGCCCCACTGAGGTGCTGCTGTTGGACATTTCACTCAAATCACAGATAAATTCCCAATGAGGACAAGGAGAATGATCTGAGATGGGTGAGGAGAGCACAGAGTGGAAATCCAGAGAGGAAAATCAGATTTATGACATTGTTATGGTTGGACATTTCAGTGAAATCACAGACAAATTCCAAATGAGGACAAGGAGAATGATCTGAGATGGGTGAGGAGAGCACAAAGTGGAAATCCAGGGAGGAAAATCAGATTTGTGGCATTGTTATGGTTGGACATTTCACTCAAATCACAGATAAATTCCCAAGAAAAATGATCTGAGATGGAGGGAGAGAGCACAGAGTGGAAATCCAGAGAGGAAAATCAGATTTGTGGCTTCATTTTGGTTGGAAAAGCCCTCCAGCAGCATCCAGCCCAGCCCCAAACCAGCCCCACCATGGCCACCACCAGGCCGTGTCCCCAAGTGTCACACCCAGGGGTTTGTTGGACATTTCCAGGGATGGGGATTCACATTCCCAGCCTGGGGATTGATTTGGAGTGAGGACCACAGGGAGGCACCAGCCTGGCCTTAAACCCAAGGGACACAACACAAGGGATCAATCACCTGTAGGGTTTGTCAGGGGGTCACTGCTGGGGAAGATGAAACAGGAAAGCCTTATAAATATGATTGCCTGGCAAAAGGTTTTGAGAATATGGAAACTCTAAGCCAGATTGAAATGAAAGCAAGCTTTGAGATCCCTCAGTTACTGAACAACTGGAAAACAATGGCATGGCCAGCTGAAGGTGATCCCCTTTGGATCAAACAATTCCCTCTGCTTGCAGACAGGCCCAAGGCTCAGAGCAGACCCTGCTGGCTTGGCAGAAGGGGCCCAAAGAGGAGTTTGTAGGGTTTAAAATGTAACCCAGTGTGGGAATGGAATGATTCTTATAGTAAATATAGTGTATATGTATGTGTATATATATATATGTAATATAATTATAATATATATAAGTAATATATATAATATATAGTATAATATAATATAATAATAAAATAATATCATATAATATAATAATATATATAACTAATATAAATATGTATATTTTATTTTTATAAATATATGTAAAAGTATAGTTCTTATAGTATGTAATAGTTATATACATATCTTATAGTATGTAAATGTTATATCCTAATATTATAGTATGTAAATGTTATATCCTAATCTTATAGTATGTAAATGCTGTAGGATTTGTATCTTGTACTAGATTGGTTAGTGAGAATTAGAATATTCAGCACAGAAGAAGATTTATGGTGTTATAATGGGAATTTGGCACTTTTCCCTCTTGCTTTTATTCTTCTCTCTCTCGCTCTCATCCTCTTTACCATGCTCTTGCCTTCTTTCTCTTTACCACTTTCTTTACCTCTTTTTCCCTTTTGCTTTTACTCTTTACCTCTCTCTCTGGGCCCTGCTCTGAGCTGTGGCTGGCAGCTCCCAGCAGGGCCCTGCACCCAGGCCCTTTGCAATAACCCACAAGTTCCCAGCCCTGGCTGCAGAGATCTCTGCTCTCTGTCTACAGTCACAGCCCTAAATTGCACCAGACACCCCAGGAAGAGTTTCCTGAGTGGGAATTCAAGGAATTCAAGGGCTTTCCAACACCTGGATCAGGGAATTTAAGGCACAGCCCACCAGGAGGTGGCTTTACCTCACACTCCCAATTTTCTTTCTTTCCAGGGGTAGAAAAACCCCTCAGGAAGCAACTCTGTGACTCAATTACACAAGTTAATTAACCAAATTAACAGCTCCTCCAGCACATCACCTACACAGGCAGAGGGATATGTCTGCACAGGGGAAAGAAGTAAAATTCCATCAATTTTGTGGAGAAGAAACAGAGATTGAAGAGACCAAGACGTGCCAGCATCACTCAGAGGGTGAGGCTCAATGGACGGGGAGCCCTGACCAGTGAAATAATCCCAAAATGACCCTTTTAATTAGAGAAAAATTAAAAATATTCAACTCAAACATCTGCAGGTGCCTTTCATGTGACAGGATCTCAAAGCAGTTTTATTTTTGCACCAATCTGCCTTCCCACAGAGCAGGCAAACCCTTCCCTTGCAGGTGGAAGGCTCAGCAGAGCTGCTCTGATTCCTCAGCAGGAACCAGGCTGGGGCAGGGGGCTCCTGATAGGAGCCTGACATGATATTTAGCATTTCCACAAAGCCCAAAAATAAATTCAGAGTGGGCTCTGCTCCCCCAGAGCCTCCCTGGGCTGGCTGAGGGGTCCCAGCTCTGTTTGGGGACAGTTTAAGCCGGGCTTGGCACCAACAAGGGGAGGATCTGGGATTTTTGCAGGGATCTCAAGAGGTTAAAAGGAACCTCCCAGCATCACCCTGGGCACAGAGAGGCTGCCCCTGGAGCCCTGGCAGTGCCCAAGGCCAGGCTGGAGCCCCTGGGACAGTGGGAGGTGGCCCTGGGGTGACACCGGGTGGGATTTAATGTCCCTTCCCATCTTAATTCCATAATTCTTGATTCACCATCCTATGGTTTGGGTTTTGCCTCACTTACAGGGATGGAGCAGCTCTGGGAATTCCATCCCAGCCCCTCCTCACCCTCCCAGGAATGATTCCTAATTCCCAAAGCCCAACCAAGCCCCAGATCACACTTTCTTCTCTTTCCCAGTTAAAACCCAGCACAGAACCAGTCTTGCTCAGGCCATGATGCCACAAATATTCTGATTTTTCATTACAAATGTTCCAAGCTGCTGAGATCCCCTCTTTGGGACACAAATTCCACCCTCCCAGGCAACAATTCCCAATTCCCAAAACTCAACCAAGACCCAATTCACACTTTCTTCCCTGTCACACTCCAAACCCTGCACAGAACCACCCTTGCTAAGGCCCTGACACCACAAATAATCTGATTTTTCATTACAAACCTTGCAAGCTGATGGTATCCTCTCTTTGGGACAGAAACCCCACTCTCCCAGGGACCAATTCCTTCCCAAAACCCAACCAACCCCCACATCACAGCTTCTTTCCTTTCCCACTCCAAACCCTGCACAGAGCCAGGCCCTGACACCACAAATATTCTGAGTTTTCATTACAAACATTCCAAGCTGATGGAATCCCCTCTTTGGGACACAAATCCCACCAGCCTGAGGAGCTCCATTTGGACCTTCTGGACCTTCTGCAAGGACAATGAAGCATTTTCAGAGTGCCCCCAGGTTGCTGTTGGGCTGCGCTGCCTCCAGAGCTCCGTGACCTCACCAGGCCACAGCAGGATCTGAAATATCAATTGTTTTCCTTGGAAAATATTTCCCAGGGAAAATATCAATAATATTTTCTGAAAATATTGATATTTTCCTGGAAATATGGAGGGGAATCAGCACTGGACTGCCGTGCCCACCAGGAGCAGCCACATCAGGGCTCCCAGGCTGGGAGCGGAGGGAAATTTGGGGCTGGAATCTGTGGACAGAGCACTGGAGAGGAAAAAAACTCCTCTGGGCAACCCCAGAACCGTGGGGAGGAGGAATTCCTTCCCCTGCTGCCCAGGGAATGGGAATGGAATGGGAAAAAGGGAAGGGAAGGGAAGGGAAGGGAAGGGAAGGGAAGGGAAGGGAAGGGAAGGGAAGGGAAGGGAAGGGAAGGGAAGGGAAGGGAAGGGAAGGGAAGGGAAGGGAAGGGAAGGGAAGGGAAGGGAAGGGAAGGGAAGGGAAGGGAAGGGAAGGGAAGGGAAGGGAAGGGAAGATCCTGAACCATTCCATGATCACCAAGCCCTCGCTGCCACCTGGCTGTGGAGAACCTGGGAGAACTCAAATTCCCTTTTATCACAAGGGAATTTTCATTTTAATAGCAAAATTTAAAAAAAGTAAAACTAAATCAGGATCCCCCTTCAGAAGCACAATGAGAGCAGCCCTGGCTGCAGCAGGAATTTCTGCCCCATCCCTCCCTGGCTGCTGAGGCTTCCCCAGACACAAACACCAATGGAAATGACTGCTGGCCTTGCTGATGGACAAACAGCCCAACATTTCCTTCTGCATTTCTCTAACAAGTGAAGCTCCAGCCAGGTTCAGGACCATCCTGAGAATCCACAACCAGGCTCCTGCTGCTCAGCTCAGCTTAACTGGGAGCCATCAGCCCCTCCTGGGCTTAGAACAAAGAAATTTAGGTTAAAAGGGAAAAAAAATAACAAAAAAGGAGCAGTGCAGGCACTGGAGATGAAGCAGCTTCAGAACCTCTTTATCAGGGCAGCTTCCACCTCCAGGCTGGAGTTAGAAATTCATTTCCCAGCCCCAGATAAGAAATCCCAAAAATTCCTCTCCCCGTCCCCGAGCCAGGGCAGGGTGGCAGCTCCTGGGAGCTCCTCCAGCCGTTCTGGGGCTGCTGGCACTGCCAGAGCCAATGTCCAGCCTGGCCTGGAACTGGGCAAAGGGGGGATGAGGATCCCCTGGGGGTCAGGACACCCCTGGAGTTGCCAATTCCATGGATCCCTGCAGAGCTTGGAGCTGCTGCTCTGAGCAGCCACAGCTCAGAATCCCAGAATTGTTTGGGGTTGTAAAGGAAGGGACTTTAAAACTCATCTTGTTCCATGGGCAGGGACAGCTCCCCTGGTGGCTCCAGTGTCCAGCCTGGCCTGGGACAGCCCAGGGATGCAGGGGCAGCCACAGCTGCTGCTGTGCCCTGCAGGGAGGTGACAATTGGGGGTCACATCCCAGCCTTCAGCTCAGCTTTGACACAGACAGCACCTTGTGCTCTCCTTCCCTCACTAAACCTGCCTGGAGCCTCAGCATTGCCTGGCACTGAGGGAGCTGGGGAGGATCTGCAGCCTGGCAGGGCCAGAGGGGGAGATTTGGGGGGAGAATCCAGAGCAATTCCCTTTTCCCAGGGCTCAGCCCTGATTCCAGAGCAGCACAAACTGCTGGCATGGCTTTTCCCTTCTCATCCCTGCAGCATCTTCAGCTCCAGGGGAGAGCTCAGCTGTGCCCTGGGCTGGGTCCATCCATGGACATTGGGCTCCGTGGAGGCTGAGGATGGTTTCTGGCGTGTCCCAGATTGCAAGGAAGGATGGATTCTATTTGCCATCTGTTAGAGCTGGGGCAGTTGCCTCCTGTTCAATGGGGCAGTTTTTTCTTTGTCTCTTCCACACCCACTCCTCCCTCCAGGCAGACACCTGCTGATAACAGCTCTGGAATGTCCCTGCAGGGCTGATAAGAGCTACAGCATCCCATTGGGAGATGGGAGCCCAGAGGGAGGAGCCAAGCATTCCTACCCGGATAGAATCTGGAGATTCTGGAACACCAGCACGGCTCCTGCACTGCATTGCCCAGAGGAACAGCAGCTGCCTCTTGCCCTGCATCTCCAGAGGCAGAGACTGCACCTTTCTCCAGGATCCCTGCTCCAGCAGAACCAGCCCTGACCCTGCAGGAGGGCTGAGCCACAATTCCAATGGCACTGCTGCCACCAGCCTGACCCACAGGGTGTCAGCTTGGGCTCTGACTCTGCCAGTGTTGGTTTAGTTCACTGCATTGTTTATTTTATCCTTTTATTTTCTTCCCTAGTAAAGAACTGCTATTCCTGCTCCCCTATTTGTTGGCTGAGAGCCCCTTAATTTAGAGTTTATAGCCATTTGGAGGGAGGGGGTTTACATTTTCCATTTCAGGGGAGGCTCCTGCCTTCCTTAGCAGGCACCTGGCTTTTCAAACCAAGACATGGCTTCAGGAAATTGGGAAATGCCAGCGGGATCTGGGTCAGGTGGGAGCTTTGTCACCCTCTCTCCAGTGCAGGCTGTCCTGGGATCTCTCTCCTCTTCCCCTCCTGCCTTGCAGCCGCCCCCTCGGCTCTCCTGAGCTGGGCTGGCCGAGAGTGTCCCAGCCCAGGCTCAGCCCCTGCACTCCCACATCTCCAGCCCCACACCACCTGCTCCACCCCAAACCTGCCCAGCTTTCATTCCCTGCCTCCTCCTGCTTCAGGCCTTTCCCCTGCTCTGGGGCTGCAGGGAGGCTTTGGGGTTTCTGAGCTGCTGAGAGCCCTGGAAGGAGCCCACAGGTGGAAATGACTGAGCAGGAAATTCTCACCCTGCACTGGGCCGGGTTTGGGCTGTCCTCACCCTGCCAGCCACGGTGCCTCCCATTCACCCCGGGTGTTTGAGCCCTGCAGAGCCTTGGGGTGTTCCTGGGGAGCCCTGCTCCCCTCAGAGCACAGCCCCAGGCTTCTCCATGGCCCCTCCAGCCTGGGAATGGGGAAACCAACGGGAATGCTGGGCTTGGGAAGGGGACATGGGAATAAAAACCAAGAGAGGGCTCCCAGGAGGAGAGCTTGGGCCTGGTCCCATCCTGGTGGTCATGACAAAGTCAAGGTTTAATTCCCTGGAAGATGCATTAATTCCCCTCAGAGCACAGCCCCAGGCTTCTCCATGGCCCCTGCAGCCTGGGAATGGGGAAACCAACGGGAATGCTGGGCTTGGGAAGGGGACATGGGAATAAAAACCAAGAGAAGGTCCCAGGAGGAGAGGCTGGGGCAGGGAAGGGCCTTCTGCTCCTCCTTTCTTGGGGAATAAAAGCTTCCAAAGCCATTTGGAGGAGCAATCTCAGTTTGGGGCTGAAAGCAGCTCTGTAAAGCACAGCCTGGAGCTGGGCTGTGGCTCTGAGCAGGGCAGCAGCTCAGGATCTCCATCTCCCAGCACTGCTGCATCCCAAACACCCTCCCAGCATGAGAGGAGGCCAAACAAGTGAGCAGCTCAAACCATCCAGGCTCCTGATTCAGAGCTAAAACCAGGCCCAGTCGAGCTGAAATCCTCAGGAGGTGACAGCACTGAGGAGCTGAATGTCTGCAGTGGCCACTCACCCACTGAGATGGGGAAAAAAAACCCCAAAACTCCCCAATTTCTGTGTGATTTCCCCTGCTGACAGGAAGGAGCTGCAAAGGGCCATTGCTGCTGAGCTTAATTGCATCCAGTGCTCCTGAGGGCGAGGAAAAAGAGCTCTTCATGAACCAAAACCAAAAAAAAGTGAATGTATTCTGGTGCAGCAAGAGCAGCATCCTCAAAGCTTCGCTCCCCACATCACCAAGTGTGAAATCAGAGATTTTTTTTTCTTTTTTTTTTTTTTTTCTCAGTAATGCTTTTTGCTCATTTCCTGCCTGGCCTCTTGTGCTCTGAGCAATGAATCAGGATGAATTAACAGCAGGGGCCAGATTAGGGTCACACCTAAGCAGAACTTTGCTGTCATCGTCCAGGGAATTAAACCAAGGCCTTGTCATGACCACCAGGGTGGGACCAGTCCCAACCTCTCTTGGTTTTTATTTCCATGTCCCCTTCCCAAGCCCAGCATTCCTGTTGGTTTCCCAATGCCCAGGCTGGAGGGGCCATGGAGAAGCCTGGGGCTGTGCTCTGAGGGGAATTAATGCTCTTCCAGGGAATTAAACCAAGGCCTTGTCATGACGAGCAAGGTGGGACCAGGCCCAACGTCTCCTCCTGGCAGCCCTCTCTTGGTTTTTATTCCCATGTCCCCTTCCCAAGCCCAGCATTCCCATTGGTTTCCCCATTCCCAGGCTGGAGAGGCCATGGAGAAGCCTGGAGCTGTGCTCTGAGGGGAATTAATGAATTTAATTCTGAAAGGAATTAAATGCAGACCTGTGCTCTGAGGGGAATTAATGCATCTTCCAGGGAATTAAACCAAGGCCTTGTCATGCTGGGCTGACCACCACAGTAGGACCAGTCCCAACCTCTTTTAGTCCTTTATTCCCATGCCCACTTCCCAAGCCCAGCATTCCTATTGGTTTCCCCATTCCCAGGCTGGAGAGGCCATGGAGAAGCCTGGGGCTGTGCTCTGAGGGGAATTAATGCATCTTCCATGGAATTAAACCTTGACTTTGTCATGACCACCATGGTGGAACCAGTCCCAGCCTCTCCTCCTGGGAACCCTCTTTTGGTCCTTTATTCCCATGCCCACTTCCCAAGCCCAGCATTCCTATTGGTTTCCCCATTCCCAGGCTGAAGAGGCCATGGAGAAGCCTGGAGCTGTGCTCTGAGGGGAATTAATGCATCTTCCAGGGAATTAAACCTTGACTTTGTCATGACCACCATGGTGGAACCAGTCCCAACCTCTTTTGGTCCTTTATTCCCATGTCCCCTTCCCAAGCCCAGCATTCCCGTTGGTTTCCCCATTCCCAGGCTGGAGGGGCCATGGAGAAGCCTGGGGCTGTGCTCTGAGGGGAGCAGGGCTCCCCAGGAACACCCCAAGGCTCTGCAGGGCTCAAACACCCGGGGTGAATGGGAGGCACCGTGGCTGGCAGGGTGAGGACAGCCCAAACCTGGCCCAGTGCAGGGTGAGAATTTCCTGCTCAGTCATTTCCACCTGTGGGCTCCTTCCAGGGCTCTCAGCAGCTCAGAAACCCCAAAGCCTCCCTGCAGCCCCAGAGCAGGGGAAAGGCCTGAAGCAGGAGGAGGCAGGGAATGAAAGCTGGGCAGGTTTGGGGTGGAGCAGGTGGTGTGGGGCTGGAGATGTGGGAGTGCAGGGGCTGAGCCTGGGCTGGGACACTCTCGGCCAGCCCAGCTCAGGAGAGCCGAGGGGGCGGCTGCAAGGCAGGAGGGGAAGAGGAGAGAGATCCCAGGACAGCCTGCACTGGAGAGAGGGTGACAAAGCTCCCACCTGACCCAGATCCTGCTGGCATTTCCCAAACCCTGAAGCCAGAAACCTTCCCAAGGTTCAAGGGAGCCTGGAGATTGCATCCAGGTAGGAATGCTTGGCTCCTCCCTCTGGGCTCCCATCTCCCAATGGGATGCTGTAGTTCTTATCAGCCATGCAGGGACATTCCAGAGCTGTTATCAGCAGGTGTCCCCTCCCCAGGGAGAAGTGGGTGTGGAAGAGATAAAGAAAAAACTGCCCAATGAACAGAAGACAACTGCCCCAGCTCTAACAGATGGCAAATAGAATCCATCCTTCCTTGCAATCAGAACCCTTCCCCAGGCTCCAGGGAGCCCAATGTCCATGGATGGACCCAGCCCAGGGCACAGCTGAGCTCTCCCCTGGAGCTGAAGGTGCTTCAGGGAGGAGAAGGGAAAAGCCATGCCAACAGTTTGTGCTGCTCTGGAATCAGGGCTGTGTCACAGACATCTTTTATGGAAAATCCTTTCCTTAGGATTGTTCCTCCTGAGAGGCTGAGAGGCCTCAGGAACAAAATGTAAACATTGATTATCTGCTGCTGTGGAATGCAACAGGTGCAGCTGTGATTGGTCTCATGTGGTTGTTTCTAATTAATGGCCAATCACAGTCAACTGGCTCGGACTCTCTGTCCAAGCCAAAAGCCCTTGTTCTCATTCTTTCTTTTTCTATTCTTAGCCAGCCTTCTGATGAAATCCTTTCTTCTATTCTTTTAGTATAGTTTTAATATAATATATATCATAAAATAATAAATCAGCCTTCTGAAAAATGGAGTCAGATCCTCATCTCTTCCCTCATCCAAGAACCCCTGTGAACACGGCCACAGGGCTGAGCCCTGGGAAAAGGGAATTTCTCTGGATTCTCCCCCAAATCTCCCCCTCTGGCCCTGCCAGGCTGCAGATCCTCCCCAGCTCCCTCGGTGCCAGGCAATGCTGAGGCTCCAGGCAGGTTTAGTGAGGGAAGGAGAGCACAAGGTGCTGTCGGTGTCAAAGCTGGGCTGAAGGCTGGGATGTGACCCCAATTGTCACCTCCCTGCAGGGGACAGCAGCAGCTGTGGCTGCCCCTGCATCCCTGGGCTGTCCCAGGCCAGGCTGGACACTGGAGCCACCAGGGGAGCTGTCCCTGCCCATGGAACAAGATGAGTTTTAAAGTCCCTTCCTTTACAACCCCAAACAATTCTGGGATTCTGAGCTGTGGCTGCTCAGAGCAGCAGCTCCAAACTCTGCAGGGATCCATGGAATTGGCAACTCCAGGGGTGTCCTGACCCCCAGGGGATCCTCATCCCCCCTTTGCCCAGTTCCAGGCCAGGCTGGACATTGGCTCTGGCAGTGCCAGCAGCCCCAGAACGGCTGGAGGAGCTCCCAGGAGCTGCCACCCTGCCCTGGCTCGGGGACGGGGAGGGGAATTTTGGGGAATTTGTATCTGGGGCTGGGAAATGAATTTCTAACTCCAGCCTGGAGGTGGAAGTTGCCCTGATAAAAGAGGTTCTAAAGCTGCTTCATCTCCAGTGCCTGCACTGCTCCTTTTTTGTTATTTTTTTCTTTTTTTCCCTTTTAACCTAAAATTCTTCATTCCAGGCCCAGGAGGGGCTGATGGCCCCCAGTTAAGCTGCAGTGAGCAGCAGGAGCCTGGCTGTGTCTCCTCAGGGTGTTCCCAAGTTTTGAGAGAAGAATCCAACACAAAGGGTCTTGAAATTTATTTCAAGACACTTGAAATAAATCCTCACTCGGGCTCCTCAGTGCCTGTGGCATCCTCTGTTTTCAAGTCCCTTCCATTAAAAACCCCAAACAATTCTGGGATTCTGTGATGTGGCTCCTCAGAGCAGCAGCTCCAAGCTCATTCATTCCCCCACATCCACACCAAGAGAGCACCAAAACCAAGGGAGAAATTACTCCTGTGGCCCATTACTGCTCCTCTTTGGGTTTATTTTACCCAAAAATATTTATTTAATGTATTGTATTATAATATCATATTTATTTTGGGTTGCTCAGGCTGAGCTCTGCCTTTAGAAATGGCTCAGAGCAGCAAGGGGAGTCACAGGCACGGGGAAGGGCTTTGAGGGTTTGGCACTTGTGCAGAGGAGAAGTTTTCTGCTGCTCTAAAGGAAGTGGAGAGAGGCTGTGAACTGAGATTGAACCAGCAGCTCTTGAGGATGCAATCAGCCAGAAAGAAAAGGGGAAAAAAAATAAAAACCCAAAATGTCTTTGCAGAACATTGGCCATTAGCTCCATCTGTGAGCAGAAAATGGCACCGAGGCAGAGGCCAGCAGGAAATCAGATGCTCAAAGCTGTGCCCTAACCACTCATTAAGGAAAAAATTCTTTGCTTCATCTTCCCAAGGGGTAAAAAATGAGAAATTTCACTCTGCAGGCCCCAAAATGGGAATATCCAGGCTCCTCCCAAGAGCTCACAGCCAGGAAGGGCCCAGCAGCCACCAGGGACAGGGGACACCTGCACTGCTCTGTGCTGTCACACTGGGGACAAACTGGGACATTTGGGGGGTTTTAAGGTTTTATGAGCTGGATAAACACAGGGAGGGTGTGGAACTGCTGAAAGGAGTCAGGGCTGGAGCCAGGCTGGGAGAGCTGGGGGTGCTCCCCTGGAGAGGAGAAGGCTGCAGGGAGAGCTGAGAGCCCTTGCAGGGCCTGAAGGGGCTCCAGGAGAGCTGCAGAGGGACTGGGGACAAGGATGGAGGGACAGGAGGCAGGGAATGGCTGCCAGTGGCAGAGGGCAGGGCTGGATGGGATCTTGGCAATTGGGAATTGTTCCCTGGCAGGGTGGGCAGGGGCTGTGCCAGGGTGCCCAGAGCAGCTGTGGCTGCCCCTGGAGCCCTGGCAGTGCCCAAGGCCAGGCTGGACATTGGGGCTGGCAGCACCTGGGACAGTGGGAGGTGGCTCTGCCATGGCAGGGTGGCACTGGGTGGGGTTTAATGTCCCTTCCAACCCCAACCATCCCGTGGCTCTGTGACAAAGCCTCTCCCAGCTGAGCTCTCCCAGCCTGGCAGCAGCAGCTCAGCCCCCATGGCTGAATCCCTCAGCGTTCCCCTCTCCCTGGTGGAGCAGCTCCCACATTTTGGCCATTTCTGTCCCACCACTCCTTTTCTCCTTTCCTCTTTTTCTCCTTTCCTACCTTTCTCCTTTTCTCTCTTTCTTCCTCTCTTCTTCCTTTGCCCCCTTTCTCTATTTCTCCTTTCTCCCTTTCTCCATCCTCCTCATCTGCAGCATCTCCCTGACCAATTCTAATTTTTACCTCCACTCCTGCCACCAGCTCCCTCTGTACAAAGCTCAGCTGAGGTTTTTTTTTTTGGCTTGGGCTTTTTTTTCCCTTATCAGAGAGATTCAAAAATTCAAAAAACATCGAAATCTCCTGCATGCACAGAGGTTGTGCTGCACTTTTGCTGGGTGACACCAAAGAACCACAAGCCCAGAGCCCCAGGGAGGCCAGGGCTGATGCAAACGGAAAACAAAGCAGCCAGAGGAAGTTGTTCTGCCGGGCTTGGTTCTTGCAGGGGCTTTTTGGGGTGGCTTCTTTCCATAGAAAGTTTCCACTGCAGTTTTTGAAATGAAACCCGGGTGTATTTTTGCCCTCAGGGCTGTGAGGTTGAGCAGGAGGGAGGTTGAGAGGCAGAGAAACAGCACAGAGCTGAGCCCAGGGGGGTGGAGCAGAGTGAGAGCACAAGGAATGGCCCAAAAACATCCCTGGGGCATTGTCTGAAAGGAAAAGTTGGGGAAAAGTCAAGATATCATTCAGGAAAGCCACTGGAGAGGTTTTAGTGGGGACAGAACCTTCAGGGTGCAAAGAGAGCCAGAGCTGCACAGGCAGAATTGCTTGGTGGGAAGGAGAAAAGTGGAGGGAACGCCAGGAAAAGTGGGATAAATACCAGGAAAAGTGGAATTAACACCAAGAAAAGTGGAGGGAAAAACAGAAAAATGTAGAGAAGATCAGGGAAAGTGAGATAAATACCAGGAAAAGTGGAATTAACACCAAGAAAAGTGGAGGGAAAAACAGAAACATGTAGAGAAGATCAGGGAAAGTGGAATAAATACCAGGAAAAGTGGAATTAACAACAGGAAAAGTGGATGCCAGGAAATGTGGAGTGAGCACCAAGAAAAGTGGAATTAAAACCAGGAAAAGTGGAGGCAGCACCAGGGAAAGTGAACACTGGGAAAAGTGGGATGAGCACCAGGAAAAGTGTGGGGAACACCAGGAAAACTGGGGGGAACACCAGGAAAAGTGGAGTGAGAACCACAAAAAGTGGATTAAGCAGCAGGAAAAGTGGAGGAAACAAGAGAAAAAATGGAATTAACATCAGGAAAAGTAGAGGGAACACCAGGAAAAGTGGAATTAACACTCAGAAAAGTGAACACCAGGAAAGGTGGGTTCAACACCAGGAAAAGTGGAGGGAACATCAGGAGAAGTGGAAAGAACACCACAAAAAGTGGAGGGAACAACAGAAAAAGTGGAATTAGCACCAGAAAAAGTGGGATGAACACCTGGAAAAGTGGAAGAAATACCAGGAAAAGTGGAATTGACACCAGGAAGAGTGGAGGGAACACCAGGGAAAGTGGGATGAGCACCAGGAAAAGTGGAAAGGACACCACAAAAAGTGGAGTCAGCACCTGAAAAAGTGGAATGAATGCCAGGAAAAGTGAAGGGAACACCAGGAAAAGTGGATGAGCACCAGAAAAAGTGAAATTAACACCAGGAAATGCGGAATGAATACCAGAGAAGGTGGAGGGGACACCAGGAAAAGTGGAATAAACACCAGAAACACCAGGAAAAGTGAAATTAAAACCAGGAAAAGTGTGATGAACACCAGAAAAAGTGGAATGAATACCAGGAAAAGTGGAATTAACACTGGGAAAAGTGGAATGAACCCCAGGAAAAGTGGAGTGAACACCAGGAAAAGTGGGATGAACACCTGGAAAAGTGTAGGGAACACCAGGAAAGGTGGGATGAGCACCAGAAAAGTGAAACTAACACCAGGAAAAGTGGAATTAAAACCAGGAAAAGTGGAATGAATACCAGGGAAAGTGGATGAGCACCAGGAAATGTGGAGTGAGCACCAGGAAAAGTGTAGGGAACACCAGGAAAAGTGAAATTAATACCAGAAAAAGTGGAATGAATACCAGGGAAAGAAGAGGGAACACCAGGAAAAGTGGAATAAACACCAGGAAAAGTGGGATGAACACCAGGAAAAGTGGAATAAACACCAGGAAAAGTGGGATGAACACCAGGAAAAGTGGAATAAACACCAGGAAAAGTGTAGGGAACACCAGGAAAGGTGGGATGAGCACCAGGAACTGTGGGATGAGCACCAGAAAAGTGAAACTAACACCAGGAAAAGTGGAATTAAAACCAGGAAAAGTGGGATGAACACCAGGAAAAGTGGAATGAATACCAAGGAAAGTGGATGAGCACCAGGAAAAGTGAAATTAACACCAGGAAATGCGGAATGAATACCAGGGAAAGTGGAATAAACACCAGGAAAAGTGGGATGAACACCTGGAAAAGTGGAATAAACCCCAGAAAAAGTGGAGGGAACCCCAGGAAATCCCTCCACAGGGGCTCATCCCATCCCCACGCTGCCAGCCCCAAACCCTCCTGTCCAGGATTGCAGAATTCCATGAAATTCCCTCAGTTTTGAGCTCTGGGGGGGCTCAGCCATGGGGGAAAAACAACAACCTGCAAAATTCAACCTGTGCCAGGGCTACCAACCCCTCAGCCTGAGAATCTGGGGGGTTTGGGGATGAATCTGGGGGGTTTGGGGATGAATCTGGGGGGTTTGGGGATGAATCTGGGGGATTTGGGGATGAATCTGGGGGATCTGGGGATGAATCTGGGGGATCTGGGGATGAATCTGGGGGATTTGGGGATGAATCCAGGGGATTTGGGGATGAATCTGGGGGATCTGGGGATGAATCTGGGGGATCTGGGGATGAATCTGGGGATTTGGGGATGAATCTGGGGGATTTGGGGATGAATCCAGGGGATTTGGGGATGAATCTGGGGGATTTGGGGATGAATCTGGGGGGTTTGGGGATGAATCTGGGGGGTTTGGGGATGAATCTGGGGATTTGGGGATGAATCTGGGGGATCTGGGGATGAATCTGGGGATTTGGGGATGAATCTGGGGGATCTGGGGATGAATCCGGGGGATTTGGGGATGAATCTGGGGGTTTGGGGATGAATCTGGGGATTTGGGGATGAATCTGGGGGGTTTGGGGATGAATCTGGGGATTTGGGGATGAATCTGGGGGGTTTGGGGATGAATCTGGGGATTTGGGGATGAATCTGGGGATTTGGGGATGAATCTGGGGGGTTTGGGGATGAATCTGGGGGTTTGGGGATGAATCTGGGGGGTTTGGGGATGAATCTGGGGGGTTTGGGGATGAATCTGGGGGATTTGGGGATGAATCTGGGGGGTTTGGGGATGAATCTGGGGATTTGGGGATGAATCTGGGGGTTTGGGGATGAATCTGGGGGATCTGGGGATGAATCCAGGGGGTTTGGGGATGAATCTGGGGGTTTGGGGATGAATCTGGGGATTTGGGGATGAATCTGGGGGATTTGGGGATGAATCCGGGGGATTTGGGGATGAATCCAGGGGGTTTGGGAACAAATCCAGGGGGTTTGGGGATGAATCCGGGGGATTTGGGGATGAATCTGGGGGATTTGGGGATGAATCCGGGGGGTTTGGGGATGAATCTGGGGGTTTGGGGATGAATCTGGGGGATTTGGGGATGAATCCGGGGGATTTGGGGATGAATCTGGGGGATCTGGGGATGAATCCAGGGGGTTTGGGGATGAATCCGGGGGATTTGGGGATGAATCTGGGGGGCTTGGGGATGAATCTGGGGGGTTTGGGGATGAATCTGGGGATTTGGGGATGAATCTGGGGGATTTGGGGATGAATCTGGGGATTTGGGGATGAATCTGGGGGATTTGGGGATGAATCTGGGGGGTTTGGGGATGAATCTGGGGGGTTTGGGGATGAATCTGGGGGATCTGGGGATGAATCCAGGGGGTTTGGGGACAAATCCAGGGGGTTTGGGGATGAATCCGGGGATTTGGGGATGAATCTGGGGATTTGGGGATGAATCTGGGGGATCTGGGGATGAATCTGGGGGGTTTGGGGATGAATCTATGGGGATTTGGGGATGAATCTGGGGGATCTGGGGATGAATCCGGGGGGTTTGGGGATGAATCTGGGGGTTTGGGGATGAATCTGGGGATTTGGGGATGAATCTGGGGATTTGGGGATGAATCCGGGGGATTTGGGGATGAATCTGGGGATTTGGGGATGAATCTGGGGATTTGGGGATGAATCTGGGGGGTTTGGGGATGAATCCGGGGGATTTGGGGATGAATCCGGGGGGTTTGGGGATGAATCTGGGGGGTTTGGGGATGAATCTGGGGATTTGGGGATGAATCTGGGGGGTTTGGGGATGAATCTGGGGAGTTTGGGGATGAATCTGGGGATTTGGGGATGAATCTGGGGGATTTGGGGATGAATCTGGGGGATTTGGGGATGAATCTGGGGGGTTTGGGGATGAATCTGGGGGGTTTGGGGATGAATCTGGGGGATTTGGGGATGAATCTGGGGGGTTTGGGGATGAATCTGGGGGGTTTGGGGATGAATCCAGGGGGTTTGGGGATGAATCTGGGGGTTTGGGGATGAATCTGGGGGGTTTGGGGATGAATCTGGGGAATTTGGGGATGAATCTGGGGGGGCTTGGGGATGAATCTGGGGGGTTTGGGGATGAATCTGGGGATTTGGGGATGAATCTGGGGATTTGGGGATGAATCTGGGGGGTTTGGGGATGAATCTGGGGGGCTTAGGGATGAATCCACGGGGTTTGGGGATGAATCTGGGGGATTTGGGGATGAATCTGGGGGTTTGGGGATGAATCCGGGGGGTTTGGGGATGAATCCGGGGGGTTTGGGGATGAATCTGGGGATTTGGGGATGAATCTGGGGGATTTGGGGATGAATCTGGGGGTTTGGGGATGAATCCGGGGGGTTTGGGGATGAATCTGGGGGTTTGGGGATGAATCCGGGGGGTTTGGGGATGAATCCGGGGGGTTTGGGGATGAATCTGGGGATTTGGGGATGAATCTGGGGGATTTGGGGATGAATCCGGGGGGTTTGGGGATGAATCCGGGGATTTGGGGATGAATCCGGGGATTTGGGGATGAATCTGGGGGATTTGGGGATGAATCTGGGGATTTGGGGATGAATCTGGGGGATCTGGGGATGAATCCGGGGGATTTGGGGATGAATCTGGGGGGTTTGGGGATGAATCTGGGGGGTTTGGGGATGAATCTGGGGGATTTGGGGATGAATCTGGGGGGTTTGGGGACAAATCCAGGGGATTTGGGGATGAATCCAGGGGGTTTGGGGATGCTCTCAGATTTTAATAAGGGGTTAAATTTAAAAGGGGTTAAATAAATAAGGGTTTGGGAATTCTCCAGGGAACTTGGGGATGCTCCAGGTGTTTTGGGGATGCCTCCAGGGGATTTGGGGGCTCTCCTGGAATTCTAGGGATGCCTCCAGGGGTTTGGAGGACGCTCCAGGGGTTTTGGGAGTATTTCCAGAGATTTTGGGGGGTTTTCCAGGGGTTTTGGGAGTATGTCCTGGGATTTTGGGGATGCCTCCAGGGGATTTAGGGACGCTGCAGAGAATTTAGGGATGCCCCAGGGGATTTGGAGATGCTCCAGGGGTTTGGGGGATGCCTCCAGGGGTTTGGACGGTGCTCCAGGGGATTTGGGAATGCTCCGGAGGATTTGGGGATGCTTCAGGAGTTCTGGGGATGCCTCCAAGGGATTTGGGGATGCGCCAGAGGATTTGGGGATGCCTCCAGGGGATTTGGGGGTTCTCCTGGAATTCTAGGGATGCCTCCAGGGGTTTGGAGGATGCTCCAGGGGTTTTGGGGGAATTTCCAGAGATTTTGGGGGAATTTCCAGGGATTTTGGGAGTATGTCCTGGGGTTTTGGGGGAACGTCCAGGGATTTTGGGGATGCCTCCAGGGGATTTAAGGACGCTGCAGAGAATTTAGGGATGCCCCAGGGGATTTGGAGATGCTCCAGGGGTTTGGGGGACGCCTCCAAGGGTTTGGAGGGTGCTCCAGGGGATTTGAGGATACTCCAGGGGATTTGGGAATGCTCCAGAGGATTTGGGGATTCTCCAGGAGTTCTGGGGATGCCACCAAGGGATTTGGGGATGCGCCAGAGGATTTGGGGATTCTCCAGGAGTTCTGGGGATGCCTCCAAAGGATTTGGGGATGCGCCAGAGGATCTGGGGATGCTCCAGGGGATTTGGGGACCTCCAGGTGTTTTGAGGAAGCCTCCAAGGGACTTGGGGATGCTGCAGAGGTTTGGGGGATTCTCCAGAGGATTTGGGGATGCCCCAGGGGATTTGGGGATGCTCCAGAGGATTTAGGGATGCCCCAAGGGGATTTAGAGGTGCCCCAGGGGATTTAGGGATGCCCCAGGGGATGCTCCAGGGGATTTAGGATTTGGGGATGCCCCAGGGGATTCAGGGATGCCCCAAGGGGATTTAGGGATGTCCCAAGGGGATTTAGGGATGCCCCAGGGGATTTAGGGATGCCCCAAGGGGATTTAGGGATGCCCCAGGGGATGCCCCAAGGGGATTCAGGGATGCTCCAGGGGATTTAGGATTTGGGGATGCTCCAGGGGATTTAGGATTTAGGGATGCTCCAGGGGATTTGGGGATGCCCCAGGGGATTTAGGGATGCTCCAGGGGATTCAGGGATGCCCCAGGGGATTTAGGGATGCTCCAGGGGATTTAGGGATGCTCCAGGGGATTTAGGATTTGGGGATGCTCCAGGGGATTTAGGATTTAGGGATGCTCCAGGGGATTTAGGGATGCTCCAGGGGATTTAGGATTTAGGGATGCTCCAGGGGATTTAGGATTTAGGGATGCTCCAGGGGATTTGGGGATGCCCCAGGGGATTTAGGGATGCTCCAGGGGATTTGGGGATACTCCAGGGGATTTAGGGATGTGCTGCCACCTTCCCCCGGGCAGGCTGAGCACAGGGGCAGCTCCTGCTCCCCAGCACTTCTCAGCAAAGCAGCAGCACCAAGCCAGGACATAAAATCCCCTTCCCACAGCAGATTCCCAGCTCTCCCTGGAACCCTCCAAAGGGCTTAAATTAAAAATAAAATTAAAAAAAAAGTTAAATTTTAAAAATGGGTTAAATAAAAAAGAGATTAATTTTTAAAAAAGGGGTTTAATAAAGAAGGGGTTAAATAAAAAAAAGATGTGAAATTTTAAAAAGGGGTTAAATTCATAAAAGGGGTTGAATTTAAAAAAAAAAAGTTAAAAAGGGGGTTAAGTAAAAAAGGGGTCAAATTTTAAAAATGGGTTAAATTTTAAAAATGGGTTAAATAAAAAAAAGAGGCGGTTAAATAAAAAAGGGTAAAATAAAAAAGGGGTTAAATAAAAATGGGGTTAAATTTTAAAAAGGAGTTAAATAAAAGATGGGTTAAATAAAAAAGGGATTAAATAAAAAGGGGTTGAATTTAAAAAAAGAAGTTAAAAAGGGGGTTAAGTAAAAAAGGGGTCAAATTTTAAAAATGGGTTAAATTTAAAAAAATGGGTTAAATAAAAAAGAGTTAAATAAAAGAGGTTAAATAATAAGGGATTTAAATTAAAAAGGAGTTAAATAAAAAAATGAGATTAAATTTTAAAAAAGGGGTTAAATAAAAAAAATGAGTTAAATAAAAAAGGGGTTAAATTAAAAAAGGGGCTTAAATTAAAAAAGAACTTAAATTAATTAAAAATGTTAAATGAAAAAGGGGGGTTAAATAAAATAAAGGCTTATATTAAAAAAAAAGCAGTTAAATTTAAAAAAGGGGGGGTCAAATAACGCGGCCAGCACGGGGTTCTGCTGGAAAAATGACTCACAGGAAGGACGGCAACAAAGCAGAGCCATGAAATATTCAGGAGGCTCCGGGAGCCGGGGCTGCAGAACGAACCCGGCTGAGCCTCGGGGTCCCGGGGCCGGAGCAGCCAATTACGGCCCCGCATTTAATTAACATTTAATTAACATTTCATTCCCAGCGGCTTCTCCCGGGCGGGGCTGGGCAGGAGCATCCAGAGAGGGATTGGGGTGGGAGGGAGGAGGGGAAATGCGGGGTGAGGGCTGGGCTGGGATGGGGCACTGAGGGGGCTCTGGGGTCATTCCTGGCACCTGGGGGGCTCTGGGGTTCTGCTCGGACTCCTAAAGTATCACAGAATATCAGAATTTATAATCATAAAATTCCAGAATGGTTTGGGATGAAGGGAGCCTAAAGTCATCCCATTACAGCCCAGGGACACCTCCCACTGTGCCAGGTGCCCCAAACCCCATCCAGCCTGGCCTTGGGCACTGCCAGGGCTCCAGGGGCAGCCACAGCTGCTCTGGGCACCCTGGCACAGCCCAAACCTCTCTAACCAGGCCTTGCCAGGCTACAAACCCCCTGTGGGAAATGGCACTGGGGGCACCTGCAAGCAGCCAGGCAATCATTCTTTCCTTTCCTTTCTCCATTTGCTGCAATGGCTTTTGGTGCTGGTTTCCATCCTGGATTGAGGAATGTGAATGCCAGAGTGGTTTGGGTGGGAAGGGATCTTCAATGGCAGCTGATTGCAGCCCAGGGCCAGCTCCCACTGTGCCAGGGGCTGCCAGCCCCAATGTCCAGCCTGGCCTTGGGCACTGCCAGGGCTCCAGGGGCAGCCACAGCTGCTCTGGCAATTCCAGCCCAGCCCCTGCCCACCCTGCCAGGGAACAATTCCCAATTGCCAAGATCCCATCCAGCCCTGCCCTCTGCCACTGGCAGCCATTCCCTGCCTCCTGTCCCTCCATCCTTGTCCCCAGTCCCTCTGCAGCTCTCCTGGAGCCCCTTCAGGCCCTGCAAGGGCTCTCAGCTCTCCCTGCAGCCTTCTCCTCTCCAGGCCAGCACCCCCAGCTCTCCCAGCCTGTCCCTTGAGGAGCAGAGCCCCAAGAACTGGACTCAAGAGTTCCCCCGGCCACTTTCACTCCAAAAAGCCCCAAATTCACCATTTCATTTCCCCTGGCAGAGACCCTTTAGGTGCAGTCCCGACCCAGCAGGAGGATCTGGACACCCAGTGGAGAATCTTTAATGATCTGAGCTGGTTCTGCCCTAAAATGCTGAATGACCCTTCCTGCTCCCAGTTTGGCACTGGGGAGCCCCAGGGTGCTGCAGGGACAGGCCCTGGTTCCTGCAGGGGTGGAGCAGAGTCCCCAGAGCTGCTCTGAGCCCTCCACCCTGCCCAGATCCTGCAGGGTTCCAGCTGGAGGCTGGACAGGAGCACAGAATCATCTTTTCCCCTGTCCTGCACCTTTTTTTTTTTTTTTTTTCTGGTGCCTTCTATAAAACCAAATGTAAAAACAACTGAGAGTGTGAGAGACTCAGCAGCCCTGGGGCTTGCACACAAATTCCACCCATCCCAGAGGTTCTGGAAGTGATCAGAGGTCCCCTAAGTGCCCCTGGCTGCAAGGGAAAAAGAAAATCCCACAAATATCTCCAAGGTGTCTCCTTCTGGGTCACAGCAATCCTGAACCCCTGAGCCAAACCACACATGCAGGAAAGGAAACAGCCACATCCACCAAAAACTAATGCTGGATCACACCAGATTATCCTGAATGTCAGTGCCCTGCTGCCAGGCCACCCTTAATCCTTAAAAAAAAAATGGAAGAAAAGCTGAAAATCAAGAGCAAACATCCTCAGGTTCTGCTTTTAGGGAAGCTCCCTGCAGGAAGCCCTGGAGCAGAAGGCCCAAGGAAAGCAGAATTTTCCTGCTGGGCTACTGTGATGGTGTCACAGGGGTCTGAGGATGAGGGAAGAGATGAGGATCTGACTCCATGTTTCAGAAGGCTGATTTATTATTTTATGATATATATTACATTAAAACTATACCAAAAGAATAGAAGAAAAGTTTTCATCAGAAGGCTGGCTAAGAATAGAATAGGAATGAATGATAACAAAGGTTTGTGGCTCGGACAGGGAGTCCAAGCCAGCTGGGCTGTGATTGGCCATTAATTAGAAACAATCACATGAGACCAATCCCAGATGCACCTGTTGCATTCCACAGCAGCAGATAATCAATGTTTACATTTTGTTCCTGAGGCCTCTCAGCTTCTCAGGAGGAAAAATCCTAAAGAGAAGATTTTCCATAAAAGATGTCTGTGACAGGCTACAAATGAGCTGAGATGCTGACGAGAAGATTCCAACCCATCCCTGGCCACAGCTGGAGGGAAAGGAGAGCCAGGAGGGGTTCACAGCATCCTCTGTCCTGCTCAGAGCTCTGGGGAGAGCAGAAATTTGGGCTGAAAGCAGAGGAGAGCAGGAGGAGCCAGGGCCGAGGAGGTGTCTGGAGCCTCGGGGGTTAAAGCAGACACAGCCCCAGAGCTCCAAACCCCCCTCTGGGGGTGTCCCAGGAGGCTGCACCCCTGAGCAGCTCCTGGGGCAGGCAGAGACAGGGATGGATGGATGATGGATGGATGAGGGATGGATGGATGGATGGATGGATGGATGGATGGATGGATGGATGGATGGATGATGGATGGATGATGGATGGATGGATGGATGATGGATGATGGATGGATGATGGATGGATGGATGGATGATGGATGGATGGATGGATGGATGGATGGATGATGGATGATGGATGATGGATGGATGATGGATGGATGGATGGATGGATGGATGGATGGATGGATGGATGGATGGATGGATGGATGATGGATGGATGATGGATGGATGGATGATGGATGGATGGATGGATGGATGGATGATGGATGGATGGATGGATGGATGATGGATGGATGATGGATGGATGGATGATGGATGGATGGAGGGATGATGGATGGATGGATGGATGGATGGATGGATGGATGGATGGATGATGGATGGATGGATGGATGGATGGATGGATGGATGGATGGATGATGGATGGATGGATGGATGGATGGATGGATGAATGGATGGATGGATGGATGATGGATGGATGGATGGATGGATGGAAGGATGGATGGATGGAAGGATGGATGGATGGATGGATGAGGGATGGATGGATGGATGGATGGATGGATGGATGATGGATGGATGATGGATGGATGGATGATGGATGATGGATGGATGGATGGATGGATGATGGATGGATGGGGGATGGATGGATGGATGGAATCATGGATGGATGGATGGATGGATGGATGCAGAATGAAAAGCTGGATGAATAATTCAGTGCTGAGCTCATCAGATGGGGGCAATGTGGCCGTGGCTCTCCGGGCCAGCGGGGTGGGCTCTGCTGCACGGGGCGAGGGGGAATCCTGCCCTCAGTGCCACAGCCCTAAAGGGACCTCAGTGGCCTGGGTGCTACATCCCTCCATGGCCAGAAACCACCTGGGTGCCACATCCCTCAAGGGACATCAGTGACCTGGGTGCCACATCCCTCCATGGCCATCAACCACCTGGATGCCACATCCCTCAGTGGTCACAATGTCCTTGGTGCCACATCCCCCAGTGGCCATCAATGTCCTGGGTGCCACATCCCTCCATGGCCATCAGTGACCTCAGTGCCACATCCCTTAATGGCCATCAATGCCCTGGGTGCCACACCTCTCAGTGGGCACAATGCCCTGGGTGCCACGTGCCTCAGTGGCCATAAACCACCTGGGTACCACATCCTTCCACAGCCATCAATGCCCTGGGTGCCACATCCTTCAAAGGCCATCAATGCCCTGGGTGCCACATCCCTCCTTCCATGGCCATCAGTGCCCTGGTTGCCACCTCCTTTAATGGCCAGGAATTACCTGGGTGCCACATCCCTCCATTGCCATCAATGCCCTGGGGTGTCACATCCCTCCATTGCCATCAATGCCATGGGTGCCACATCCCTAAAGGGCCACAATGCCCTGGGTGCCACAACCCTCCATGGCCATCAATGCCCTGGTGCCACATCCCTCAAGGGCCATCAACCACCTGGATGCCACATCCCTCAGTGGTCACAATGTCCTTGGTGCCACATCCCCCAGTGGCCATCAATGTCCTGGGTGCCACATCCCTCCATGGCCATCAGTGACCTCAGTGCCACATCCCTTAATGGCCATCAATGCCCTGGGTGCCACACCTCTCAGTGGGCACAATGCCCTGGGTGCCACATCCTCCCTCAGTGGCCATAAACCACCTGTGTGCCACATCCTTCCACAGCCATCAATGCCCTGGGTGCCACATCCCTCCATAACCATCAATGCCCTGGGTGCCACATCCTTCAAAGGCCATCAATGCCCTGGGTGCCACATCCCTCCTTCCATGGCCATCAGTGCCCTGGGTGCCACCTCCTTTAATGGCCAGGAATTACCTGGGTGCCACATCCCTCCATTGCCACCAATGCCCTGGGGTGTCACATCCCTCCATTGCCATCAATGCCCTGGGTGCCACATCCCTCAAGGGCCATCAACCACCTGGGTGCCACATCCCTCCATGGCCACCAATGCCCTGGGGTGTCACATCCCTCTATTGCCATCAATGCCCTGGGTGCCACATCCCTCAAGGGCCACAATGCCCTGGATGCCACATCCCTCCATGGCCATCAACCACCCCCAGAGGGCAGGCACAGCCTGAGCACTGTTAAACAAACTGAGAGCCCCCAGAGAGCCCCAAATAAAGTGAGAGGCCACTCAGAGTCACTTATGATGGTAATTATTGGAGGTAATTATTAAAATTAAATTGTGAAGGTAATTATTGAAATGCAAGCCATCAAATCTGTACAGCCCAGACAAAGCCGCCTTTCCTCCTTCCCTTTCAGCCTCTTGGTGACAAAGAGCCCTCTGAAGTGCCACAAATAAACCACCCCAGGAAAGGCTCCAGACCCTCCTGGGATGACCCTTTCCCCCCTGTGCCTGCCAGGCTGAGCCCCGGAGCTGGGACCACGGGGTTTGTGGGAATGTGGGAATTCCAGCCAGGGATGTGGGGGCTGATTCTGTTCAGTGGTGAACAACGATGAACGTGAATAAAAAATTGCAGAGCTCTGGAGCAGCCTCCCATCTCATCTGGGAGCTGGGAACTGATGGGATCCGGTGATCCACAGCTCCTCTCGGAGCAGAACCAATGGGATCCAGTGATCCACAGCTCATCTGAGAGCTGGGAACTGATGGGATCCAGTGATCCACAGCCCATGTATGGGCAGAACCTATGGGATCCAGTGATCCACAACTCATCTGGGAGCTGGGAACTGATGGGATCCGGTGATCCACAGCTCCTCTCGGAGCAGAACCAATGGGATCCAGCAATCCACAGCTCATCTGAGAGCTGGGAACTGATGGGATCCGGTGATCCACAGCCCATGTATGGGCAGAACCAATGGGATCCAGTGATCCACAACTCATCTGGGAGCTGGGAACTGATGGGATCCAGTGATCCATAGCTCCCTGTGAGCAGGAGAACCAATGGGATCCAGTGATCCACAACCCCTCAGTGAGCAGGAGAACCAATGGGATCCAGTGATCCACAGCTCCTCTGGGAGCAGGGAACTGATGTGATCCAGTGAGCCACAGGTCCTCTGGGAGCAGAACCAATGGGATCCAGTGATCCACAACCCCTCAGTGAGCAGGAGAACCAATGGGATCCAGTGATCCACAGCCCATCTGGAAGCAGAACCAATGGGATCCAGTGACACAACCCATCAGTGAGCAGGAAAACTGATGGGATCCAGTGACCCACAACCCCTCTGGGAGCAGAATGGGATCCAGTGATCAGCAGCTCCTCTGGGAGCTGGGAACTGATAGGATCCAGTGATCCACAGCTCATCTGAGAGCAAAAGAGCCAGTGGGATCCAGTGATCCAGAGCTCCCAACCCCTCAAAGAGCAGGGAACTCGTGGGATTCAGTGATTCACAACCCCTCAGTGAGTAGAACTTATGGGATCCAGTGATCCACAGCTTCCTGGGAGCAGGATGGGATCCAGTGATCCACAACCCCTCAGTGAGCAGGAGAACCAATGGGATCCAGTCATCCACAGATCATCTGAGAACAGAACCAATGGGATCCAGTCACCCACAGATCATGTGAGAACAGAACCAATGGGATCCAGTGATCCACAGCTCCTAACCCCTCAGTGAGCAGGGAACCTATGGGATCCAGTGAGCCACAACTCATCTGGTAGCAGGGGACTGATGGGATCCAGTGATCCACAACCCCTCAGTGAGCAAAGAACCAATGGGATCCAGTGATCCACAGCTCCCCGTGAGCAGAAGAACCAATGGGATCCAGTGATCTACAACTCCCAACCCTCTGGAAGCAGGAGAACTGATGGGATCCAGTGATCCACAACCCCTCAGTGAGCAGGGAACCAATGGGATCCAGTGATCCACAGCCCATGTATGAGCAGAACCAATGGGATCCAGTGATCCACAGCTCCTCTGGGAGCTGTGAACTGATGGGATCCAGTGATCCACAGATCCTCTGGGAGCTGGGAAACCCATGGGATCCAGTGATCCACAACCCCTCTGGGAGTTGGATGGAATCCAGTGATCCAGAGCTCCTCTGGGAGCTGGGAACTGATGGGATCCAGTGATCCACAACCAATGGGATCCAGTGATCCACAACCTGTGAGCAGGATGGGATCTAGTGATCTACAACCCCTCTGGGAGCAGGAGAACGGATGGGATCCAGTGATCCACAGCTCACCTGGGAGCAGGATGGGATCCAGTGATCCACAACCCCTCAGTGAGCAGAACCAATGGGATCCAGTCATCCACAGCTCATGTATGAGCAGAACCAATGGGATCCAGTGATCCACAACCCCTCAGTGAGCAGGGAACCTATGGGATCCAGTCATCCACAGCCCCTGTATGAGCAGAACCAATGGGATCCAGTGATCCACAGCCCCTGTATGAGCAGAACCAATGGGATCCAGTGATCCACAGCCCCTGTATGAGCAGAACCAATGGGATCCAGTGATCCACAGCTCCCAGCAGCAGCAGTGGCCCGTCCACCCTCAGGGCTGGGGCAGATCAGCAGGAATGACCCCCCCAGTGCAGGAAGCACAACCAGAGCAGAACTTTGGGGTTCATTTTCCACTCCTGGTGCAATGGAGCAGCCCAGGCTGCAGCTCGGTGAGGGTTAATATCGAGTACAAACCCACAGGCTCAGGTGGGACCTCTCTGCTTCGTGCTGTGCCTACAAGATGGGTTTGGTGCTCTCTGGAGAACCTTCCCCAATTGCTGAGCAGTTTTTGATCCCATCTGTGCAGAAATTCCATGGTTTCTGTGAGGAATACTGACACAGATAGGTGCACCTCATTTCCAGCCCCAGGGAACAGGATTGGGCCATTCCTGCTGGTTTAATTCACAAATTCCTCTCTCTACACCTGTTTACCCCAAACATTGAATTTCAGGGCTCACGTTTTGGTGCCACCTCGCAGCTGGTGCTCAGTGCCCAGCTCTGGTCGATGCAAACAGGAGCTCAGAGCCTTTTCTGCCAGCTGGGGCCACACTCCAACCCCACAGGCAGCAGAGCGGGGCCACAGCCCAGAATTCAATCCAGGATCCCAAAGCAACTCCAGCCCAGGGAGACTGCAAAGCAGCCAACAGCTCACCTGGCGCTTCCCATGCACTTCCTTACAGCCCTCAAACCTGAAAAATGCACCCTAAACCAGCAAAATTCATCTCAAAACCTGCAAAATGCATCCTAAACCTGCTAAAATTCATCCCAAACCAGCCTAATGCATCCCAAAAGCTGCAAAATGCATCCCAAACCCCTGAAAAGTGCCTCCTAAAAGCTGCAAAATGACCCCTAAACCAGCAAATGCATCCCAAAACCTGCAAAATGCATCCTAAAACCTGCCAAATTAATCCCAGATAACCAAAATGCACCCTAAACCAACAAAATTCATCCTAGAACTACAAAATGCATCCTAAATCAGCAAAATGCATCCCAAGACCGGCAAAATGCATCCTAAACATGACCCTGCAGAGTCTTGCTCCAGCACAGCCCCAGCCCTGCCTGGGGGTGAGGAGAACCTCTCCAGTTTGGCAGCTCTGCTCCCACCCCTGCTGCTGCTCCTGCCCCTGAACCAGCCCAGCTCCATCCCCAGCAGCTTTGCACAGGCACTGAGCCCTTGGGGTTCAGAACCAGGGCACCCCAAACCCAGCCTCAGCCACGGGAAACCACCTCAGGGCACTCCACCAGAGCCACCGTGGCCATGGCTCAGCTGTGGGACCATCAAGGGACTCCCAATCATGGATCCAACCCCCCAACCAGCCAGGCAATCATTCTTTCCTTTCCTTTCTCCATTTGCTGCAATGGCTTTTGGTGCTGGTTCCCATCCTGGATTGAGGAATGTGAATGCCAGAGTGGTTTGGGTGGGAAGGGATCTTCAATGGCAGCTGATTGCAGCCCAGGGCCAGCTCCCACTGTGCCAGGGGCTGCCAGCCCCAATGTCCAGCCTGGCCTTGGGCACTGCCAGGGCTCCAGGGGCAGCCACAGCTGCTCTGGCAATTCCAGCCCAGCCCCTGCCCACCCTGCCAGGGAACAATTCCCAATTGCCAAGATCCCATCCAGCCCTGCCCTCTGCCACTGGCAGCCATTCCCTGCCTCCTGTCCCTCCATCCTTGTCCCCAGTCCCTCTGCAGCTCTCCTGGAGCCCCTTCAGGCCCTGCAAGGGCTCTCAGCTCTCCCTGCAGCCTTCTCCAAGCCTTCTCCCCATTCATGGATCCAACCCCCCCACCACAAATCCCATCCATTCCCAACTTCTCCCATTCCTCCCAACAACCCCCTCTGTCTCTTCCAACTGTTCCCCCCCATCTTAACTCAAAAACTGATTTATTTTATTTATTTTTCCCCCTGAAGCAGAGTCCCAACACCAACCCCCCTTTCCCAGCGTGCCGGGGGCTCTTCTCTGCCGTTTCCCTTCAGCTGTTCCTCGCCTCCATGGGAAACAGAGCCAGCAAACCCTCCTGGAAACGCTGTTCCCAATTAAATCCAGCCCTTATGAAACCACTATCGCAGCCACTCGCTGCAGATATTTCTCCTAGAAGAGCTTGCAGCGTTTCCTTGATGAACCCCCAAGCATAACAGTTTCCACAGCGATTACAGAGCAGGCAGCCGAGCCAGAAATAACACAGAGAAATGGAAAACATCCCCTGCCCTGCCTCTCTCACACAGCCAGGGGGAGGAGAGGCTGCCCCAGCGCTGGGGACAGGGACAAACCCAGCCCTGGGCAGAGCTGGATGGACACTGAGCCAAAGCAGCACTGCTGGAGCAAATTCTGCTGTGGTGGATGGAGGAGTGAGCCATGGCCATGAAAAATATGAAATATTCAGGACGTTTTATCCACCTGAGCCTCAGGTGGTCCGTGCTGCCTTGGGAAAGGTGATTTGAGCTCTGGGGCAGCAGCAGGAAGGGGAAGTGCCAGGTGTGAGCCACCCCCAGATGAATTCAGTGCTGTGGGGTCTGTGCTGGCAGAGCTGCAGGTGCCACCCCTGTGCAGCTCTGGGTGCATTCCCAGGAGGTTCCTGAGCTCCCATCCCATCCCCACCACGCTGTGCCTCTGAATTCCCACATTTATTGACCAGAACCTTGGTTTTGTTCCAGCAAACACCTCTCCAAGGTATTTCCTGCACCAAGAGCCCTCCCCAGGTCAAACTCTTCAATCTCAAGGAAAGAACAAATTCAGCATCTTTTTTTTTTCAATAAAACCTAAACTTTTTGCTCCTCCTCCATCTCTCTGGTCCCCATGTCCTTCCAGAGCCCTCCTGAGCTTTTGGAAGAGCCCAACACAATTATCTGTGTGACAAAGGACCACATTTATCACCTGGATTGAAATCAGGGATTATTAAAGCACATCACCCAAACCACTGCTCCTTTTGCTCTGATTTGACAAAAATGGGCTCAAAAATTTAAAAAAAGGCCCTGAAGAGGCAAGATTTTTGGTGAGGGGTTTTGTGCTTGACACAAAAACAACTCCTTCCCAATTCCTGCCCAATGCAAGATGGATTTTACAGGTTTTGGATGCATTTTAGGATCCCATCCATCCTCTCTGGCAATGAAACATTCCCTGTGTCCTGTCCCTTGTCCCCAGTCCCTCTCAGGCCCTCCTGGAGCCACATCCACACCCAGAGGCCCCAGATCCTCCCAGCAGAGCCTCATTTCCAGCCCCAAGGAACAGGACTGGGGAATTCCCGATGGTTTAATGCACAAATTCCTCTCTCTACACCTGTTTACCCCAAACATTGAATTTCAGGGCTCACGTTTTGGTGCCACCTCGCAGCTGGTGCTCAGTGCCCAGCTCTGGTCGATGCAAACAGGAGCTCAGAGCCTTTTCTGCCAGCTGGGGCCACACTCCAACCCCACAGGCAGCAGAGCGGGGCCACAGCCCTGAATTCAATCCAGGATCCCAAAGCAACTCCAACACCTCCCGTGGCACTGCCCCTGCACTTCCTTAAAGCCCTAAAGCCTGAAAAATGCATCCTAAAACCTGAAAAATGCCTCCTAAAAACTGCAAAATACATCCTATAAGCTGCAAAATGCCTCCTAAAAACTGCAAAATACATCCTATAAGCTGCAAAATGCCTCCTAAAAACTGCAAAATTCATCCCAAGACCTGCAAAATGCATCCTAAACCAGCAAAATTCATCCTAAAACCTGCAAATTTCATCCTAAAATCAGCAAAATGCATCCGAAACCAGTAAAATGAACCCTAAACCTGCAAAATGCACCCTCAAAGTTGCAAAATGCATCCTAAACCAGCAAAATGTATCCTAAACCAACAAAATGTATCCTAAACCTGCAAAATGAAACCTAAACCTGCAAAATGTATCCTAAACCTGCAAAATGCATCTCAAAACCTGCAAAATGCATGCCAAAACCTGTATAATGATAATAAGGAATAATAAATAAATAAATAAAATAATATTGAATAAATCATAATTTATAATAAATAAATCATAATAAATAAATGAATACATAATAAATAATCACACATAATAAATAATAATGCATGATAAATAAATAATAATGAAACCTGCAGGGTTTAGATCCAGCACAGACCCAGCCCTGCCTTGGGGTGAGGAGAACCTCTCCAGTTTGGCAGCTCTGCTCTCACCCCTGAACCAGCCCAGCTCCATCCCCAGCAGCTTTGCACAGGCACTGAGCCTTTGGAAAGGAAAAATTCCCAAAATTTTGGAATTGGGCAGGATTGCCTCTGGAATGGCAGCAAGCAGGGCAGGGAGTTGCAGGGGGCTGAGGAGCCAGCCTGGGTTCAGGGGAAATACTCAATGATCTTTGGATGTCTTTTAGAGTTTTCAGCCGTTTTTGGGGGTGGCTGCTGGGCCCTGTGAGATGCCCCAGCCCCGAGTGTGAACAGAGCTGGGAATCTTTAATTAATGAGGCTGAGCCAGGCTGGGAGAGCTGGGGGTGCTCCCCTGGAGAGGAGAAGGCTGCAGGGAGAGCTGAGAGCCCTTGCAGGGCCTGAAGGGGCTCCAGGAGAGCTGCAGAGGGACTGGGGACAAGGATGGAGGGACAGGAGGCAGGGAATGGCTGCCAGTGGCAGAGGGCAGGGCTGGATGGGATCTTGGCAATTGGGAATTGTTCCCTGGCAGGGTGGGCAGGGGCTGGGCTGGAATTGCCAGAGCAGCTGTGGCTGCCCCTGGAGCCCTGGCAGTGCCCAAGGCCAGGCTGGACATTGGGGCTGGCAGCCCCTGGCACAGTGGGAGCTGGCCCTGGGCTGCAATCAGCTGCCATTGAAGATCCCTTCCCACCCAAACCACTCTGGCATTCACATTCCTCAATCCAGGATGGAAACCAGCACCAAAAGCCATTGCAGCAAATGGAGAAAGGAAAGGAAAGAATGATTGCCTGGCTGCTTGCAGGTGCCCCCAGTGCCATTTCCCACAGGGGGTTTGTAGCCTGGCAAGGCCTGGTTAGAGAGGTTTGGGCTGTGCCAGGGTGCCCAGAGCAGCTGTGGCTGCCCCTGGAGCCCTGGCAGTGCCCAGGGCCGGGTTTGGGACAGTGGGAGTGTCCCTGGGGCAGTGGGAGCTGTCCCTGCCCATTGGGATCTTGAAATTCCCTTCCCAGCTAAACCAGTTTGGGATTCTGTGACAGGTCCCAGTTATTTGCTGTCACTCCCCGTGCCTGAAGCACTTCCACCACCATTTACTGGGAATACCATTTAAAATAGCAGCCATTTATTTTTATTTAGTGTTTTTCACCCTGCTGGAAAAAAAAAAAACCCTCTGTGGTCTTTTGCAAACTGCTGTGGGGGGAGTGTGGCAACACTGCTGGGAGGGAGGGAGAATATTTTTAACCCCATTTTACAGAAGTGGGAACTGAGGCATGCACTTTTCCACAGGAGGAGATTGGCCCCAGAGCCTTTTGAATCCTTGCAGGACGATTTCCAGCAGAGATCCTCAGTGCCAGAAGAAGCACACACTTATTCCAGGCTACAGTGGTCACTCTGTTGTGCCCCTGCCAATTTTCTCACGTAAACAGAGCGGTGGAAGAGTGGTTTCTCTTCAGGTTTTGTTAATTTTAGCCTGAGAAAAGTCATGAAGGAAATACCTCAGCGCCACGGGCGAGATGGTGGGAGGTAATGAAACACCCAGCTCCACCTTCCCTGCAGCCCAGAGCAGCCTCACAGAGCAGCCTCACCTTTGCTGGAGGCATCTCCAGCTCTGGTTTTGCCCCTGGTTCAGGCTGACCTTGCCCTGCAGCGTTTTGTTCCACACACAAACACTCCCCACCTCCAGGGCCAGGGCATCTTCCTCTCAAACAAAACCCAGACCTCATCTGCCTCTCCAAATTCAGCAGATTTTCTCTAAAACACCCCAAAAATCTCTGCCCTGCCCCTCCATGCCGTCCTCAAGGCTCACAGCAGCTGGGAGGCCAAGAGGCCTCAAATCTGAGTCATTTGTGCACAAAGAATTAAAGGAATTAAAGAATCCTGAACTCAGCGTGGCTGAGGGGTCCCAGGGGTGCTGATCAGATTTACAGCCCTGGCACAAAAGGGACAAATCCAATTTCTGGCCCAGCTCCTGATTTACAGGTGATGGGACCATTCCAGAGCAGCCTCACCTTTGCTGGAGGCATCTCCAGCTCTGGTTTTGCCCCTGGTTCAGGCCGACCTTGCCCTGCAGCGTTTTGTTCCACACACAAACACTCCCCACCTCCAGGGCCAGGGCATCTTCCTCTCAAACAAAACCCAGACCTCATCTGCCTCTCCAAATTCAGCAGATTTTCTCTAAAACACCCCAAAAATCTCTGCCCTGCCCCTCCATGCCGTCCTCAAGGCTCACAGCAGCTGGGAGGCCAAGAGGCCTCAAATCTGAGTCATTTGTGCACAAAGAATTAAAGGAATTAAAGAATCCTGAACTCAGCGTGGCTGAGGGGTCCCAGGGGTGCTGATCAGATTTACAGCCCTGGCACAAAAGGGACAAATCCAATTTCTGGCCCAGCTCCTGATTTACAGGTGATGGGACCATTCCAGAGCAGCCTCACCTTTGCTGGAGGCATCTCCAGCTCTGGTTTTGCCCCTGGTTCAGGCCGACCTTGCCCTGCAGCGTTTTGTTCCACACACAAACACTCCCCACCTCCAGGGCCAGGGCATCTTCCTCTCAAACAAAACCCAGACCTCATCTGCCTCTCCAAATTCAGCAGATTTTCTCAAAAACACCCCAAAAATCTCTGTCCTGCCCCTCCAGGCTGTCCTCCCGGCTCACACCAGCTGGGAGGCCAAGAGGCCTCAAATCTGAGTCATTTGTTCACTAAGAATTAAAGGAATTAAAGAATCCTGAACTCAGCGTGGCTGAGGGGTTCCAGGGGTGCTGATCAGATTTACAGCCCTGGCACAAAAGGGACAAATCCAATTTCCAACTCAGCTCCTGATTTACAGGTGATGGGACCATTCCAAAAGCATCCATGGGAATCCATTTACAGGTGATGGGACCATTCCAGGGCTTTCCAAAAGCTTCCATGGGAATCCATCCACGTGGACTTTAGGAATATTCCTTATTTTAAATTTCTCCTTGACTCATTTCAGCCCCATTTTTTCCAATTGCTTTAATTCATACCACTATCACTTTAATTTATAAATTTATACAGTAAATATACAGATATTTATATCAAATATATATAAATTTATTCAGGAAATATACAAATATATATTATATATTAATTTATTCAGTAAATATTTGTATATATATAATTTTATATATAATATATAAAAATTATTATTAATATAATATAACTTAATATAATATTATATAAATGTAATTTATTCAGTAAATATTTGTATATATATCATTTTATATATAAAATATATATAATTGTTATTAATATAATATAATTTAATATAATATTATATAAATGTAATTTATTCAGTAAATATTTGTATATATATCATTTTATATATAAAATATATATAGTTATTATTAATATAATATAACTTAATATAATATTATACAAATGTAATTTATTCAGTAAATATTTGTATATATATAATTTTGTATATAATATATATATAATTATTATTAATATAATATAATATACCTTAATATAATATTATATAAATGTAATTTATTCAGTAAATATTTGTATATATATCATTTTATATATAAAATATATATAATTGTTATTAATATAATATAATATAATTTAATATAATATTATATAAATATAATTTATTCAGTAAATATTTGTATATATATCATTTTTTATATAAAATATATATAATTGTTATTAATATAATATAATATAATTTAATATATTATATATAAATGTAATTTATTAAGTAAATATTTGTATATACAATATAAAAATATATATTATATATAAATTTATTCAGCAAATATACAAATATTTATATATTAAATATAAATTTTTTTCTGTTTGTCCCCAGAAAGGGAACAAACCCCAAAAACCTTGAAAAAGGGAACGCAGGAAGCCCGTGGGCAGCATTTGAAGAGTCAGCAATGCCTCATGGAAAGCTCTGAGGAACATCCCTGGAGTGCCAAAGCCTCAGCTCTGTCCTGGGGTCACTCCGTGCATCCCTTGGGATCCAGCAGGGAACAGATCCCAAAAAATGCACCCCAATCCTATCCCATCCTTTCCATCCTGTCCGTTTCCCTGGGAATCCCCCATTGTTTGAGGCAGGAGGAACCAGGAACAAATCCAGGGCTCAGGGGGTTCTTCCTGAACTCCTTGAAAGATCCTAAAACCCCTCAGAGTTTCCCAATTTCCACTGCAAATCCCTCACAGCCGAAGTGACAACCACTCCATCACCTGCAGCAGGTGGATCCCATTCCAAATCCAGCAAAATACATCCTAAACGAGCAAAATACACCCTAAACGAGAAAAATGCACTCCAAAACCTGCAAAATGCATCTTAAATCAGCAAAATCCACCCTAAACCTGCAAAATGCATCCCAAAACCTGCAAAATGCATCCTAAACTACAAAAATCCACCCTTAACCCGTGAAATGCATCCCAAAACCTGAGAAATGCATCCTAAATGAGCAAAATCCACCCTAAACCAGAAAAATGCATCCCAAAACCTGCAAAATGCATCCTAAACTACAAAAATGCACCCTAAACCAGCAGAATGCACCCCAAAACCTGAGAAATGCATCCTGAATGAGCAAAATGCACCCTAAACCAGCAAAATGCATCCCAAAACCTGAGAAATGCATCCTACATCAGCAAAATCCACCCTAAACCAGCAAAATGCACCCCAAAACCTGAGAAATGCATCCTAAATGAGCAAAATCCACCCTAAATCAGCAAAATGCATCCTGAAACCTGCAAAATGCATCCCAAAACCTGCAAAATGCATCCTAAAGCACCAAAAGCAGAGAATTGCTTTTATTTGCAGAAGTTAATTTACAACAAGGAAACTCGTGCCTGGCTCACCAGGCTCGTTCCCAAAATCTGTCATTAATTTTATGGATGTGCTTCAGCAAAATGCAGCTTTTGCTGCCAGGTAAATAAATCCCACAGCTGAGGGTGAAGGAGACCAGTTGGGGTTCAGCCCTGGAAAAGTTGGGGTTCACTCCCTGGATTCAAGGGAATTCCTGAAATTCAGGGAATTCCTGAATTTCCTGCTGGGAAAAGGGCCAGGCTCAGTTTTATGGGATTCCTCTGGGGTTTTCCCTCTGAACTGCAGCACCAAGAGAGGGCTCAGCCAAGCCCTGGATGTTTGGGTGCATGGGATTTGGGAGAGCCCCAAAAGCCAGGTCTGAATTCAGCTGGATCCTGCTGTTTTCTGACAGCCTGAAATCTGTGGGATTCCTGGAGAACCTGAGCAAAGGAACTGAAACCCCAAAGGCTGATAACACTTCAACAAGCAGGTGACCCTCCAAAGTCCAGGCAAGGAGTGATGGATGGGCTGAAAGACAATTTAGGATTTGGACACTGAGGAGCTGCTGAAGCTGAAAACCTCATTAGCACAAGGAAGGGTTTAATGAGGTTCCCCCCAATGTTGAAGTTGCTCTGCTCTGATTTTGGCCCCAAAACAAAACTCCTAAAAAGCACCTGGGATGGTGCCTGGCTTCAAGGCAGAGAGCAGCAAGCAGCCCTTGCTTACAGCAAATCCATTTTGGGAAGGTAGGAAAACCTGATCTCATGTTTTCCCCTCACTTATCCCTGCTCAAAAGCTGCCAAGCACTTCCCAGAAGGAAGGAAAGCGTCCCCAAACTGCAATTTTTCCGTCCAACTGGAAACAAACAACAACAATTAAAAAAAAAAAAAAAAATTGGTTACAAAAATACCACCGAGGTCTCGAATGGGTTGGTTCCTGTTCCTCTGCGGGAAGAGGCTGCTCAGGTTTCCTCTGTAAACACCCGGGGATGGCCCTGCCCATCCCTCCAGGCTGTGCGGGGCTCATTCCTCACCTGCTGCACCTGCAGGCCCTGCTCAGCTCCTCTGAAAGCTCCAAAAAGTGGGAAATGCACAAAACCCAGCGCTGCAGGGGCTTCTGACAGCCTGGGCTTGGCTCGGGGCTTTGCAGAGAAAATGAGGCAGCGTGGAGCCCAAAGGTGATTTATGGCCACGTCCACTCTCCCCAAATGTTTTCTGAGCGCCTGAGCCCCCTCCAGCCCCCTCGGCACGGACACACAAAGCGCCCTTTGATGCTCGTTAGGAGCTTCACCTTCTGCCGGCTCGTAATTAGAGCCGGGCATGATGAAAATCTCCTTTATTTGGGATTCCTGCCCCGTTTGCAGGGAGCGGGATCGCAGCGGAGTGCCCTGGGAAAGCCCAAAATTTCTGGAATTCCAGCCAGGGCACAGCGGGAGCACAAAGAACCTCCGTCCTCTCGCAAGGTGGTCTCAGCTCAGCGAGGAACGGCCCCGGATTAACGAGCCAGAGGTGGGAAGGGAGAGCTCAGCAAAATGGAACAGCCAGGCTGGAAAACAGAACAAACATTTCCCTGCATCCCAAGCAGCCCCGCAGATCCCAGCAGAGCCATAAAACCCCCTAACAAGCAGCCTTTCTAAAGGCACGGACAATGAACGGTGCTGAATGTATATTTGAAATAAATCGCTCTCCTTCCCAGAGGGTAACTTTCCTTTTCCCCTCCCGTTTGACCCTCCCCTTGCCAAGAAACCCAAAGGCTTTGAGGCGCTCTGGAGGCTGCTGAGGCACTTTCGGCGCTCAACACGTGCGGCCAGAAGTTGTGACAGCAGAGCTGGAGGCAGCAGGAGCGGGGGGGCCGCAGGAAGGAGGAGGAAAATCAACTTTGCTGAGGCAGGAGCAGCTGGACGGGGCCCTGGGGCTGCGCCAGTGACGCGCGGGGAGTTCCCCGGAGCCCCTCATCACCCAGTGCCAGGATGGCCGCGGTGATTTCCCTGCAGGACAGCGTGCCCTGCTCCCCCCGGCCTCCCGGGAGAGCTCCCAGGGCAGCGCTGCCCCGGCCCCGCACCCGGGGGAGGTTTCTCAACAGCGCTTCTGTTGTTGGCTTCAGCAGAAATGTTATTTTCGGGAGCGCCGCTGCCGGGACTCACCCGCGGCTCCCCGGAGTGGTTCCCCACATCCGATCACGCTGCCCCGAACACTGAGCCATTCTCCTGAGCCGTGTTTTCCAAGAGAGAACTCCAAACATTTGGGATTTCGCTGCCTCCCACCAGCCCAGCCTGGCTGGGAACAGCCCGGGCAGCAGAACCCGAGCGGTGCTGGGTCTGCTCTGCCTGCCTGTCCCGAAACTGGGCAGGGCAGGGGGCACAGAAACCTTCTGCCCCTCTCTCCTGAAAATGGGAGAGAACAGAAACCTTCTGCCCCTCTCTCCTGAAACTGGGCAGCTCAGGGGGCACAGAAACCTTCTGCCCCCCCTCTCCTGAAACTGGGCCGGGGGCACAGAAACCTTCTGCCCCTCTCTCCTGAAAATGGGCAGGGGGCACAGAAACCTTCTGCCCACGTCTCGCAAAACTGGGCAGCCCCTGGGCAGGGCAGTGGCACAGAAACCTTCTGCCCCCTCTCCCACACCTGGGGCAGCCCCTGGGCAGGGCAGTGGCACAGAAACCTTCTGCCCACGTCTCCCAAAACTGGGCAGCCCCTGGGCAGGGCAGTGGCACAGAAACCTTCTGCCCCCCTCTCCTGCTCCTGGGCCAGCCCCTGGGCAGCTCAGGGGCCACACAAACCTTCTGTTCTGCTCCCCTCTCCCTCACCTGGGCAGCCCCTGGGCAGGGCAGAGGGCACATTTTCCCACAAGAATCCACAGGAAAAGTCCCCGAAGCACCGGGATTGTGAGGAAAACACGAGTCCCCAAAAGCACAAGCACCTTCCTGGAGGGTCCCTGACGCCAAATAACCCGGGAAGGCGGGAGTCGGGACAGAGGGACCGGCAGGACAGCCAGACAGCCAAACCTTCTTCCCCTCCTCTCCTGAAACTGGGCAGCTCAGGGGGCACAGGAACCTTCTGCCCACGTCTCCCGAAACTGGGCAGCCCCTGGGCAGGGCAGGGGGCACAGGAACCTTCTGAGGGTGCCTTTTTCCCGAGCTCAAAGCGCGGGGAAGGAGCTGCACAACGCTGCTGGGATGGAGGAGGGCCAGCACAGGGAAGGGAGAAGCGCCCGTGGTGGATGAGGATGAGAATGGTCACTCTCGGGGAGTGAATCCCCTTCCTTGGGGCTGCAGGAACTTCCCCAGGCTCCTCGGAGGATTTCTGAGGGGCTGCACCGCACTTGTGCCCCAGAGGATGCAGCCCCAGCCCTGCTGGAGCAGTTTGCTGCCAGCACTTTCATTAATTAATCACTCAGTAACTCCCGCAAGTTTTTTTTTTTGTTGTTTTTTTTTTTGTTGTTTTTTTTTCCTGATGCACAGTTCACACAGGCCCTCTACAGATTTGGGGTTTTCCTTCCCTAGCAAGGACTGCAGGGAAACCTTCCCCAGCCCAGGGCAAACCCTGGGGGCAGAATTCCTGAGAATCAGCTCAGAACAGCGCAGCTCAACCCCCCTGTCCCGCCCCAGGCTCTCTGCACCCTCCCCCGAAGGGATGAAAGAAATTTCCTATTTCCAGCAGCCTGCAGCTAAGGAGGGCACGGCAGAAGGAGGTGAGGAGGACAAAGTGACATTTTGCAGCCTTTTGACACCCGAGAGCCGAGTGAGAATCGCAGCATCCCACCGACCCCACCTGCTCTGGCTGAGGAAACGCTCTCTGCTGCCACCGGCAACATTTTCCCACAAGAATCCACCGGAAGAGTCCCCGAAGCACCGGGATTGTGAGGAAAACACGAGACCCCACAAACACAACCACCTTCCTGGAGGGTCCCTGACGCCAAATAACCCCGGAGAGGTGGGAGTCGGGACAGAGGGACCGGCAGAAGCCAAACCTTCTGCCCCTCCTCTCCTGAAACTGGGCAGCCTCTGGGCACAGAAACCTTCTGCCCCCTCTCCCACACATGGCAGTCCCTGGGCAAGGTGGAGGGCACAATTTCCCACAAGAATCCACTGGCAAAGTCCCCAAAGCACCGGGATTGTGAGGAAAACACGAGACCCCACAAACACAAACACCTTCCTGGAGGGTCCCTGACGCCAAATAACCCCGGAGAGGTGGGAGTCGGGACAGAGGGACCGGCAGGACGGCCAGACAGCCAAACCTTCTGCCCCTCCTGAAACTGGGCAGCCTCTGGGCACAGAAACCTTCTGCCCCCTCTCCCACATCTGGGCAGCCCCTGGGCAGGGCAGAGGGCACATTTTATCACAAGAATCCACAGGGAAAGTCCCCGAAGTACCAGGATTGTGAGACACGAATCCCCACAAGCACCTTCCTGGAGGGTCCCTGATGCCAGATAACCCGGGAGAGGTGGGAGTCGGGACAGAGGGACCGGCAGGACGGCCAGACAGCCAAGGTGAAACCTGGCTCCGCGCCCTGACAGGAACAATCCTTCAGCGCCGGGGAAACTCAAAGCCTGGGAGCTGCAGGTGATCCCCGGGCAGCGGAGCAGGGCTTGGATTGTATTGCTCACACCATAAATCACCGTGTCAGCTGCCCCGGCCGCTTCCCCGAGCCAGCCCGGGGCTGCCTGGAGGTGCCAGACCCTCTCAGCACGGCCGGGGAGCTCAGGAACGAGCAGGGGGAGAAGCAAAACCACGCACACACAACGCCTTTTTCCGGAATAACAATGCCCGCATTTGCATAGAGCAGCTCAGCCCGGGAGGCACCGATCGCACCTCTGGGCGCATCAAAGGCGTTATTAATTTCCATCGAGGAGAATTAAGGAGCTTAACTCGTTAGCACTCATTTACTCAGCCTTAATGCATTTTTAAAGCTGCCTCATTTTTCTGCTGATGAGCAGGTGCTAATCAAGGAACGCTTAAAAGGGATAAAAACTCCCCGCGGGTCAAGCCCGGGGCCAGCAGGTCCAGCCCCTGGCTTGGGGACATCCAAGATCCTGCTTGGCAGGAGCCCCGCAGGGGTTTCGCTGGCACGGCTCCTGTCGCATCACGTGTGGCCCCAGAACAACCCCTCGGCTCCCCGCTCGCTTTCCTGTGCGAGTGATAAGGAGGAAATCCGTCCCAGACAGGCAGACAGCTCAGCCCCAGCGCTCAGGCTCCTCATTAGGAGGAAAATGAAGAGCCCGAGCTTGAGGCGCTGCCAGCGCAGCCCGCGGAGGTGCTCAAGGAGCCACAACCCCCTCGGGGTGTCCAACAACGCTGTGCCCGGAAGGGAATAAAAATTAAAATCAGCGACACCCAGCTCCGGGTTCCCCCAGCGCGGTGAGCTCAGCGGCGGTGCCCTTGTGCCAGCCCCAGCCCCGCGGTGCCCGGGCACGGCTGGCACGGGATGGAGCAGCGGCAGAGCCGCGCTGCGGGCGCGCACCCGCCCCGCTCCGACCGGGCCCGGGGGACGCGCTCGGCGTTACCTGCACTCGCCCCCCGCGCCGCGGCCGCGGCTCTCCCATGGCTCTGCCGGCGCCAGGCTGGACCCCGCGGCTCCAGGGGGATCTTCTGCCGCGCTGCAATAGAAAAGGTTGGTTTAAAGCTCCTTATTTGGGCAGTGATGTCAAGGGAAGTCGCTCGGGCAGCGCCTCCCCCTTTTTCCATTCACTCCACATTGTTTCCTGTTGTCAAGCGGCGGCTGGGGCTCCGCGCGGCCGCGGGATCCTCCGGACACGGGATCCTCTTGATACAGGGATCCTCCGGACACGGGATCCTCTGGACACGGGATCCTCCGGACACGGGATCCTCTGGATACAGGGATCCTCCGGACACGGGATCCTTTAGACACAGGGATCCTCTGGCCATGGGATCCTCTGGCCATGGAATCCTCTGGATACAGGGATCCTCTGGACACGGGATCCTTCAGACACAGGGATCCTCTGGCCATGGGATCCTCTGGACACGGGATCCTCTGGACACGGGATCCTCTGGACAAGGGATCCTCTGGCCATGGGATCCTCTGGATACAGGGATCCTTTAGACACAGGAATGCTCTGGACAGAGATCCTCTAGACACGGGATCCTCTGGATACAGGGATCCTCCAGCCTGGGGAATCCTTTAGGCACAGGGATACAGAGATCCTTTAGGCACAGGGATCCTCTGGATGCAGAGATCCTCTGGCCATGGGATCCTCCGGACATGGGATCCTTTAGACACAGGGATTCTCTGGACACAGGGTCCTCTGGGTACAGATCCTCTGACACAGGATCCCCTGGACACGGGATCCTCTGCATACAGGGATCTTCTGGCCACGGGATCCTCTGACCATGGGATTCCGTGGATACAGAGATCCTCTGGACATGGGATCCTCTGGATACAGGGGATCCTCTGGCCACGGGATCCTCTGACCATGGAATTCCGTGGACATAGAGATCCTCTGGCCACGGGATCGTTTGGATACAGGGGTTCTTCGGCCACAGGATCCTCTGGATACAGGGATGATTTAGACACAGAGATCCTCAATCCTGGGGATCCTCCAGCTCTGGGGATATTCCAGCTCTGGCGATCCTGCAGCCCCGGGGATCCTCCGGTTCTGGGGATCCTCCTTGTCCCGGGGATCCTCCTGTCCCGGGGATCCTCCCGTCCCAGGGATCCTACAGCCCTGGGGATCCTCCAGCAGCGGATCCTCCGGCCAGGGGGACCCTGCAGCTCTGCGGACCCCCGAACCCCGGGAATCCTCCATCCCCGGGGATGCTCCGGCCGCTGCCCCCGCCCGTGGCCGAGCTGGGCGGGCCGGACACGGTTCCGAGCTGCCCCCGCTCTCCAGAGCCCCTTCCCATCGCCCGAGCCGTGCTTCCCACCGCTCCTTGCCTGCAGGGGTCGGGGGAGCCGGGGGGGTCCCGGCGGCCGAGGCAGCGCTGCGGGCCCGGCGCTGAGCGCGGCTCGCCCGCCGCCTCCCTGCCCCCTCCCTTCCTTCCCCATCCCTCCCGCCGCCTTCCTCCCCCACATCCTCCTCCTCCTCCTCGTCCTTCCCCATCTGCCCCGGCTCCCGGCGCTCCCGCACCGGCGCTGCCCGCGGTACCGCATGGCGAGGGAGCCCCTCCGCTCCGCTCCGCTCCCCTCCCGGCAGCCGGAGCCCTTCCCTCGGGACGCGGCGATGGGAACGGGGCAGCTCCGCCCGGGGACACCGGGAACCTCTCCCGGAGCATCCCCGCGGCTGCGGGAGGGACGGCGGGGACAGCGGGGACAGCCCGGACACTGGGGACAGCCTGGGACAGCCAGGACAGCCCGGACAGCCCGGACACTGGGGACAGCCCGGACACTGGGGACAGCCGGGACAGCCCGGACACTGGGGACAGCCGGGACAGCCCGGACAGCCGGGACAGCCCGGACACTGGGGACAGCCCGGACACTGGGGACAGCCCGGACACTGGGGACAGCCAGGGGCAGTGGGGACACTGAGGACAGTGGTGACACTGAAGACAGTGAGGACAGTGAGGACGTTGGGGAAAGCGGGGACAGCGGGGACAGCCCGGACACTGGGGACAACCGGGACACCGGGGACACTGGAGACACCGGGGACAGTGGGGACAGCCGGGGAGAGGGAGGACAGCGGGGACACTGGGGACAGCCAGGGACAGTGGGGACCCTGGGCACACTGGGGACAGCCAGGGACAGTGGGGACACTGGAGACAGTGGTGACAGCTCTGACACTGGGGACAACCGGGACAGTGGAGACAGCCACAGCCAGGGACAGTGGGGACAGCCAAGACAACCCAGTCCCAGCAGGGTGTTCAGCACAGGGAGCTCCGGGTTCCTCACGCCCCATGCACGGAGGTGCCCACAACCCCTGTGCCTGATTGAGCCATAAACACATCCCAGGCTTTGATTTGAATTTTCAATTATTTTTGTTATTTAGGTTGGTTGGCTTGGATTATTTCTGTGTTTGGAGTTTGGAGGTTTTTGATATTTATCACTTTATGCTCAGATAGTTATCACTTTTTTACCTTGGAGTTTTGGTGTCTGGAGTTGGCCCACAAGATGGGACTGGGGACAAGGATGGAGGGACAGGAGGCAGGGAATGGCTGCCAGTGGCAGAGGGCAGGGCTGGATGGGATCTTGGCAATTGGGAATTGTTCCCTGGCAGGGTGGGCAGGGGCTGGGCTGGAATTGCCAGAGCAGCTGTGGCTGCCCCTGGAGCCCTGGCAGTGCCCAAGGCCAGGCTGGACATTGGGGCTGGCAGCCCCTGGCACAGTGGGAGCTGGCCCTGGGCTGCAATCAGCTGCCATTGAAGATCCCTTCCCACCCAAACCACTCTGGCATTCACATTCCTCAATCCAGGATGGAAACCAGCACCAAAAGCCATTGCAGCAAATGGAGAAAGGAAAGGAAAGAATGATTGCCTGGCTGCTTGCAGGTGCCCCCAGTGCCATTTCCCACAGGGGGTTTGTAGCCTGGCAAGGCCTGGTTAGAGAGGTTTGGGCTGTGCCAGGGTGCCCAGAGCAGCTGTGGCTGCCCCTGGAGCCCTGGCAGTGCCCAAGGCCAGGCTGGACATTGGGGCTGGCAGCACCTGGCACAGTGGGAGGTGTCCCTGCCATGGCAGGGGTGGCACTGGAGGGGATTTGAGGTCCCTTCCCACCCAAACCATTCCAGCATTCTGTGATCACATCCCATACAAAGGGAACCCAAAGCCCTTGGGATAAAAAGGGAAGACAAAGAGATTCCCTGGCAATTCCCACGCAGGATCCCAGCTCTGGGCAGCCCAAGCTGAGCTCTGAGGACAGAGCCAGACACCCCGGGGTGCTCCAGGCAGCTGGGAAGAGGCAGCCTGGGGGTTTTTTTAGGAGGAAAGCAGAAGCACAGCCCTGCAGCCAGGCTGTGTTTACATTTAAATGACATCTGCTTACTCAGCACAACGCTCCTGTTCCCCTGCCTGTGGTCGGTAAAGTCCGGCTGGACCCTGGGGAAAAGGAGAGCTCCGGGCAGGATTGTTGTGCTCAGCCCCTCAGGAGGTGTTTGGTACCTGCCTGCTGCTCTCTGGGCTCTACCTGCTCAAATATTGCCTGGTGGAAGCAGCTGCACCCAGAGCTGGGCACATCTACACTGCTACACCAAAAATGTTTAAAAAAGAGAAAAAAGAAAAACATCACCCCCAGCCAGTGGCTGCATTCCCATCTGATTCCAGCTCAATAAAGTCAGGATTAAGTCAAAAAAAACCTGGGGGTGGAGTCTCTGATAGAAAGAAAAAAGCAAAGGAGGAACTCACAGGATGTGCTTTTGGGGTGGGCACCCCAGAGCTGTCCCTGTTGCTTTGCAGGAGAATGAATAAATCCATCAAACCACCAGCCTGGCTCATCTCCAACCCTCCCCAGAGCCAACAGCCCCCAAACTGCTCTGAGTGCTGAACACAAGGAAATGCCCCATAGCACATTTCCTACAAGCATTTCCTACAAGTTATTTCCTCGCCAGCCCCGTTTCACACCCAATTTCAGCTGCTCTCCTTCCGGCCAGAAAGGAGAATCAGAGCCAGGGATAAAGAGGTTTTATTTGCTTCATTTTGTTCTCCTGCTGCTCCTCCCTGTCCCTGTTGGTTGGTTTGGATTATTTTCTGTGTTTGGAGTTTGGGAAGTTTTTGATAATTATCATTTATGCTTGGATTGTTATCGCTTTTTTTCCTTGGATTTTTGGGGTCTGGAGTGGGAGAGACGTGGAGAGGGTCCCCAGGGGGGACCTGCAAGCAGCCAGGCAATCATTCTTTCCTTTCCTTTCTCCATTTGCTGCAATGGCTTTTTGGTGCTGGTTTCCATCCTGGATTGAGGAATGTGAATGCCAGAGTGGTTTGGGTGGGAAGGGATCTTTCAATGGCAGCTGATTGCAGCCCAGGGCCAGCTCCCACTGTGCCAGGGGCTGCCAGCCCCAATGTCCAGCCTGGCCTTGGGCACTGCCAGGGCTCCAGGGGCAGCCACAGCTGCTCTGGCAATTCCAGCCCAGCCCCTGCCCACCCTGCCAGGGAACAATTCCCAATTGCCAAGATCCCATCCAGCCCTGCCCTCTGCCACTGGCAGCCATTCCCTGCCTCCTGTCCCTCCATCCTTGTCCCCAGTCCCTCTGCAGCTCTCCTGGAGCCCCTTCAGGCCCTGCAAGGGCTCTCAGCTCTCCCTGCAGCCTTCTCCTCTCTAGGAGAGCACCCCCAGCTCTCCCAGCCCTCCCAATCCCACAGGATTTGTGCATCCCCAGACATTTCCCCGGGTGGGAAGGCTCTGACCCAGGAAGGTGCAGTGACTCCTTGAGGGCCGCACAGGAAATCCGGTGGGAGAACTGAGAGGAAACTCCCCAGCTCCCACAGTGCATTCCCAGCTCTCTGCTGGGAACCTCCCTTCCCACCAGGTTACCCCAAGAGCAGCTCTGCAGCCCTGTGGATGGAAAGGCTGCAAGTCCTGGCAGCATTTCCAGGCTCTGGAAATGGATTTTAGGAGGAGAGGAATGAGCTGGGAGCAGCTGGAAGCGTGCAGGGCGCTGCAAGGAGCTGCTGTGCAGCACAAAGGGTGGAAAAATGAGTAAAATTTAAAAAAAGACCCACCAGGAGAGGTGGGGAGGGTTTGACAGAGGCCTTTTCAGGCACTGGGTAATTTCTGCCCAGCCTGGGCCAGGCTGAGGTGAGGGGATGGGGAGGAAAAGGCTCTGAGCTCGGGGTGAGGAGGGAGATGTGGTTGTTTAACCCCCCTGCACCTCAGGGACTGTCCCTTTCCTGCCTAAACAGTTTCTAACAAAGGATTTCCACAAAAGTCAGCGTGGGCCTGAGGCTTCACCCCGTGTTTTCTCCTGCCCCTGCAGCAGCAGCAGGAGTCTCCAGAGATCCTGGGCCTTCATTTTCCAATTTAAGCACAACCACAATTTTCTGCCCAAGAGAAGCCACCAGCACCGGGCAAACACCTTTGTGTGGATTGCCCTGAAAGGCCATTTGTGCTGTGTGAGGGAAAATTACCTAAAAAACACCTTTAGGGTGTCGAGGCACAGAGATCAACCCCAGGGCACTGAGGGTGTCATGGGCAGGGTGAAGGACCCAGGGGGAAAATAAATCTTTCTTTAAAAAACATCAGCGTTTTTAACCCCAAAATCTTCGATGTGCTCGCGTCTGGCTCTGTGTGAGGATTCCATCCCAGCCCCTCCCTGTGTTGAATTGAAGCACTTTAACACACCATTTACACTTTGCTGTGAATTTTGTTAATTTTTATTTTTCCTTTCTAGGAGCATTTGGAGTGACAGGAACCCACAGGGAATGGATTTAAGGTGAGGGAGGGCAGGGATAGGTGGGATCTTGGCAATTGGGAATTGTTTCCCTGGCAGAGTGGGCAGGGGCTGGGCTGGAACTGCCAGAGCAGCTGTGGCTGCCCCTGGAGCCCTGGCAGTGCCCAAGGCCAGGCTGGACATTGGGGCTGGCAGCCCCTGGCACAGTGGGAGCTGGCCCTGGGCTGCAATCAGCTGCCATTGAAGATCCCTTCCCACCCAAACCACTCTGGCATTCACATTCCTCAATCCAGGATGGAAACCAGCACCAAAAGCCATTGCAGCAAATGGAGAAAGGAAAGGAAAGAATGATTGCCTGGCTGGCTGCAGGTGCCCCCAGTGCCATTTCCCACAGGGGGGTTTGTAGCCTGGCAAGGCCTGGTTAGAGAGGTTTGGCCTGTGCCAGGGTGCCCAGAGCAGCTGTGGCTGCCCCTGGAGACCTGGCAGTGCCCAAGGCCAGGCTGGAGCCCCTGGCACAGTGGGAGGTGTCCCTGGGGGTGGCACCAGATGGGATTTCAGTTCCTTCCCACCCAAATCATTCCATGAAGATTTTTTGTCATTTTACAGTCCCACAGCCCAAGCCTGAGCATTGCCACTCCCGACTGAAGGGGGACAGGGAATGTTCTTCCCACATCACCCCTTCCCTTGGGAAATCTGGAGCAGCAGAACCTGTGAATTCACCACATTTCAGATAAATTTAACCTTTTCCAGCCCCGGGCTGTCAATCTCTTAGTGTGAAATGAGAACCTTCAGGAGTTCCAGGCTCCCCAAGAGCCCCTGAGCTCCCCCTGCTCCTGTGAATCCCCCCTGGCCCCTTTCCTGAGCTGGGCTCATTTGGAATCGTTCAGCCCCAGAAGCCCAAACCCCTTTTCAGCCATCCATCAGCAATTAGGCAATCAAAGAGTAAATTAATACCCCTAATTAAGGGCAGTGCTCTTTGGCTGCCCAGGACCCTCCATCCCTCAGCACAGGATCTCTGCATCCCACTTCCCACATCTGCAAAATCCGCTGAACGCCAAAGCTGCCTGTGCTCATTAAACATCTCAGAACCACGAGGGGAGAGTCTCCAATGATCCCAAAAAATCCCTGCAAAGTTGGGTTCATATTCCAAGGCTCCCATGGAAGCCACATGGCCTGGGAAGTGGCAGGCACGAGGAATCATTGTGCCTAATTTTAGCCAGAGCATCTGCTCCATGTTAAATCTGAAACTCCGTCTCTGAGAATTCATTTAATTAATTTTATTTTAATTTTTTTTACACCCTTCAGAATTGACATTTGTCAAGCAATATGCTGGGAGCTGAGGCTGCAGCCAAGTCTGAGTAATCCCAGGGTGTGAGAGCTCCGGGATGGAGCCGGGAGAGTTGGGGATTGGAGAGCCAGGATGGCTGTGCCCAGGTCCTGACAGGGGACAGGGCCACAGGTCCTGACAGGGGGACAGGGTCACAGGTCCTGACAGGGGACGAGGGCCAGCCAGGTCCTGCCAGTGGGACAGGGCCAGCCAGGTCCTGACAGGGGGACAGGGTCAGCCAGGTCCTGCCAGGGGACAGGGCCACAGGTCCTGACAGCTGACAGGGTCCACCCAGCTCACTGCCAGGGGACAGGGCCAGCCAGGTCCTGACAGGGGACAGGGCCAGCCAGGTCCTGCTGGAGTCACCCAGGTCCTGCCGAGGGTCATTGGGGACCTGCCAGGGTCATCCAGGTCCTGCCAGGGGACAGGGCCAGCCAGGTCCTGACAGGGGACAGGGCCAGCCAGGTCCTAACAGGGGACAGGGCCACAGGTCCTGCCAGGGGACAGGGCCACAGATCCTGCCAGGGGACAGGGCAAGCCAGGTCCTGACAGGGGATGGGGTCACCCAGGTCCTGCCAGGGGACAGGGTCAGCCAGGTCCT